>BSBN01001250.1:20600000-20968732 GCA_027924645.1 Cunninghamia lanceolata | reverse complement strand
TTCATCTTACCTCTCTGTATATTTCCTTCGTTCATTTTGAATAGAAGTGACATATATGTTAGAACCCTTCTATATTTGAATGTGTTTTGGTTTACATATCTATTTTCCTTTATGTATTATATGATCTTATTACATTAATAGATAATATAGGATTGTCCCTTAGTTCACCTTGGAAATTAGATTAAATAAGATCTGAAGTTGACTGTAAATTAACTGCAACTTGGTGAGCATTTTGTTGATTTTCTTGCTTATTTTCACCCTTTTGTAAACTAAATTTTCCTATTGAAATTTTGAAGGATGTAGATCCATATTTAAGTGCATTAGAATTAAGAGTTTCAATTCAATGTTTCTTACATTTGCACACAAATCCATGGAAGAATAATAGTTGTTTAGGTACATTGTCTCAGCTTGGATAGTAGGTAATAAGCCCTTAACAAATATTCTTTACAATTCATCAATAGGAATTTGATAGTGTATCTTTGTTGACAAAGTTTGAAATCCAATAACATAATCATGATTGCACTCATTTGATCCTTGTTTGATGCTCTCCTATTCCTTCAATCTATCTTAGTGAAGGAAAATAAATACATGGGCAACCCATAGAGAAATTTGTCATCAATTTTGTTCCTCAAAATTGTCTCATGATATGGTGAAGGAAAAAATTACCAAAGATAAATTGTGATCATTATTCATCAAACCAAAAACTAATGCACTGTTACAAATGTAGACACCTAAATCTTACCATGGCCTTGGTGGTTCCCCCCTTGGGTTAGGGTTTAGGTTTTTAAAAAAAAATTCTAACTGTTTGGTTTTGAAAGCCCTTTGCCCCTTTCCTTTAGGTCATGCACTTTATTGTTATATTCTTGTGTTGACCTTTATCGCCGGTTGTTGATCTTTTAAGTCACAACCTTAAGTCTTGGTGCCCGTGGGTTGACCAACCCCTTAACCTAGTCATTACCTGTTGCCACCGGTAGGTCTTATAGTCTTATAAAATGAAAATCACACCATTACAGAGCATGTCAGGATGACGTCAGTACCCCAGCCGCGACGCCGCGATAGGCCGCCACCTGTCCATGTAACCAACTTGCCTATGAAGTGTTCACCTTAGCCAACTATCCACCGCACATGTCAGAGCAAACTTAAGATCCAACAGTTGCGTGCCAGCGTAGGGGAATCTTTTCAGAGGGAATATTTGCCATGAGATGGCAAGATGACAACACATGGGAATCCACTGATTAAAAAGCAAGTATAATAAAGGTGCATGGGTGCTATGTTGCACCATAGCGCGGTAGATATATGGTGGGCCCTCTTCGACTACGACGCCATGAAAAGGTGACACATGTTCAGTCCATGCTGAAGATGATTTGATGTGCAAGGAAAGTACAGATGATTTGGCTCATTATCATTGGGCGGTGACTTGTCAACCAAGATGACTAAGATTGTCAAATCTAGTTCAGTGAATCAAGGCTATGGATTTCAGAAAGCTGACAAATGATCAACGGTCTGAATTCAAAAATGCAAACAAAGAAAACCTTCAAGTGACCGTGGCACGAGTAGAGTTATAGTTGCCGCGACCTCCATTAATATGCAGAATGGTACCAAGAATTTGATGTTATAACAACATAATTCAAGGTATTTTCCATCATTCTTCAAGGAATAATCATGTTCAGAGCCAGAGAATCATCAAAACAAGCAAGGGGAAATAATTCTGCACCTCTACGACATCAAAAACCAGTAAGTCATTGTCTCTCCCTTGCACTTAGTTCTCTATCTGTAAGAATTTTTTGAGATATTTAGGGTAGCCGTTAATTGCATAAGCCCAAGGTTGCCTACATAAAATACAAAATGAGTCAGTCGGGTCAGGCTTCGACCTCAAAACGTAGCTTGGATGAAGATATCATGATTCACTGCCCCAGATCATCTAAGAGACCTCTGACAAATTTAGGAGAGGCTGGCAGAAATGATAAAATATATGATCTTTGTGTAGATTGTCGAGATGCTAGGATCCCTATGTCTTCTTGGAGTCTGTTTGAGCATTGGCACAATTGAAGTGATTACAGAGCCCCAATCTACCATGCCTAGAACCTTGACTTAGTTAAATTAATATGCCTTGATCTCTTCGTAAACACAGACTTGATAAGAGCTGTAGCAACTAGGTATGGCCCTAAGACCATGTTTGTCTTGTCTGGAATGGCAGTGGTTATCATTAGATTCACTAAGGCCTATATTACCACTGTCTTCAACCTTGACCCTACTAAGGGTATAACCATAGATTTGAATGCTTTCATGGAAACATACGAAACTCTTAGATATGTATATAGGTCTAATAAATTGGCCAAGCATAGATTAAAAGGAGTTGATGGAGCTTTGATCAAAATCCCTGACTCAAAAAGAAGAGCCTATCTGATGTAGCCTGTTCATGGAATATTTTGTTAAAACCTATCATAGCTTGTGTTCATGTGCTTGGAAGAGATGCATCAGATAGAATGCTGGTGTCTCTAATGATGATGATGATGATGGCAGCATATATCCAAGATTATGGAGCCGAGAAGCCATATGATTATGCAGGTTACTTGTTAAAAAGGATGCATGAGCAGATGATGGCTATTAAGAACAATATGTACACTCTAGGTCCCCATGTAAAATTCACTTGGTATTCATTAATATGCCACATGATCCTATTTTCTCTATTTGGCCATTGGGCAAGGAGTTGAATTTGAGAATGATTGATGCAGAAGGCAAGGCCATGCCAGTTTAGATGTGGACATGCATGCTAGACATGCATTTCAATTATGATAGCTATGTCACTTTTGAGGAGCATTTTGTGAGGAAAGTATTGGGATTCCTGGAGCCAACTGCAGAGAGGATACCAAAGGAGATTAAGGATTTTCTGAGACCAATGGAGAGGACCCCCTATCTGAAGATCAATCACAATTGGGGAGATTGGTTTTTACATGAAAATACAACTTGTATTAGAGTCTATGGGTGTGAGGCTCCGCCCTATTCCTTACCAAAATTTGTGCCCAGAAGAATAGGATTTATGGAGATCATTAGATAGTTGAATGAAGCAAACAAGGAACACTTTAAAAAGCATAAGAAGGGATCTCTATCCCAAGATCTCTGAAGCTTCATGATTTTATTACAATTGATAAGAGTGGCTTGGACAAAATTGGTCTCATGTTGCAATGGTTATAGGATGAGTATGGAGAAAATAAGACTCTTTGATCCTGAAGGTTTTATTCATGACACAAAGCATAAAGTCAGTAGGCCTACATACCCGCACCCATGTCTTGTTTGATGAGGATACTGCCAAAAATTGTCAATCAATGCAACAAGTTTTTTTCTTGAGAAATAAATGGAAATTGATAATGGATGCAGAGAAAAGGAAAAAGAATGCTAACTCTGCATATCAAGGGGCTTTCATTGAGATTCAAAACCCCATTGAGAGAATCAAAATGTTCTTTGCTAAAGGAGATGAATTGATTGCTGGAGGCACCCTACTGGATAAGAGAGGCCCACATATCAGCCAAGCAGTTCAAGGGGGTAAGTACATTAGAAAAAGTTCCCCTGACTCCCCTGAAGCCCCTGCCCCAAAGAGAGCAAAAATAATTAATCTTGAAATAGAAGAAGAAATGGAAGTTGTGAATCTAGAGGAGGAGGGTGATAGAGGAACAAGACCCATAGCCCTGACATCAATTGAATTCTCCCCCGAGGAGAGCACCATATGCCTCCCCAGAAAATAGGTTGACAAGATCCACAGTCAACAATGAGGTGGACACCGAAGATGTGAGGGAGGTGGCATGCAATCAGTTTATCTCTGATGATGCATTCATTGCCACTCCAGAATTCAAATCCTTTGTGTTGAGAACAAGGAGTGAAGAATTTAAGAAAAAGATAGAAGAAGAAAAAAATGGTGCAAACCCTTCAGAGTATGATGCTATCACATGGAGGATTTTGAGTGAAGTGAACAAGGACATCAGTGCCATGACTCCTAAGAAGGGAGAGCACTTGTGAAGAGAAGAAAAATCCTACTATTGCCACACTGGACACTGTCAGATGCTATTGCATTTGATACCATTACCAGGGATAATGCAGATGTAAGTGAAGAACAAGCCAGGAGGGCATTGCAGGGTGCTATCGTTGACCATAAATTTGATACCTTGGCTGCATTGACCCCAAATGATAAGAAACCAAAGGTAGGTTTGGAAGAATTGACTGGTAATGTGATCATCAAGAGGGTTTCAGACACCCCTGCTCCTCAGGTAGCCAACTTGAATGTACAGACAACACATTTTGCAGAGGTAGCAACACTCAAACTATAGAAAGATTACAATGAATTATTGGGGAAATATACAGAGGCAATGACCAGACCTAATGTTTATGAGAGTCAACCTCAATTGGGCTAGGTTGGAGGAGACCCATAGGTCTTACTCTCTGTTAAGGACAGCACGTGAAAAACATGAATCAGATAAACAAAAGCTATAAACTATGAAGACCAGCTGGTTACCAAGGATTGGAAAAATTAGAGACTTTCTTAGGTGTTCTAGATATGATCCAGATGCTCCTCCTAAGTTGTAATTGGTACTAGGAATGTTGGAAAAATTTAAGGAGGTGGCTACTTATCAATTAAAATTGGATACAGTAATAAGGGATAAAATGCAAGCAGTTGAGAAGCTGGACACAAAATGGTTACCTCACATTTTAGAAGCTGATGGGGACAACAAAGGACATGAACAAGTGGAGAAGGAAATCATCAATAATGGTAATCAGTTAATTCCCTCTTATTGTGATAAGGGAGATCCATCTCTGCATGTGTTAAGTTGGACGCTTGAAAGGCTTGCATGTGGTGGACATCACATTTGATTTATTTGGTAAAAATGTCAAAAGTATCTTAGATGCACAATATGTCAGCCACAATAGTAAGATAGCAGAAGTCATCTCATTTCCTTGGCCAGCTGAGAGTACATACTGTATGTGGCAGGATAGATATGGACCTAAAGAATGACAACTTGGCTACTATCTTCCAACCACAACAATGCAGATCCCCAGGCAACTCCTCGTGTTTCTTAAGGCCAACCACTCCTTTTCTTTTTCCTCCGGTGCAATTAATGTTTCCTCGGTGCCTTTGGGTGCTTCTTTGTATTTATTGAATTTGAAAGACAATGTATTAATTGCTGAGGGTACATGTTCCTGTTATATAATGGAATTGTATCACTCATTTTAATGTTGTTGAAGACTTAGAAAATTTTGGAGAAGTAATAAAAATACAGGCTCTCTGGGTTGCTCTATTTTGCATTGTAAGTTTATCAGTTATATGTTAGATGCCTTATGCATAAAATTTATCAATTTCATGTTGTTTTTAAATGAGTAATGCCTTATGCATAAAATTTATCAATTTCATGTTATTTTTAATTGTTGTTTATTTGATCAATTCTATTAGTTGGCCAAATTCACATATAAAATCTAATCATAAGATTTGACATATCTTTAGGGGTTTTTATAATTTGCAAATTTGAGTACCAACAAAACCAATATTGACATTATAGTGATGTACAAAAGCATTGGCCAAATCATTGAAGGAATGAATAGAACTATGAGGAAGAGAATAAAGCCATTCAATTGCATAATCCGTTTAGTTTCTAAGGAAGAACTTTGTAAAAAGGTTTATCATCATAAACATAATCAAAACAAACTCCCAATTGTGTCATAAGGTCCCCTTTACCACTATACATTACAAAACTAGGGGCCACTGAAGAAACTAGAAATGGATAAGAAATAACTCAAATGAAAGTGGATTATGCTTGATTTCTCCTATGATATCCTTTGATTACTAGGGGTAATGCATCAACTTTAATTTGCATCTCATCAATTATTTTAAGGATGACATCTATGTTGGAAGGATGAACATTAGGAGTTATGATTAAAATGGCTGTGGAAGTGGCAACATGAGATAATATGTGGAGTGTAGGTTGATTGGGGGACAAAGAATGAAGTTGGAATGACATCACTAGAAGTGGGAACATGAGTAGTGGGTGAGAAGTAAACACAATCAGGGGATGAGTGGAAGGTACAATATGAGAAGTAGGTATAATGAGAGGATCAATGATAGGAGCTATAAAAAATTGATAAGCAGTACAGAGAAGAGAAGAAATATGTGGCTTGGCTAATGTAGGAGAAGATGTGGAAGGAGGCACACTAGACGAAGAGGCTTGTGAAGGAAGGGGAGGAGACACAATATTTAAGGAACTTGATGAGCTTATCCTTTGACCTATATCACTTAATACTTCCATCACATATGGATCATCCATTAACAAGTTATGAAGAACATCAATCAAATTTGAATAATTAACATTATTGCTCAAATTCGTAAAGGTCTGATATAAGTATTTGTGTAGTAAGATTCATGTCTTGCCTATCCATATGTGCAACATGTGCATCATGATGAAAAACATCTTCCCCATTAAAATATGTAGTAGTCATCAAATCCTCAATCACAACTTCCTCGCAATGAATTGAGGCCATTGTAGAGTTAAGCCTAAGGTTTCCTTCTTAGTGCAAAATGAGGATTAGGTTGAGACCTTGACATTCAAGCAAAATATAAAGCAATGAAAAGGAAATTGCATCCAAGTAATTGGTGCAGGAGCACCCGTACATGATCAGGATAAAGGTTAATTGTCCACATGATGACAGGACATCAGTCTATTTTTAGTATGTTTGACTTCATCATGTAATAAGGTCCATTGGACCAATGCTATGTAATAGATCAGCCTAGGAGTGTGTGTAGGCGGTTACAGATCGTGATCAGGTAGTCTGAGCTGTCCTTTCTCCCAGCCGCTTGGAAGCTCCCAGCCACTGGGAAGTGAGTTGGTAGTACTCGAAGGATTTGCTATATATACCTTCGATCTGTTAGGTTTAGCAGATTAGATTGAGATATGTTATGATATGTTAGTAGTGTTATGTTATGGTGTTGTGATTGAACAGTCCAGATATTGAGAAGCACTGTTGTTTGACAGGATTGTAGAAGCAGGACATTTGAATTTCAATTGAATAAGATCTCATCATTTGCACTATCTGGTTTTATCAGTTGTATCTGTTTTGATTTCCTTTCTGTTTGCAAGTTGATGGATTCCTTCAACCCTTCCACCGGTTGATCCTGCGCATCGGTGGAATGGTCCTGTATTATAGCTTAGTTTGCATTTGTATTTTCCGTTTATGCATTGCATTGTTCAAGAGATCAGTTAGAAGCATGCTGTGAATCAGCCTAGCATCCTCATGTGCTAGGTCTAGAAAGATAAGCTGTCAGATTTTGGTTTGAAGGTGATCCGGCCCGATCATCATATTATCTTTGTGTAATAGAGCGGTTCTGAGTGTTTACATGCAGCGGACGGATATACAGGAGTCTGCATGTGCGTTTCCAGTCGGAGCAAATCGCATCGTCATTTGCGAATACATCGTCATCAGGATCGGGTCATGAAACTGTTGAAGTTTGCATGTTGCAAGTGCATCAGGATGTTTTAAGTCGGATATATACTCAGTGTATATATCGCCGTCAGGATCATCTCTCGGGAGTGCCCATCATCCGCGTATCGCTAGCAGATGCGGGAGTGAAAGTTCATTTTTTTGACTAAGTGTTGAAGAGGTCATCAGGATATTGTGTGACGTCATCGTCATCAGGATATTGAGATATCCCCCTATGCAAGTTTTATCCTGCTGTCATTAAGTGCTTAGGTATCGGCGTAAGTCCTCGACAGAAGGTTGTGTTAACATCATCAGGAGGTTTCGAGAGAACCGGATAAATCATATCATGATGCTGTTGCTTGTATCGTCGGCTATCGGGGCATCGAAGGGAAGCTGCTGAAGTTGTTGTCATCAGGATATTTGGAGCAACTGGATATTTGATATCCTGCTGACAAAGAGAGTGTTGAATATCATGATGATGCCGATAGTGTTTGGGCTCCCGATGAACAGTGCAACAAGGGGATGTTTGCGCTCGTTGAGTATCATGATGATGATGATAGGCGACAGGCGGAGGAGGTGAACAGTAGTCGGCAGGAGGATAATTCTGCTCATCCGAAACATGATGATGCTGTTGGTGTTTTTAGGAAACATGATGATGATGCTGAGCCGATAGGGATTTTTATCATGCTGTTTGTATATTTGGCTCCTCCTTCCTGTTAGCAAGCTCCCGTTGCGTTTTACCTCTGCATCAGTAATCCTAATTTTTTCTGCTAATAATTCATACCAAAGATTGAACAATTTAAGGATATTGCAATAGTAATTTGTATCGACACAAATAATATTATTGAAGCATTTCAAAGTTTAGGCCATAAGAATCATCCTTTTTTAAACATGGATTGCAAATAATTCTAAAAATTTAGAAGTCTTGGTCATTAACATTATTGTCTGCTACAATGTCATCCAGTGTATCATTGTCAATGTTCATATGTTCTTTCAAGTATTTAATATTATCATCATCCTCATCTTGACCTGCATCATCTTCATCATCATTGAAATTTTACTGTAGACCATCTATATTGTTACTAGATGTATTTGGATCATCATTTTCTATACCATCCATATTGTTGTCTTTCCATAACATTATCTAACTCTGGATTGTTGTCTTCTTGTGCTTGAACGTAACCATCTTCAACATCATCATGGATGTCAATTTCTTTGATGTTCTCTAATCCCTCTCTCTCATTTTGTTGGCCATCATTGTTTTTGCTTAGTATCCACTAATGCATCATCAAATACATGCCTTAATCGTGGATCATAATGTATGACAAATATCCATTTCGGGTCCAAAATATCTTCATGGAAAAATACCTGCACATGAACGACATACATATATTAGACGTATGGTATAACAATTTTATTGATTAATAAACACATGTATATATTTGCAATAAACTATGAATTAATAGATTAATGATCACTATTGCTTCTTGTTTGAGTTAAAGAAATACTTGCTCACAATGAATTGGTAGAACATAAGGCTCTTTATCCTCCGGTAGGAGACATGAGGAATCTATAGAAAACAATCCACTATGGGTATCATATCTTCATGTCCTCTCAAATGCTTCATACCATCTACACTTAAAAATACAACATTTAAAAGAGCAGTAATCCAACTCAATAATTTCTTGTATTTTCCCAACATATTGTAGATTCCCTTCAATTATATTCTTATCTTTTGAGCTTGATCGACTGGATTGCTTGAAGTCAACCATGATGCCACAATCGAAGGATCATCTCTTTACATCTACACTTTCTACACGATAACATGTAGACCATATGTCCACATTGTTGAATATTTCCTTGCCTATGAAAGACCATTTATTTTAGTGAAAACAAATATAATGATGAATATTAAAATAGTTAATAGTGTCAAAATTGTAAGGAAACAACATTTTGTAAAATTCCAACTGTACCTTTCTTTCACATCCTCTAGACATGTTGATTTCATCATCTATTATGTTTGAATCTATACCTGCATCTTCTATTTGATTTTGAATTTGTTTAGTAACCCATTCTAGTGTGCAATCTTTGCCCCATTCCACAAGCAGATCAGTAGGAAGTGGAGTATTCCTTAGGTTCGATCTCTTAAACTGTCTCCTTGCTTCTAACACTTCTCTCTTTCTATCATATAGATCAATCCATTTGTTTATAAAGTCCATGTAGTATAGAATGAACTTGTCGAGTAGAGCACTTTCGTCTACACCTATTACATGTCAACATGTTTATTTCAAACTCCAAATGTCATGCTATTAATTTGACAAATAAATTACAGAGTAAATTAATGATTGCAAGAAAAACAACCACACTGATCATGAATTTACTTTCTAATTTCTACTTGAACACCATTAGATTGTGGTTTTTCTCCATCAATAATATTTGATGCTCGTTCTTCATCCCAGAAGCGTGGCCCATCTTCAAAATCCTTACCAAGGAATTCACACAGGAAGAAAAATGCTTCATTCAATACATACCCTTCAGCCATGCAACCCTCTGGATGTGCCTTTTGTCAGACATATCTTTTTAGAGTTTTCATATACCTTTCAAAGAAAAACATCCACCTCGTTGATACGACACCCGCCAATTCAATGTCATTGACTAGGTGTATAAGTAAATGGACTTGTAGGTCCATGAAACTTGTAGGGAGCTCCTTCTCAAATACACAAACAATTTCTGCAATTTCCTTCTTCCATTTTGGCACTTCACATTCGTGGATCTCCTTGGAGGTCACCCACCTAATATAAGAATAGTAAATTAGTATGAACCTTTAGTCAAAAATTAAAATGCAATATAATATCTCTATGTCTCTCACACATGAACATTTCATATAACCACATACCTTGTAAATGTTGACAATCGACTTATGACATTCCTTAAGTCAACTGTAAGACAGGAATCCCGCCTAATTGCCAATGGCATGATATGCTATCAAACACATTTATAAAAAGGTCATTAGTAATTTTTTCTCACACAACAAAATATCAAAATATATTTAGTACTTAATCAATGTTACTAGTAAATGTTAAATGATGATATATAATACCTTCATAAAATTATGAAAATCATGTGTTTTAAATCCTATGATATGTCCATCAACTGTAAAAGCTCTAGCCAATGATGACCCATAGCCAGTAGGTGTCCTTATTGAACAGATGACATTTTTTAGTTGGGCTAGCTCTTTTTTTTTCCAAAATCCATGGAGCTTCTCCATATGTTTCATTTCCCTGTTTGGCCACAAATGTTTTCTATCAATTTTGGTACGCAAAAGAGAAATATCTCTCCTCGAAGACAAGATGTCCTTCTCTTTGCCTGATATATGTCAAAATATAGACTCTGAGACATTTTTGAAGACATGCATAGGATCTAATAGGTGAGATATTAATAGATCCTTCCAGTAAGGGAGCTCATAAAATATGGATTTCCTTTTCATTCCTTTTGGCATATTAACTACAACTTGTTCTGGTTCTTCAATTGAATCACCTCGATCAAAAAAATCCTCCCAAGCTTTCAATTCAGCATCTTCATACTTCTTAATCCAATCACCTGGACCCGTAATCATGGGAGGGCCTCTATTTTCAACTTTTCCATCAAATTGATTCTTCATGCGATTTCTAAACTTATGATCTAGTGGTAGAAAAACCTTGTTGTTTGTGTAAATAAATTTATGTAGATCTTTAGAATACCGCCCTTGAAATTGTTCTGCACATCTTGGACATACAAATATCCCCTTTGTTTGAAGCCCTGCAATTCAATAAGTAATGTTAATAACATCAAAAAAATAGTATAAAACTAAGTATGAAAGTTGGGATGAAAATAAATTATGAGTGTAAATATGTAAATATTTTATCTTACCAAAACAAACACCAAGTCCTAGGGAATCATGAATAGTCCAACATAGCACACCATACAACATGAAGGACCTATTTGATGGGGGACGTGATATGTCATACATTCTTATGCCTTTCCATAGCAGTTGCATCTCATCAATAAAAGGCGCAAGATAAACATCCATGTTTTTAACTTGATGTTTTCCTGGAACAGTGACAGTCAGCATAAGGTGCTCCTTTCTAACACTCATCCATGGGGGAATATTGTATACTATCAATCCAACTGGCCAAACACTATAATTTGAGCTCAGGAAAGAGAATGGGTACACTCCATCAATTGCAAGACCAAACCTGATACTACGGGGTTCATCTTTGAATTTTCTTGGCCATTTTTCTCTATGTGTTTCATTGCTTTGGATTTGACTGGAACTCGCATGAATCCATCTTTACTCCTATTCTTTGCATGCTAGTCCATCAATTGTGCAAGTGACTTGCAACGAAACATTAGTTGAAGTCTAGGTATAATTAGCATGTGACATAAAACCTTCTTTGGAACTGTAGGACCTTGTACATCTATATGATATCTCTTCTCTTTGCATACAAGGCATTCTACCTTGTTTTTATATTCATCTCTATATAAAATGCAATCATTTTTACATGAATGAATTTGCTTATATTCAATCCCTAACTCAACCAACAATAGACACGCCTCTCTGCAAGTTGATGGCAACACATTCTCTTTAGGGAATATTTTAGTTTTTAGTGCCCTGTAAGATTGCCAGAGATTAAATCAATTAAATGTTTGACTTATGATAAACATGTGATATGTCAATCCATACTAGGACTGTTTATATACAATATATAGTTTTAAAATCCCCTTAAAGAAATATAAATGAAGTTGATGAATGTTTACGAATTATGTACACTAATTGACAATGCAAAGTAAGAAATATATTTCAACTAACTTCAGTAGGGTAGTGAATCTTTTGTTTGACTAACCAAATAGTGACTTGATTTCTAATAATATTAATGTGCATGCCAGTTTTGAGGTTTTACTTGCACCCAATTTGAACACGGGTGTCTTCGCTGCTTGCGTGATGGAGTCTTTCAGGTTTTTATCATCAACATTATGTTGGTGGTAATTACCCCTGCTATCATCATTACTGTCAACCATATGATCATTATTGTCATCATTGTTTCTATCCCCAAAGAAATCTGTAAGCATTTCATTCAATCCTTCTTCATGCACTACATTTTCACTATCATGATCATCATTACGGCTAGGTGGCATGTCATTAGTGTATGCAGATCTCATCAGCTCTTCAAATTTCTTAGCTGGTAGTATTCTCTTCAATGTTGCTCTTTTCACCTTGGTATGGTTTAAAGGATGGTTTGGATCATCCCATCCAAATCTTAATAACCCAGTTGGATCTTGGGTATTAGTATGTGTTTCATCAACATCTTCTACCTATCAACAAACAAAAGCATTATTTAATGTTTGGCAACAATTGGATAAATCATAATTGTATCAATTTGAAAGAAATATAATCAAATATGGCTTAAAAAATAAATATAAAAATTGTATGAACATATATACATCAATTGAATAATGGAACATTATTTTATAGACTACCTTTTTTATACAATAATTTAAATAAAACACAATTTTGACAACATGGTTTATAAAACATCAGTCCACACTCATTTATTATTCTTTGGTTTTCTGCCCTTAAAAACATCCTTAGGGAGACCTTGTTCTTCCCTCTTCTTTCGTGCAGGATTGTGTTTTAAGAAGGGGTAATCAATCAATAACTCATCCCCAATGGTAAGGTCCATAATAGCCTCAACCATTATCAATCTATCAACCTCTCTTTCCATATCTCCATCTTTATCATTTATAACCTCAACAAATTGACAATTCGGTCTTACAGTAGGGTCCCTTCCCTTACTACTATTTATAAATCTGCAATATTTTTCTATGTATGCACGTCCATCTATATATATAAGATGACCTCTATTAATTTCTTTTCCACTTTCCAATTGGAGATGATGTGTATACATATTCAAATTTAGACCATATGCTAACATGCTAGGCTTATATTCTACTAGCCTTCTCCATTCACCACTATAATATGATGGACCATAATATGGCATTAATCTCCTAGTGGTTTGTTCTGAATTGTTTCTATGTTTAGATCCCACATGTACATTTTGGACAATAAAGAGGCCTAGATTCACTCCATGAATATTGGAGGGTCGTATCATGTAGCTGAATCCCCAAAATTGAAACATCTTGTACACTCTAGGTAGTTGTTGATCACTAGGCCAAGCACAATATAGTCGACGGTCAAATGTCTCTTTGTAAATTGATCTCAAACGCAGGGGCACATCATCATCTTCATCACATTAATTCTCATTGGGTATGTAGTCCACCTTCCCCTTGTCTTTAACCAAATTATGCATCTTTAAACCGATTCTTGTTTAGTTGCTTGTTTTCATCAATTCCTCATCTTCCAAGCTGGTATGTTGGCACATATTTTTGTTAGATGTATTATCTGATAAATGATCATTGCCCTCTAGGCTGGAAGTCGGTGATCTAGGAAACTTTAAACTAAGAACTTTATCTTGCAAGTATCCATTAAGAAAAAAATTAGTTATTTAAATAATATAAAACAATGTTTAAACGAAGTATACATGTTATTTATATCAAATTGGAAAATTCCTTAGCATAATTCCTATTGGATTTGAATCGATTATAGGAGGCATACTACCGACTGGAAGCTCATCATATATGTAATGTCTTTGTACAATCGCTCGTTTGAATTGTTTCTTTCCACGACATACAGAACATCCACAAACAACAATTTTCTTAAAGTATTAATCCCATGTACTATAGTCCTGACCAACCTCTTGTTTAGTGCAATCATTTGTTGTGTCTGTAGGATCCATTGTCATATCCTCTTTCACCCACTGTCCTCTACGTGATTTAACAGTTTTAGGTCCACGTCCACGTACATATCTTTTTCTTTTGGTAGTTGAACGCTCAGGGTTTATATTTGCTCCAATCTCCATCTAAAATAATCAACAACATGCATTAATTTATGTCAAGATTGGATAATACATTATAAATTTCAATACTACTATGAAAAAAGATGGACGTATCACAAAATGCCATCAGATCATTTTTTCCTGAGTTAAGTCAAAATTTGAGAACCTGATGTCTCGCTTCATCCGTTGTGTCCTCATTTAATATGACACGATCTGTTGCCATGGCCTCATCTGGCCCCTATAATACATAGCATTGTAAATAATGTTTAGTACACCAATTATATCATTTCAACGAATATGCTATCCAACATAAAACCTTACTTTAGTCATATATTTGACATATTGATATCATGTTTTGGCCATCCTAATTTTCAAACTTTTCCCTTGATCATAGAATCACATTTAATCACCATTCCTGTGCATTTTCAACCAATAATTTTAACCTCAAATGCCTCATGGACAGAAAAATGACTTTATCTCCACTATGTTGTAGCATTTGTGAATTCATAAACACCTTCCTCCTTTGGTTGAGGTTTCTTTCTCTTCTTACCTCTATTGTATTTGTAGATTCCGTTATCATATCTATTTCCACCCACTTTCCTCTCTACGATTTGGTAGTTCTACACCATCCACGTCCTCTCTCCATGTCCTCCTCTAGATCCTGTAATACACAACAATGACAATAGTCACATAACAACTATGCACCAAGAGAATATTGTTGAAATTATCTTTTTAATACACTCACTTTTCATTAAGACGCACTATGAAAAACAAAATAGGACATTGCAACATTTTGCTCTTCACAAAAAGTTTACACGTGGAATCTTGACAATTAGAGCTCAAATCTTATGATTACAAGATGACTACAAATTCACATAAAAAAGACATTTATTTCATATTTGACTCTCCTTTTTCTTTTATGGGTCATTTTAAGGCTATCTATATCTCTCCAAGTGGCCATAAAACCCTCAAAACTATCAGAGAACCATCAAAACAGTCTCAAAGAGTCTTTGGCACCAAAATTTTAAATTCTTGATGGAGGGAAGGATGATTTGGATGTTAATTTTGAAATCACGTCGTTAGATCTTTGTTAGGTTAATCACATACCTAAAGCCTCTTAAACCGGGCCTCAATATTATAGTGAAGTCACATAATATAAACAAAGATTGTCATGACTTAGCTAAAATGTTGTCAATCTCCTATCACATATATTAAGGTTGTCCTTAATCCCAAATCCAACTCTAAAATGTTAGATGGAAGGTCATGGCTCCAACTAAAATAATTGGTGTCAAAATGATAAGTCAGGGGACCATCATAGTGTTGATCTACTATTGTAGTGGGATCTTGAGGATTCAAAGGTTGTCATATCATTGCTATCGTCTAAATACCACCTAATGTTGTACTAGCAATGATTTAGAATCTTTATTAGCAAGTCAATGGACTGATATGGGAATAAAGGGCAGCCACCATATGATATCACCCACCCACTATCATTATAGGGGGATGATATCAAGGACCATCATTATGCCTTGTTATAGCTGATGGACAATCATCCTAAGTATTGTTACAACCCAAAAGGTCTATCACAACCCCAAAGGACTATCACAAATGTTATTAGGTCATCCAAACCATAGCTCCAATATTCACCATCATATGAATATCATAATTAACATTGTAGAGGTTGTCATACCATGAGGCATAGGTAACAACCATAGGAGGTTTAAAAGCAACACTAGCAACATTAAATTATTGTCATAGTACACCTAGGATAGCTAGGTATGCATCCATAGAGTTATTACTATAAAATTGTCTCATTATCTTGTGACCAGGTTAAGTCACTATCATAGTAACAATGTAGTTAGTCATCAATCAACATGTTGTCTTTGCATTTCAATGAGATTAGTTCTTGAAAAATGACAATCTAGAGGTTAAAGAGACAAGTTGATACCTTACCCAAGTTGTCATGTTCTTGAAACCTTGTCACTATAAAGAGGAGATATCTAGAGAGTAATGTCACAAGGACATAACCAAGGCATGCACTATCATGAGCCATAAGGACAACTTACTACACCATCAAAAACTCCATTTGAACTAGCTACTATCAATAATTCACATTATTGGGGACTGTCATGAAGAAAACACCATGCATAGGACTGCCATAGTCAAAGTGGAGAGGATTGTCTAGTCATTTTATGACTGTCATAATAGCTAGTGGGTTAGTTACCATGCTTCAACCTAAAATAGGTTAATGAGAACATAGAAATGAAAATCACAATACCATAAGCATTGCCATAAGTTGCCAATATAGTCCCAATATCATGTCATGATAGTAAGAGAAGAGTTGTTTGGTTTTTCCAAAGTCATATCACTTGCATAAGGATTGTCACCAACCATCTGTGTAAGGTCGTGAAAGAGTGAGTCATTATTGAGCTAATCATAAGAGAAGCATGAAGTCAAAATGCTATCATGGAAACAAGATTTAGTTACTTATTATAAGGACAATCCAAATTTGGTGAAGTTGCTACAAGCAACCAAATTTGGCATTCCATTAGATAGTGATATCAACTTCCAAGAAAAATACATCATTTTGCACTGATAGGCGCTAAATTAGGTACACTTTGCGCTGCCTTTTGCGCCCCCAAAAGATTACATTTAGGCCTAAAAGTCGGCGCTAAAGTTGTCATTAACTACTCCGACTATAGCGCCGACTAATGGATCAATTTTTTTTTTAAAATTCCCACCTGCACATACCCCAAAACAAAAAACAAAATAAAACAAAACTTTATTGATTTTTGGTGTTCATTTTGTGTTTGGAGATCGAGTGTTTGGGTTTTTGTGTTTGCCCTTATTTTGGGTAGATCCTTGGCAATGGTAGGACTTGTATTCCAACCCCAATTTCCTTTCCATACCTAAAGCGCATACTCACTTTCTTACATCTCAAAAGTCCCAGGTTTGAGCCACAAGAACCTTTGCTTCCAGATATCTCAGCCTTTCAATTCATGCTGCTCTTCTTCTATTCGTGCTAGGTAAGGGCATCGCCTCTCTTTCATCTACTCTTATTTTCCCATCAGATGTCGGATTCATTTGGACAAATGCGGGTCTTGTAATATTCATAGGGCATCTATTGAAGATAATTTTGAGCAATACTTTTCATAATAGGTGACAAATTTCCACATTCCATAATATTATAAATGTGTGCTTTATTTCAACTGATGTATAAGCTTACTTTGTTGTAGCAAACTTACAGAGGAAAACAACTTCATGATTTGCTCTACAAAGTAAAGGTCAAAAACCTTGAGGAATACAGAAAAACTGGATGAAAACTTTCATACTTGGCAATGTGTACTTCGTTTGCCTCCACAGAATGGACAAAAATAATTTGCCCTAGGTCACCTCAAAATGTCAAGCAATAGAGGGAAGAGAGATAAGGGAGCAGACTCTGGCCACAATGAGGTAATTCATTGTCAATTTATAGATTTGTAAATGTTTCCATTGTTTCTTTGATTTTTAGTTTTTAGTTTTTTATTTCTAAATTTAAAAGAAGAAATTTATTATATATATATATATAGGGACATGAGACTGACAAAGATAAAGAGGCATTGGCTTCCATATTGGGGGTAGAGGCAGTGAACAAATTGGATGGTGTGGACTTGCAGATACATAGAAAAATGATCTAGTAGAGCCCCTGAAACATTGCAACCAAATCAACAATGTCAAAGGGAATCAATTGATTCCCCAACCAGTCATGGATCAGGCAAAAGATCTAGGAGGAAATCAATAACAGTAACCTCTAAGAATGTGGAACAGGGAGCAAAGGATTCCAATGTCCCAGCCACTCCTGGGACACAGACTTCTTCAACCACCACGCCATGTTTTGCATCCATTGGTAGCTACGATACCAAGATAGAATACAATGTGATTTCAGGGGAAGTTCGAATGATAGATGTTAGAAAAATGTTTGTGAATAGGTTGAAGGAATCATGCCTTCAACAGTTCAAAGACCATCTACATTTGCCATTCTCAAAGATACCCATGCACCTGCAAAAAGTAGTTATCCAAGACATGGAAACTGAATTTGGCACAGGTTGGTCTGTAAAGAAGATAAAGCTACGAATGTCTCAAAACTACAAGAGATTTCAGTGCAACCAAACAAAGAAGATAAAAAAACTCCCTCCCAATCTAAGGCTCAAAAAAAGGCCAATTGATGTAAGTTTGAAAGTATGGAAAGAGCTTGTAAAAGCATATGAGAAGTCTGATGCACAGAGGAAGTCTGGTGAGGAGAGTACGCATGTATTTGAATTTGCTCATAAGATTATATCAAATTTATTAACGATTTTTAAATTTTATTTGTGCATAGTTAAATTAAATTAGTATATGTTTTAGGACAACGCCTCCAAGGCTAGGCTTGACAAACTTCGTACCACGCATCATAGTGGCCAGAAAGGTTTATAGGCCTTGATTTGTACATTTGTAAGTATATTTAATAAGTTAAATGATATTTTTTTTATTTCCTAGGAAAAAGTAAATGATTGCATATTAATTAGTTTAACTAGTCCATGTGCCATGTTTTGACAGGAGGAGAAATATGGCCAGCATCCAAGCCAATTTGAAAAGGAAATGTTACAAAGCAAAAAGTGGACCGATTTTGTAATCTGGATGGAGAACAAGGTATCAATAGTTGACTTTCAATAACTTAGTTGGATATTGTTGTGTTAATATGTCAATTTGCATTAATTCTTATGTTGAGTTATTTATTGATGCATGGGATGAGTTCTAAAGTGCTTCTCTATTGGCCCTAGATCCCACTCAATTGTCCCATTATTTGCAGTCCTGGACATGTCCACATGTCCTCCTAGTTACCTTATTGCAATGTTGAGATTTGAACTTCAGTCACTCTCATTATGAATGCACCTTTTTACCTTTACAGAACAATCCTTGAACATTTTTCATTATAATTTTAATCCACAAAGCTCGACAACTGTAAGGGCAATCACTTATATACAAAAATGAGTTATGTGAACATGCCACTAAATCATACACACATTTGTTTATATTGAATTAATGTATAGACAACAGATCCTTTATTGAATCATTAGGTGGTGATAGAACTTATGAAAATGATAAATCCCTTATCAAAGGCACATCATTGATATCTTTATCTAAGGCACGCCATTGAATATTCCAATAGTTGCAACAATGTAGGGCAATCCTCTATCTTATGATCAACACATAATAAGTATACATTGGAAACTTTGTGCAACTACGCGGGGTATGCCCAGGTTCTCCACACTAGTAGCAATAGATTCCTCTATTGCATACTCTACCATGGCCTCCTTGATTTCCTCCATGCTCCATATATTATGGCTCCTAATAGCACAACATCATCTATTGTGGTTGTGACTGGGGTTGCGTGGTTGTGTTTAATTTTGTTTTCCTCTTGCCTTGTGGAGGACTTGTACTACTTTGTAGGTGGTAATGTCATGGGTGGATGTGTGACAAACCTTGCACTAGTAATTGATGGGAACATCCTTTCACTTTTGTAGTAGTGGACAATTTCATGAGTCTCATGACATATGGTGCAATTAGGTATGTGTTGAGAAAGAGGGAACTATGTGGAATTAATAGCTTGAGCTCCCACCACTAGATAGTTTATAGTTGTATGCCCCTTAGTGTGACACTTTCTTCATCATAAACCACATTGATTAAGAGTTTCATTTGCAAGTTGTGCTATTTGCATGACCATTTTTCCATTTGTTCTTTTAGGCATGTAGTAGAATCATATGTTGGGGGCTCCCATAATTCTTATAATCTCAACACAACTTTTAAGGCAACTTTTTAATTAGGGAGAGTGAGCTAAACTAGTTCATGTTGGATATGTACAATTAGCCTACCAATAAATCATTCCTTCTAAATTTCAACATTTTATAGTTGGGTCAATCTTTAACACCAATTCCTTATAGTGTTGATCATACCTACACACAATCTCTCCCGATTGTTGCCTTATTTCCTTTAATGCCACAATATTACGATGCACCATCTTAGGGCAATTGAAATTGGGAAGGAAATCGCTTAGCAGTTTACCAAGATCATTCTTGGTGCCATTAGGATCATAATGAGTATACTAGTCTTGTTCTTGCTTACAAAAAGTGGTTGCAATTAACCTAATCTTGTGGTCATTATTCACAACATTTTGTGTGTGCCATGCTATCTCATATGCTTAAGTTTGATGGGCTAATAATGAACAGTTAGCCCTTATTTTCTCACCTCCTTATGACTAATCCCATTTTGGATTCCTTATGAAGTCAGGGTGATTTGAAGGAAGATCAAAGTTACACTCCAAGTAGATGTGTGGATAAAGAAGGGCTTAGCAGAATATGGAAACCTTTAGATTTTGTGATTTTTTTTTCCATTTCAAAACTATTTGTTTTCTTTCTTTTCTAATGAACATTTATTTAGAAGCCCTTTCCTACACCCAAATCTTTAGTTTTAAACTCACTTGCATGGAATATGCATTAAAGGTATCAATTATACATGTTCCATGATTTAAATCCATTATTTTTTGGTTCTCAATATGATAGAAAGAAGGATGTTATTGCTTCTTAGACTTGTTGTACATCTTGCACTAGGTCCACAGGCTGGTGGAATGGTATTCGAGGACACAATGGCTCTCATATCAGATTTTTTTGCAAGGAATAAATTTAAAATGGTCTGAGGCCTAGCTTTCATTCCAACCTAGGATTCCATCACAATAATGTCATATTACAGTCTTCAGATATGTGTATAGTTTATGTGCATGGTAGCAACCATTTACTAATAATTCCTCACACACCACACTGTAACTGAGATGTGTGAATGCCCTAAAACTATACAGGTTCATTCCAAACACTATCATAAGATCATGCTTGATAAGATCATGGATACATCATAGTTTAGGTGTGGGTAGGACTTCCTTAGGGTAGGTAGGACTTCCTTAGTGTAGCCCTAACTATGTGTTGTAGTAGAACCATTATATTGACCATTCCAAGTTCAGACTAGCAGGGACAATGGAGTTTCAAGACCCTTGCTTGCCAAGGGAAGGTTGATATAAGAATTTTGAGGTACCTAGGGTAGTGACAGTCATATAGGACTGGGTTTATGTTATGTTTAAACCATAAAGTCTTGAGGTCTTCTTAGAGGGGTGATATGTGACTAGGGTATGAAGGCTAGGACTTTGTATGTAATCTTAAGCCCTCCTTTTGGATTTGTTGGAAGCCTTCTTCACTGATACATAAGGACTGTCAAGAATCCTATGATAGTACATTAGAGAGGCATTGAAATCATAAAGGAGATAAATGTTATTAGGCCATCACCCATTGGAGAAGGGATTGTCATAAAGAGCATGACAATGTTACCTTGTCATATTCACAAAGGGGATAGTCTTTGTGGTGGTAATTATAGTCACTAAGTTTACATCCACCTTCCTAGGGTCTGCAAAAATGCCTGAAGTTAAATATGCCTATTTAAAGATCTTGCCATGAGTATTTTCCATGCTTTTACCCCCTAATGATCCGAAGATTGAATATAAAGGTGTGGAAATTATTGACTAACCTTACTACTGTCACAGTCAATTTGCTAACATGCAAGACAGTCATGAGTTTTTCTTGTTTTATTCAAGATTTATATAATCTTCCTTATTGATAAGATGGGGGTCTTCTATTCCTAAATTGTCTATGACAAAATACCAATGAAGACGTCCCCAATCCTCATCTCAAGTTTCAAATGCACAATGAAACGATGGAGGACAATAATAACTATCATAATAGTACATTAGCATTTTTTGTCTCAAGGTGGCCCTTGAGATTGCCAAGGGCATGGATATAGAGTTGGGATTATGGTTTTTGTTTAAAAGCCTTGTGTCATTGACCTAATATTTATTTGTGGCAAGGATCCCAATAGTCTAAAGATTACAAATTGTTGTCAAGAAGGGACTGTCATAGTTAAGTGTGGTACAGTGATACAATTTCATCTTGGTTGCGTATTGTATAAATCTCAAGCTATTTAGAATGCATGGGGGTATTAGGGTGTGGTATCACTATATAGGTAACCATCAAGTGATTTCTTCAACCCAATCTTGGCCTATATAGTACCCAGTGTGAAGAGAAAGATAATGTTGTCCAAGAACCTTGTTACAGTAACAAATGAGGGTAGCCTTAGCTATTGTAACCATAGTTGGAATCCCTTGTTACCATAACATATGTGACCTAAAACCTGTTAGATTCAAGACAGACAACTAAGAGGGGGGGTGAATCAGTTGTCCCAAAACTTTCTCTTATTAACCACTCAAATCCTTCTTGTAATTCAACAGCATAATAATAAATCAATCATGAAAACATAATGCAACAATTCAAGAGCAGAAACACATTAACACATATGACACCAAGATTTTAACATGGAAAACCCGGTTAAGGGAAAAACCAGGGGGTGACTAACCCAAGATTGTATTCTCTGTTAAAAGAATAAGAAGAACAAAATGGCACTTGCCAATTAGGGCTCACTACCTAAGCACAATGCTCACAAGAGGCCCACTGCCTCCAGGAGACACACTGTTTACAGAATAATAAATATTACATACTTGAACTAAAGAATAGCATCTTCACCATGCTTGAGTCAGTTCCATTTAAGCTCAATATTTCTACTCTACCTTTCGCTCTTCTCCTCTCTACCACACTCTCATCTCCGCCAAGATCCCTTTGAAATGACTTCACAACTCTTATTTATACAAGACATCGACTTTGGGATAATCATCAAAGTTAGCATACTTTACAAAGAAAATACACAAATACAACTTGACTAATTACAAAAGACTTCATGTGGATCATCACGCTGTCGGCCACATAGATCTGAGACTTCAATCTTCTTTGAGGAACATGCCATGCTTCACAGAACATCTTCAAGATCATCCGCAAGATGTGTAAATCATTCGGTCGGCCAAGTTTAGGAAGAACATCATCATTCGAAAGTAATTCTTCAATTACAAGTTCAATCTTCAATGCATACCACCAACAGGAACTGGACACAATCCAGATACCTCCACAAGCTTGCCTGAATCACCAAGAACATCCACACTACTTCTGCTTACTGAAATCATTCTCTCCTTCATCTAGAACCTCAAGAACACAGCCTGTCATTACTGTCATATTGGAATAGATGCTTGTGGACCTCCAGACCACAAACCAATTGAGTTGTCAATTCACATTGACTTCCTAAACACTCCACCAAATCTGCAGAACAAGATATTGCATTTTTAGATCTCACCAGACCTATTTGTGTCACTCTGTCACCTCTAAACATATGCCATAATCGGTTTTACTCATATGGCCATAACTTCTTCAAATCTTCATGCAAACCTCTCAAATCTTTACTGGATCACCTTTAGACACATATCTACAAACCCTTTGATGTACAACCTCTAATCTTCATCTTAGCTGGGATCTTTACTTTACTGTCTTCACTATTCTTCTTTGTTCCTGATAGGACTAATTTTCTCAATATCCTCAGCATACAACTCATCCAATCTTTGACATCAATGACAACACCGATTAGGCCCATACTTGCAACAATCTCCCCCTTTGTCATTGATGGCAACATATGATGTGAAAACTTATTTTAACCATTAAGACAAGAACTTCTCCTTACTGACTGACATAACTCCCCCTATGAACAATAACCATTCACATGTCTTCTCTTCCTTTATTGCTCCCCTTTGATTAGCAACCACTTTTTGTTTTTCACATGTCTTCTCTCCCCCTTTGACATCAATGGCAAAGAGCACATACTTGCATCACTCAGAATCATACCAACTGCTCCCCCTGAGTAGCAACTTCCCATCATCAATCCGGACCACAAGATATGACTGTGAGATCCACCGGACTGATGCACATCAGTGCATCTTAATTTAGAACCGGAGGGGTAATAACCCCTAACGTTTCCCTGAGATACTCAAAAGAGTCCTTAGGTAGAGGTTTAGTAAAAATGTCTACAATCTGATCCTTGGAGGGCATAAACTCTAATCTGACTTCATTCTTGTTCACCTGCTCTCTCAAAAAGTGAAACTTGATGGATATATGTTTTGTCTTTGAATGCAACACTAGATTTTTTGATATATTTATTGCACTTGAGTTATCACAGAAGATTGTGATGGGTTCCTCATACTCCACTCTAATGTCTCTTAGCATTTGCTTCATCCACAATACTTGAGTGCAACTACCTACTACTGCAATATATTCTTCTTCTGCAGTGGACAAAGATATTGCCTCTTGTTTCTTGCTCAGCCAAGAAACCAATCTTTTCCCTAAAAAGAATGTGCCACCACTGGTACTCTTCCGGTCATCCACATCTCCTGCCCAATCCACATCTGTATATGCATGAAGAGGGAAATCATAATCTCTAGGATAACATAAACCATACTCAACTGTCCCTTTTAGATATCTGAGAATCCTCTTGATTTCCATGACATGAGATTCTCTAGGATCATCTTGGAATCTAGCAACAAGACCAACAACATTCATAATGTCAGGTCTAGTTTGAGGGAGATACAATAGTCCTCCAATCATTGACCTGTACTTTTTCTTATCAGCCTTAGGAGAGTCATCATCTTTGCTCAATTTACATCCGGTTGCCATGGGAGTATTCATTGGTTTTGAGTCTTCCATCCCAAATTTCTTCAACAATTCTTTCACATATTTGGTCTGTGAAATAAAGATTCCTTTCTTTGTTTGAATGATTTACAGACCCAAGAAGAAATTCATTTCCCCAAACATAGACATCTCAAATTCACTTTTCATTTAATTTGCAAAAGTTTTGCACATACTATCTCTTCCTCCAAAAATGATATCATCAACAAATACTTCAACAATGAAGATATTTTCATGATCAATTTTGAAGTACAAGTTACTATCAACAGTACTTTTGTTGAAACCAATCTTCAAGAGATGCTTATCCAGTCTTTCATACCAGGCTCTTAGGGCTTGTTTGAGTCCATACAATGCTTTCTTCAACTTGCAGACCATATCACCATGATCAGATAATTGGAATCCATCTAGTTGCTCAATGTAAACTTCTTCTTCCAAGTCACCATTCAGGAAGGCAGACTTGACATCCATTTGATATACTTTAAAGTCCTTGAAGGTAGCAAAGGCAAGAAATAATCTGACTGCTTCAATTCTTGCCACCGGAGCAAAATTTTCTTCAAAATCAACTCCTACTTGAGAATAACCCTTGCAGACCAATCTAGCTTTGTTTCTGACTACTTCACCATCTTCATTTAGTTTATTCTAGAAGACCCATTTGGTTCCAATCACATGCTTGTTTGTAGGTCTGGGAACAAGATCCCAAGTGTGATTTTTCTCAATTTGCTTCAGCTCTTCCTCCATTGCTTTAGTCCAACTTTCATCACTGCATGCTTCACTTATTGTTTTTGGTTCAAACTTTGAAATCAAACAATACTTTTCTGAGTCTTGAGCAATCTTTCTTCTAGTTTGAACACCTTTGCTTTTATCACCTATGATCTGATCTTCAAAGTGATTGAGTCTTACATACCTGGGAGTTTTGGGAATTTCTTGCACTTCTATTTCTTGAATAGGTTCATTCAAACTTATCTCTTCTTCCTTATTCTCTGAATCAGTCTGGATCTAAATTTCAGAAGGGGCTTGGAATTCTTGGACCAAAACATCATTTTGATCATCTTATTCATATTCGTAAAACCTTGAGGGTTTTTCAATACCTTCATCAACCTTTACATTTGTACTTTCTATAATCTTTCTCAATCTCTTGTAATAACACTGGTATGCTTTGCTTTGAGTAGAATAACCCAAGAATATTCCTTCATCGCTTCTAGCATCAAATTTGCAAAGATCTTCATCTCTTTTAATATAACATTTGCTACCCAAGACTCTGAAATATTTCATAGTGGGAGTGATGCCAAACCAGAGTTCATAAGGTATCTTACCAGTATTTCTTCTGATTTGTACTCAATTAAGAGTATAGACAGCAGTGCTTACAACTTTTCTCTAGTAGATCTGAGGAACATTTGCTTCCATCATCATGGTTCTAGATGCTTCCTAGATGGTCTGGTTCTTTCTTTCCACTACTCCATTCTACTGTGGAGTCCTTGGAGCAGACAATTGTCTTTTTATCCCATGTTTCTCACATAATTCTATGAACTCTCCGGATGTGAATTCTCCACCTCTATCAGACCTGAGACATTTTATGTTTAATCCGGGTTCATTCTCTACCATAGCTTATGATATTTTGAATTTCTCAAGAGCCTCAGATTTCTCTTTCAGAAAAGTCACCCACATCATCTGGGAGTGGTCATCAATTAATAACATGAAGTATCTATCACCTTGCAAACTCCTGATTCTTACCGGACCACATAGATCAATATGTACTAAGTCCAACAATCTGGTAGAAGATTGTTCCTTACTTTTGAATGTGACTCTGCTCTGCTTACCCAACTGACATTCTTTGCACAAACTATTAGTAGGTTTCACCAGTCTTAGAAGATCTCTTACAGCCTGAGTATTTCTTATCTTGATGATATTATCAAAATTCACATGACACATTCTCCTATGCCATAACCAACTCTGATCAATTTGAACAAATAAGCAACTTTTGCCAGTACCAACCAAGTGGAAGATATTACCTTTTGTTTGAGTACCAGATGCAATCTTTGTTCTGGAACTTTCAAAGATCTTACATTTTCTATTTTTGAATTAGAGATCATAGCCTTTGTCCACCAACTGTCCAACACTGAGAAGATTATGCTTCAGACCTGGT
The DNA here is from genome assembly GCA_027924645.1 of Cunninghamia lanceolata. Lineage (NCBI taxonomy): Eukaryota > Viridiplantae > Streptophyta > Pinopsida > Cupressales > Cupressaceae > Cunninghamia > Cunninghamia lanceolata. The sequence goes on along the minus strand of BSBN01001250.1, from coordinate 20,941,526 downwards.
GGTACTTGCATAAGCATTTAGGTTTCAGGCATTTAAATATGCAGGCACCTTTCCAAAAAATTCAAAAAATTCTAACTTTTTTGACCTCTGCAGTTGTAAAAAATGCAAAAATCAGTTAAGGTGCGGATGTCTTTGTATATACAGGGCTACTTGTATATACATGTAGTCAAATGTGCATTGGCGGGTCAGAACACTCTATCACCCTTTGAAAAAATCAGTTAGATGCATTTCTGAATGCATATTGGGCTTAGAATGTGCATATACAAAGGGGGAATCTTTCGCAGATTCCTGGGAATATTCCCGCCTTGTATATCGGGTTGCATGTAGATATGCATTGAAAAATATACAAGGGCGTAGATACATTTGCTACAGTGGAAAGGGCGCAGATACATTCGCTGGATGTGCAAGGAAAAACATACATGGGGCCTTGTATGTTCGGTAACATACAAAGAAGAAGATATACATTTGGTAGGGCCCACTATTGCACGCATCTCGAGTTTGTATATGGCGTTTGGGTGCATTCCTGGAATATTCTGTCGTAGATTCCGCAGTTGTATCAAAGGGTTTATACATTGTGTTGTATGTTTAATATGCAATGAGTAACATACAATGCGGATTCCAAAGGGATTCAAATCAGGCTATGAGCAGTAGTGGCGTCCGCGGCTTGTACATTGCATTTGTATATGGGATGTGCAACGAAATGAGCAAAGGAGAGAGAAAAAGGTCGGGCCCACCAATTGTATACAATGGCAGTTGTATGTATGCCGACATACATTCAAAACATACAAGTGAAAAGATGCATTCCGGACCCGAATAGGATTCCAAGATGCTTCATACAAGTTTGGGGTCCGCAGCATGTATATTGGGCATTTGTATGTGCCGATATACATTGCAATGATAGAATGGTCAGGTACAAGCCGAATTTCAAGACAGATGCAACATGCTTCATGAAAATTTGAAATCCGCGCCTTGTATGTATAAGGTGAAAGTATATGCACATATACAAAGAGGATATGCAAGGAAGGAGGATGCAAGGTGGACCCGATTGAAATTTCTAATTTGCTCTATAACAGTTTGGGGTCTGCCTTTTATGTTGAAATGTTGTATGTATATGCATCCTGCATATACAAGGATTTGAAAAGCGATTGTATATGCATTTGAATATGCATATACAAGGGCGAAAAGGGCAAAATGGAGAAAGCAAAAAGTCAGCGATAGGAACATGGAATGTCTACGTGGCACGTAATCGTTGGTTGGTGACTTTTTAATGTTTTTTGGGAGCCGTTGATCCTGGTGATGGGAGTAGATCGACGGCCATGTTTTGAACCCGCAGCAAAGGTTTTATCCTGTGTATTTGCAATCATTTTTGAGTGGGAAAACAACAGATGCATCCGTTGCTACATTTCAAAGGAGCCTATGGGTAGGTGAGGCAATAATGGTAGACTTGCAAGGGATGATCGATGGAGTTGACAGGTCAACCACCCGATTGATGAAGAAAATCCCTGGGCGGCGGTGCAAATCCTAAGTTCACCTACTCATTCCTCTTTGTCTCTCTGCTGCATTTACTATTTCTGAGCGCCAATATGAAGATGCATTGTATCTGGCAAAATTTTGACTTGCCTTGTAAATTTTACTAAGTACACAGTCTTGGTATAAAAAAGCAAGCTGTGTTACTCTTTGGGGGTTGTTGAAGACTTGGGCAATTTTGGGGGAAAAATAATAAAAATAGAGCATTTTTCCTGTTTGTTTTATCTCTGTGGAGTTTATGTGTTGCATCTGAGTTGAATCTTACACGTATGTTTAGTTTCTTGTCATTGTATATGAGAAATGCATTGTTGCATGTATTTATATGTCTGTCTCCACTTGTTGCATGCATTTTCTTCTTTTGAATTTGGCTGCTAAGGGTTTCTCAGATTCTAGGGTATAGTTTTGCTGTATCACATACTTGATCTCTAACTTCCATTCAAGGAGTGGATTAAATTGTTTTAGGTTAAGGTATGGAGAAGATTGTATGTCAGCTGGGATATTCATAAGTAGAGGCAGGTAAATACCCATCCTTGGGTGATGTTTGTAAGGCAAGCATCAATCTAACCCCTTGAAACTCGAATGACAGTTGCAAGCCATTCTCATGTATATGTCTAGTTGACTCCTTGCCCTAAGATAGGCACCGGTATGCTTCTTGTGTAGTAGTTATGATCCAAAACCCCTGTCTTGCATCCAAACCATCAAACCAACCATTCCATAATTTCAATCTGTTAGTTGTAGGAGTAGGATTAGGAACCCCCTGCATACTCTCATCCATAACCAGACACATATGTCCAAGAACATTGCCAACCTTATGATTTGTCACACAAATCTTGGTCCACACATGAAAGTATTCTGCCTGTCATTATAAAGCTAAATCTTTGTCATTGGGTGAGTCAAAGTGTTACATCTTTAGTTAAAAGGGATACCCCCTTGGTGTGGCAGAACTAGAAGTGAAGGGGAGGTAGCTCACGCAACCTTTCGTATCTATTGGCCAAATCTACCTGTGCATTGGAATTGGCAAACCCACTGCCGATTTAGAAATAAAAACCAACAGAATTGGTGACTTTGCTGGGAAGAGAGTGTCATATCCATGAAATTTTGAGTCTAAAAGATTGAAAAAGCAGACCTGGAGGTGTTTGTTGTAGCAAAATCTGAAGAGATATATGTGTGGCTCTACTGTGGGAGAACCTAGAAAGAAATCAATTTTTAGCTTCAGCTTGTTTGAAGCTCATTCCTCTGCAAGGAGGTGGCGACTCTGCATATAAAGAACCTGATAAGAGGACACCAGAAGTGTTAAATTTACAGTTACTGCAACATATCCAGGTATTTTCATAAATTTTAAAAGACTCCCTATTTGGTGAAACAACACTGGTTAAAAGAGAGATCATAGTGAAAGATTGCATGCTATTGTAGGAACCTAATTTGTATTTCAAAAAAAAGAAGTATGCAATATTGTTGAAAAGACTCATATAGAAGACTTTAGGAAAGCTGAAATAACAGTTTGTATTTTAAACGCCTAAGGTCATTGTTGTAATTGAAAATCTGAGTTGAAAAGAGGGTTGCAAAAACACACAATAATGTATTGTCAGCCCATGCACCTTGTGAGGTGTCAAATGCAATGGTGCATAATAATCAGTCCCAACCATGCAATAGAATAAGTTTCAGCACTGACAGATATAAGCCCATCAGTTTCAATGGCATTTGTGGATATCTAAATGCTTTTCCATCTAAAATCAGAAAATATTTGCCCAAATTCAATGGTGTAAACGATGAATCAGTTGAGAGACACTTGCAACAGTTTATAAATGTTATAGATGATTTTGAGATTGACCATGAAGATGTAGTTATGAGATTATTTGTTCAATCTTTAGATGAAGATGCAAGGGACTGGTTCTCCTATCTTCCAGCATACTCTGTCAGCTCTTGGCAAGAATTTAAATTTGCATTTCTAAAACAATTTGGTGAAAGAATATCTGAATATGCAATTATTAGTAATTTTATGTATATCTATATTGAAGAGAATGAGTTGATTCCAGCTTTTAACCTCAGGTTTATGAGGGCATTGAATAGAATTCTAGAATGTATGAGACCTAATGATGCATTGTGCCTAGTTGTCTATTTGGGAGCATTTGATAGGAAAATGAGCTATAGATTGAGCGATAAGGAGCCCACCACATTGCATCAGGCACAACAGTTTGCAATAGACATTGAAAATAATTAGAGGTATGGGATTCAAAAGGGTTATTTCTCTAAAAATTTTTGCTTCCCTAAGGCCACCAATGTTGATGAGGGGTATATTTTGAATGTTGAAGATGAATGTCAAAGTACTCACACCCCTACTGTCTCAATTTTTGCATCATTCCAAGTTGATGATGTTTCTGTTATAAAGGAGGATGTCCTAATTTGCCCAGCTAATGAAGTTGACAATAATAATTTTTCAAGTAATATTTGCATGCCAGTCCTGAACAAAGAGCATTCATGTTTAAATGATCCAGTTGTGTAAAGTTGTGATAATATGGATCAAGAATCAATATCAGTTTCATCAGGAAGCATTAGAGGGCTGGAAAATGATGCAGATAGTTCAACTTCAGAGTGCATTGAAGTAGTGGAAATCTTGTATGTGGGGCAATCAGATGTTAAAGATGATATCCATGATGAATTCATGGATCAGGTTTGTTCTTTTTATGACATTAGATTTGATAATGAAAAAGAAGTGGATTGTCATGAAGAAGAAACAAAGACCTTTGCAATGAGTATGAATCCCCTTTATGATGAGCCTGTGGATGCATTTGATATTGTGAATTATGACATTCATTGGTGCAGAATTAACCCTCTGTTTGAAAATGATGATACTGATTTGCAAACCGTGGATGATAAATGCTTAGCATCAGTTGTTTCAGACATGTGCAGTGATGGCAATGGGTGTGTAGATCAGGATTTGTTTTCAATGTCAATGAGTGATATAAATGCTATTGGGAGTCTCATATTTTCTGAGTGTTTTTAGTTTTTGGATCAGCTGGATATGTGTTTGGTTATATGCAACAGCCAGGTAGATAATGAATATTGCCAAATGCAATATGAGCATATATTGCTTGAGGATCATAACATACATATGTTACTTAATGCTGAAGAATATTATAATGTGTATGGTTATATATCTGGTTGTAAGGTGCAGAGTGACAGAGGCAGTGCTGACAGTGGAAAGCTTTCAAAAATGGTGAAGCATGTAATTGACAAGATCAGCATGTGGGCAGAGTATTTTAATGTTTTCAGCTGTGGTTGGGATTATTCAGAGTGGAACTAGGCATTTGACAGAAAAAGGTTGTGGTTCTTCATTTTTGGTTGCCCAGGGCCGCCAAAATTAATGATTGAAAATATAATTTGTGTGCAGGTTGGTGCAATGTTCAACTATGTTGCCCAATGGATAAGGCCCAATCTGTGAAACCAGAGATCTAAAGTTCTCACCATGCCTGCAAGAGGCATGCATCCCTAGACAGAGCCACTGGTGGTACCTGCATAAGCATTCAGGTTTCAGGCATTTAAATATGCAGGCACCTTTCCAAAAAATTCAAAAAATACTAACTTTTTTGACCTCTGCAGTTGTAAAAAATGCAAAAATTAGTTAAGGTGCGGATGTCTTTGTATATACAGGGTTGCTTGTATATACATGCAGTCAAATGTGCATTGGTAGGTCAGAAAACTCTATCGCCCTTTGAAAAAATCAGTTAGATGCATTTCTGAATGCATATCGGGCTTAGAACGTGCATATACAAAGGGGGAATCTTTCACAAATTCCTGGGAATATTCCCACCTTGTATATCGGGTTGCATGTAGATATGCATTGAAAAATATACAAGGACACAGATGCATTTGCTACAGTGGCAAGGGCGCAGATACATTCACTGGATGTGTAAGGAAAAACATACATGGGGCCTTGTATGTTCGGTAACATACAAAGAAGAAGATATACATTTGGTAGGGCCCACTATTGCATGCATCTCAGGTTTGTATATGGCATTTGGGTGCATTCCTAGAATATTCCATCGCAGATTCCGTAGTTGTATCAAAGGGTTTATACATTGTGTTGTATGTTTAATATGCAATGAGTAACATACAACGCAGATTCCAAAGGGATTCAAATCAGGCTGTGAGCAGTAGTGGCGTCTGCGGCTTGTACATTGCATTTGTATATGCGATGTGCAACGAAATGTGCAAAGGAGAGAGAAAATAGGTCAGGCCCACCAGTTGTATACAATGGCAGTTGTATGTACACCGACATACATTCAAAACATACAAGTGAAAAGATGCATTCCGGACCTGAATAGGATTCCAAGATGCTTCATACAAGTTTGGGGTCCGCAACATGTATATTGGGCGTTTGTATGTGCCGATATACATTGCAATGATACAAGGGTCAGGTACAAGGCAGATGCAACATGCTTCATGAAAATTTGAAATCCGCGCCTTGTATGTATAAGGTGAATGTATATGCACATATACAAAGAGGATATGCAAGGAAGGAGGATGCAAGGTGGACCTAATTGAAATTTCCAATTTGCTCTATAACAGTTTGGGGTCCGCCTTGTATGTTGAACTGTTGTATGTATATGCATCCTGCATATACAAGGATTTGAAAAGTGATTGTATATGCATTTGAATATGCATATACAAGGGCAAAAAGGGCAAAATGGAGAAAGCAAAAAGTCAGCAATAGGAACATGGAGTGCCTATGTGGCACATAATCGTTGGTTGGCAACTTTTCAACATTTTTTGGGAGCCGTTGATCCTAGTGATGGGAGTAGATTGACGGCCATGTTTTGAACCTGCAGCAAAGGTTTTATCCTGTGTATTTGCAATCATTTTTTAGCGGTAAAATAATAGATGCATCTGCTGCTACATTTCAAAGGGGCCTGTGGGTAGGTGAGGCAATAATGGCAGACTTGCAGAGGATGATCGATGGAGTTGACAGGTCAACCACCTAATTGATGAAGAAAATACCTGGGTGGCAGTGTAAATCCCAAGTTCACCTGCTCATTCCTCTTTTTCTCTTTGCTGCATTTACTGTTTCTGAGCACCAATCTGAAGATGCATTGTATCTGGCAAAATTTTGACTTGCCTTGTAAATTTTGCTAAGTACACAGTCTTGGTATAAAAAAGCAAGCTGTGTTACTCTTTGGGGGTTGTTGAAGACTTGGGCAATTTTGGGGGAAAAATAACAAAAACAGAGCATTTTTCCTATTTGTTTAATCTCTGTGGAGTTTATGTGTTGCATCTGAGTTGTATCTTGCATGTATGTTCAGTTTCTTGTCATTGTATATGAGAAATGCATTGTTGCATGTATTTATCTGTCTATCTCCACTTGTTGCATGCATTTTCTTCTTTTGAATTTGGCTGCTAAGGGTTTCTCAGATTCTAGGGTATAGTTTTGTTGTATCACATACTTGATCTCTAACTTCCATTCAAGGAGTGGATTAAATTGTTTTAGGTTAAGGTATGGAGAAGATTGTATGTCAGCTGGGATATTCATAAGTAGAGGCAGGTAAATACCCATCCTTGGGTGATGTTTGTAAGGCAAGCATCAATCTAACCCCTTGAAACTCGAATGACAGTTGCAAGCCATTCTCATGTATACATCTCAATTGACTCCTTGCCCTGAGATAGGCACTGGTATGCTTCTTGTGTAGTAGTTATGATCCAAAACTCCTGTCTTGCATCCAAACCATCAAACCAACCATTCCATAATTTCAATCTGTTAGTTGTAGGAGTAGGATTAGGAACCCCCTGCATACTCTCATCCATAACCAGACACATATGTCCACGAATGTTGCCAACCTTATGATTTGTCACACAAATCTTGGTCCACACATGAGAGTATTCTGCCTGTCATTATAAAGCTAAATCTTTATGTCATTGGGTGAGTCAAAGTGTTACATCTTTAGTTAAAAGGGATACCCCCCCTTGGTGCAACAGAACTAGAAGTGAAGGAGAGGCAACTCATGCAACCTCCCGTATCTGTTGGCTGAATCTGCCTGTGCATTGGAATTGGCAAACCCATTGCCAATTCAGAAATAAACACCAACAAGACCTTTAACATACAATACATTACCGGTTTGTTCTTTCCATCAAAAGAAATAGTTCCTCTACCTCTGATTCTGCCAACAGAATTGTCACCAAATTTTACAACTCCTTCATATCTTTCCAAATCTATAAACTTATTTTTCTCACCCGTCATATGGTGGGAGCATCCACTGTCAATGACCCAATCATCCTTTTCTTCAACTTAGGCAGCTAGAGCTCTTTCTATCATTTTATGATTGACAAATTCAGAGGGCAATGAATCTTGTTCCTTGATGGCAATAAACACCCAGTCACTTCTGGATTTGTTTCCTGTCTTTGATTCATCATCTGTTACTCCTTCATCATCATCATCTTCATGAACATAGTAACATTTCTTTTGGAATCTTGATCTGTTAGGATTTGCCCTTAAAAATCTTTCCAGACACCTTAAGGCAAAATGACCAATCTTATTGCAGTTGAAACATTTGAAGGGCAATTTTCCTCCATACTTACCTGATCCTCTTGGTAGTCTTTTTGCAATAAGGGCTTCAAGTTGAGTAGCTTCTGCTTCATCTTCTTCCAAATCTTTTCTTTCTTTTTCATACCATGATAGATTCTTTGAGGAGTTCTCTCCCGGATCAAACTTTTGTTTGCCTTTTACAGAGGCACTATCTTTGAATGCAAATTCAATCTTGGGGGGTGCATCTCCAAACTTGGCCAGTTCAAATGCAACTAATTTTCCAACTAATTGATCTCTTGTGATATTTGAAAAAGATCTGAATTCTTCAATAGCAACAACCTTGTATTTGTAAGCAGGAGGTAGGGATCTGAGAACTTTGGCAACAATCTCATCTTCATCCAAGATTGCACCAGCGCACCTAATGCCACAAACAAGCTCATTTACTTTTGGCATAAAAGTAGTGATATTCTCATCTTCATTCATCTTCAGGTTTTCAAATTTTCCTTTCAGACTCTGTAGCTTGGCACATTTAACATATTTGTCTCCTTCATGCAGAAGTTCCAGTTTTTCCCAAATCTCATATGCCGTTTTTAAATCTATAACATTTGTCATCTCTGAATTAGATAAGGCACTTAGTAGAGCTTCTTTAGCCTGAAGATTATCTTCAGCATCTTTGATTTCATCTACAGTTCTTAGACCATTCTGTGGAGGAACATACTTATTTGAAGCCATGATCCAATATTACATTCCCATACATTGCAAGTGACATTCCATGCGGCTTTTCCAAAGAGTGTAATTGGTTCCGTCAAACATCAGACTATCCTTTTTGTAGGAAGACATCTTGGATCTCCTCAAGCGGTTAAGCTCTTTTGGAGGAACTTAGCTCTGATACCAATTGTCAGATTCAAGACAGATAACTGAGAGGGGGGGTGAATCAGTTGTCCCAAAACTTTCTCTTATTAACCACTTAAACCCTTCTTGTAATTCAGCAGCATAATAATAAATCAATCATGAAAACATAATGCAACAATTTAAGAGCAGAAACACATTAACACATATGACACCAAGATTTTAATGTGGAAAACCTAACTAAGGGAAAAACCACAGGGTGACTAACCCAAGATTGTATTCTCTGTTAAAAGAATAAGAAGAACAAAATGGCACATGCAATTAGAGCTCACTACCTGAGCACACTGCTCACAAGAGGCCCACTGCCTACAGGAGACACATTGTCTACAGAATAATAAATATTACATACTTGAACTGAAGGATAGCATCTTCACCATGCTTGAGTCAGTTCCATTTAAGCTCAATACTTCTGCTCTGCCTTTCACTCTTCTCCTCTCTACCACACTCTCATCTCTACTAAGATCCCTTTGAAATGACTTCACAACTCTTATTTATACAAGACATCAACTTTGGGATAATCATCAAAGTTGACATACTTTACAGAGCAAATACACAAATATAACTTGACTAATTAGAAAAGACTTCATGCGGATCATCACACTGTCGGCCACACAGATCTGAGACTTCAATCTTCTTTGAGGAACACGCCATGCTTCACAGAACATCTTCAAGATCATCTGTAAGATGTGTAAATCATCTGGTCGGCCAAGTTTAGGAAGAACATCATCATCCGGAAGTAATTCTTCAATTACGAGCTCAATCTTCAATGCAGACCACCAACATGAACTGGACACAATCCAGATACCTCCACAAGCTCACCTGAATCACCAAGAACATCCACAGTACTTTTGCTTACTGAAATTATTCTCTCCTTCATCCAGAACCTTAAGAACACAGTCTGTCATTACTGTCTTATTGGAATAGATGCTTGCAGACCTCCAGACCATGAACCAATTGAGTTGTCAATTCACATTGACTTCCTAAACACTCCACCAAATCTGCAGAACAAGATATTGCATTTTCGGATCTCACCGGACCTATTTGTGTCTGCCAGAATGACTTTTACTCATATGGCCATAACTTCTTCAAATCTTCATGCAGACCTCTCAAATCTTTACTGGATCACCTTTAGACACATATCTACAAACCCTTTGATGTGCAACCTCTAATCTTCATCTTAATTGGGATCTTTACTTCATTATCTTCACTGTTCTTCTCTATTCCTGATAGGACTAATTTTCTCAATATCCTCCACATAGAACTCATCCAATCCTTGACATCAATGCAACAGGAGTATGTTGACATCAATGACAACACTGGTTAAGCCCATACTTGCAACAAAACCATGACTCTATGAGTATGAGTTGTTTAAAACTCCTTTGAGAATATCCCACTATGGGAATGAATCATAATTCAGTGTTAAATAGGATTGTTGTCACTACAAAAAATCTAGGCAATCATTGTATCCTCTCATTGCCATCATAGAATTAATGCAACTAGAGTTTTCAATACCAAATAGATGGAATTGATGGTAACCATTATAACGTTTGTGTTGACTAGTCTTAATCATCCATCCCTTGATGGTAAAAAATAATGTCCCAAAGGAGACAGTAATGATGATACAAATGCAGACACAAAATAAGACCACTTTATATTCTTCTATTTTAGAGGACTATCTCTACATTACTGGTCCATATTAAGGAAGACATGATTTAAGAGTTCATTGGATTTGATGGCTACAAGTCATTCATCAAATCCACACAAGGTGGCATGGTCAGGTCTTTGAATGCTTAAGTCCTCCTTTGTCAAATGTTGTAGTTGCAACTGCCTTGTTAGACATGTATGCAAAATGTGGAAGCATAGACAAGGCACGTGAACTATTTGATAGAATGCCTCAAAGAAATGTGGTCGCATGGACTACAATGACTGTAGGATATGCACAAAATAGATTTGTTGAAAAGGCTTTAGAAATTTTAAAGCTGTTACGGGAAAATTGGATCTAAACATGAGTAATCAATATAATATATATCAATGATACCCAAAACTCAATGAAATAGTGAACAAAAGAGATTCAATCAAACAATAAATAATACAAAGCAAACCTCCTTTAATTCGTAGCTTCCATTGATTGCTTATCATAAATGATCTTGTCTATGAATATGGCACTCAGAAGGTGCACTTCCTTGCTATGATTCCAAGTGTTCAAATAGGAACGGCTATGATAGTTTCGCCATGAAGATGAGCTTCACAACAATGATAGTAGTATGGTAACAAGTTTGATCGCAAGCAATGAAGGAATTGGTGCCAAAGGCATGTTGTGATTCCTGCAGAGTAACAATACTTAAAGCTTGGATGAATGAAATAGAAGAACAGGGTTTAATTTATAGACTTGAAAGAAAAAAGATCAATGGTATAGAAAGAATGAGAAGATCAATGGTATAGAATGGTTGAGGAATGTGCACGAATAAGAAGAAGACAAGTGTCACACAAAAGCTATTTTGTTTGAGTTAACTACTTTCTTTTCTAAAGATAAGACATACTTTTCATAAATTAGAAAGTTTTTTTTCTAATTTAAGAGATATTGATAAAAACAAGGTTGATTGAGTTAGTTTACTCAACTTGTGATTTCTTTTGCATGATTTGAGAGAAATTAAATAATAAATTATTTAATTTTGTGTGCATGAAGAAGAAGACTTATTTTTAGAAGATTTAGAAGATATTTGAAGAATTAGAAGATAAGAAAACAAATTAAATAAATAAATTTATTTAATTGTTGTGCATGATTTGGAAGAATAAATAAAATATTTGATTGTATTTTATTGTTGGAGACTGAGAGGATTTAAATAAATTTGATTTGATTTATTCAAGTTTGGAAGAATGATTTGATTTAATTAAATAATTAAGAATTATTTAATTATTTGGAAGAATTTAATTAAATAAAGGATTTTATTTAATTTTGACTTTAGAAGAGGTAATTAAATATTTTGATATTTAATTAACTTAGAGGAATGTGAATCGAATAAATTTATTTATTTATTTATTTATTGATAGAAGAATTAGAAGGGAATAAATATTAAGAATATTTATTTAGACCGAATCGTGTCATTTTTAGGCGTATACATTTTGCCCCTCTTTGATGCAATGCAATTTACAGCGTTGCTTCAAAGAATAAGAATTTTTTGATAATGATACATGTCTCAGTTTTCCCCTGGTATAGGTTATGATGATAGGATGCCCCCTCGGGAGATTGGATGGGAAGAGGGCAGAAGGACGTGAGATGGACAATCTCATGAAGAAGAAGGATGACGAAAGAGCTTAATGATATATGATGCAAGATAGAATGATAACACACACAAGCAAGCAAGCAAGTATGTACAAATGATACAAGAACAAACAAGGTATTGCCCTATCCATTGGTAAACCAATGATATACTGATAACCATATATGAAAGTGTTGTCATGGCGAGGAATGATATATCCCTAGACCAACATGGCAGGCGTGTTGTCATGGCGAGGAACGATGGATCCCCAGAGCAAACATGAAGGATAGTGTCTAGTTTCAGGAAATGAAGCATGTCATGTAAGAAGCGTGTATTAGTCTGATTTCGACAATGTTACATCCTGTATAAGACAAATGCTTGATTATAATTGATCGAGTTGGTTTACGAACAGACAAGGATCAAGACCACTGATTGTGAATGGATAATTTGTGCAAGATTGACTTGACTTGATTGGTATGGTATTAAGGATGAACCTTCCTGTGGATCATTGCTCGGATTGACAGCTAGAACTGTTGACTAGAGATACAATGATAGACAGAAAGTTGATTTGACAGAAGAATGACTCGACAAAAGGAATCACAGGCTTTTATTTGATACTCTGCAGTTTGGATCTTTTATTGTATGGGATATGGATGCTTTGGAATTTTTATTGCATGGGATACGGTATGGATGCTTTGTGGATGTGAGTGGTTTTTTGACATCTTGATATTACAAGTATTTTGAAGTGCTTATTTCATCATTGGACAATTTTTTTGGGTACTTTTTCTAAATGTTGTAAGTCAATACAAGCATTGAGGTATAATTGAACTGAGATGACCTGAGCATAGCTTACATGGATTTTGCTTTAGCAAGTTAATACAAGCATCGAGGTATAATTGAACTGAGATGACCTTAGTATTTCTTGTGTATCAACAGACAAGGATTGCCCCCGTTCATGTTAGACCTTTGATGTCCTCAATGATCTTTTATCAATCATGTCGTTAGACAAGGCGTCACATTACTAAAGTTTAATCCACAAACAACAAACAAAGAAAATAATCATGCCCCCATCATAGCATCTCTAGCTTTTAGCATCCTTGAGTAGCATAGAAAGACATAATAACAAAAATCAAGACTCTGTAAGTTAACCTGATCATAAAACACAAAACATTCTTGCATTTAGATGTGTTTTCTTGCCATAATTTAGATAGAATCAGTTTGAGTGCTTTAGGTGCTTGCTTTCTTTGCTTTGGATAGGTTGAGGTCTTGTGTTAAAATTTCTGCTTGAAAGTAGGTTTTGCCTGTGCTTGCTTGCCTTGTGAAAGGTTCCACAATCCTTATTAGTGAGAGGAACCCTAAGGGACTGACCTAGTGCCTCGAGGGTTCATTGCTAAATGACCTTGCCTACGTGACGACGCAGAGGCAATGTAGTTCAGGGTAAACCTTAATGGACCTAAGACCTAGGTGATAGAAAGTGGTATGGACTTAGATAGATAGAAGGACTAGACATGGGAATGTAGTTCGGTGACACGGACCATGTGAACCTAAGATATGGATTAGATGAGACATGATATGGAACAAATATGGATCAGATATGGAACAGATATGGATTAGATAAGACATGATATGGAATAGATAAGACATGATATGGAATGGATATGGATCAAATATGGAACAGATATGGATCAAATAAGACATGATATGGAACATATAAGACATGATATGGAACAGATATGGATCAAATGATACTGATGACAAGGAAACACCATGGATAGGTAGATGTACGAGTGATAAAGGATGGAATGGGTAGGTATGAGGATGGGCAATAGTGGATAGAAGGAAACAAGGATGTGATCTCCAAGGACTATGTCACATAAGAATAACATGCCCCATTGTAGGTAGAATACTTAGGATTTTTCATGGCAATGCTTATGATGATAGAAGGATGAGAGGATTAATGAAGGATTTGCTTGGTTTGGGAGGGATAAGGTATGTCAAGAGACATCAAAAACATTTGTCAACATTGTGCCCCGAATCTTTATCAAGATCAAGAAAAATGAAGGGAAGACTAGGATAGATAGACTGGACAGTATAGGTATGTAATGGATAGATGGATAGGATAGGGAATGGTATGGAAGAGAACTGACAGGAGAAGAGTGATATGCTGATGAGACAAGGTGCCCCCAAGTGTAGGTGACGTAGAAGATCAACTTCACACGATGCTTGTTTGCCAGGTTTTCATCATGGTACTTATCCAAGGCGCTTGTTTGCTAGATTTTCACCGTTAGACAAAGGGATTTTTTTTTTGGGGGATATTTGGATAGGTAGAAGGTGGATATGGAACGGAGAGACTCAAGCATCTAGTTTCTCGAAAGGTGATACTCCCACTAGAAAGATGATGTCACATGGACCATGTCAAGTGTTCTCATAGATGTTGGTAGGGGATTACATGAAATAGATACGGAGTAGGTAGATAGTGGATTATGGTGTAGAATACAGAGGGAAGGCTTATGTAAAAGTATGGACCATGGGAATAGGATGAGGAAGATATGTAGGATAATAGTGGAAGGAAGGGGAGATGGAGGTATATGAAAATGTTGTGGATGGAAGGAAATCATGACCAACGGTTGCACATACCGTGATAAACATTGAAGTTGGTGATGGGAAAGTAGTGTAGGAAGCAAAAAAGACTTTTAATTGTGGATGAATGACTTAGGCATGTAGAGATCCACATAGACTAAGTATGTTTCTGAGCTTTGATTATCATTTGGGATGGAGGAATTTGAGACTTTTGGATGGAATGAGAGAAAGTGGATGGTCGAGAGGTGGATGCCTCATTTGACTTGATAGCTTTTTGCTTAGGTACCCAAGCCATTTTGCTTTTAGATAGTACCTGTGAAGGTATGGGCTGGGGTGTATGCAGCTTTGGTGCAGCTTTAGAGGTAATCATTTGTTTGATGCGGACCCACACCTTTTTTAGTTTGGCATATAGGTGTGTGGGTGTATACAGCTCTTGAGAAGGATGTTTCTTTGATTCTTGGCTTTTGTATCCTAGGTCATGAGGACTCTTAGGATTTTTGACTTTATAGGTAGAGGCATCCAGATTTTTGCTGTGAAATTCCCTTGGGATAGTGGAAGTGAGGTTTGTGGAAGCCCTTTGTTTAGACAACATGTGCATTGGTTGGTCGTGATTGGGAATGTTAGAAGATTCATAGATGGGTGAATAAGGTGTTGGAAGAAGTGGTGGTAAAATTCATGGAGGGATGTTAGGAGTTGGAAGTAGCAGAGGTAGATAGGATGGTGGAAGGTGTATGGTCACATGATTTTGATGATTATAGGATGATGGAGGTGGAATGGCGACATATGTTTTGGGGATATGATAGGGTTTGCGATAAAAAGTGGAGGATTTAGGAGGAGTGGAGGAAGTACCAACATCTCGAGATTGTTCACCTTGGGGTGTGTATCCAAGGCCATATGAAGGAGTAGGAACATTGACATGGACGGGCTCCAAAATACCTTGTTCGTGAAGGCCTAAGCCTTTACCTTGATAGTTCATATGTTGGAGTATGCGGTGGACAGTAGGATTATGTGTAGGTGGAACACTAGACACAAGTTCCTTATTGGATGAAGAAGGTGGGATAGAGGATAATGGTGGCTGGTGTTCTAAGGAGGAACACTCATGAATGAAGGTGGTAAGACCAAGGATACATGGTGGGGGATTTGCAACATGGTTGATAATGGATGGCGGAGGAGTATTTTTGGTTTGATCTTCTATGCTTGCTTGGGAAGCAAGTGTCTCATCAAGGGAAGTGGAAGTTGTTGGATCTTGGATTGGACTAGATGGGGTTATAAGATCAGGACCATGGAACACATAAAGTGGGCTAAGAGGATCATCATGGTCTGCTTGATCATAGATAGGCTCGTGATCGTAGATGGGATCTTGATCATAGATAGGATTTAGCGTGATGGTATCAATGTGCTCATGTATAGGTTCTTCATCAACGATAATATCTTGATCATAGAAAAGATATAGGTTATGGAGAGGTCAGAATTTGATCTCTTGTTCATGTATAGGATCAAGTTGCTCATGGATAGCTTCTTCATCAAAGGTAGTATCTTGATCATGGAAAAGATATAGGTTATGAATGGTTTGAAATTAGACTTCTTGCTTATGTATAGGTATAGGATCATCAAAAAGATAAAGGTTAAGTAAGGGTTGGATGGGAGTGCTTTGATCTTGATTTAGACAAGGGGTTGATATTTCCACATGTTCTAAAGTGTGCTCTTGACATAACTCTTGATGTGCTTGAATTGAAGTTGAGGTAGAAGACTCTTGGATAGGCTCTTGGTCAACAACATGAAGGTGCGATGGACCTTGACTTTGGTGCATGGTAGGAGGTTCTTCAATATGCTCAAGGGGTTGTAGGTTACATGAAGGGGTTGTAGGATTTGACATGTTTGCAGACTCTTTGATAAGGTCAAGGACCAAAATTTGGGGACATGGTTGACTCTCTACTAGTAGCCCTTGGATCATATCCTGTGTAGGTACATAGGTAGAGGAGTGAGGTAATGGATGAGTGGATTTGGAGTTCTCCATGGTAGGATTAGTATGCTTTGGGCCATGTGTTCTAGGACATGGTGAAGGAGGGCTAGTAGATGGAGTGGTATATGTTTTCCAACTTGAGGTGGTGGTTGCCTTGTCAAGAGTATCATGAAGACAAGAAAAGGATGTATGCTTTTGGTGTGAGGTATAGCTAGTACTGGCCTATTCATCCTGTAAGATTGTCATTTCTTGTTGTATCACTTGGAGTTCTTGAGCAATTACTATATGATCCTGGGGTGAGATATTGAAGTCTAATTGCTCTCGCAGGTATTGGAGTTCTTGAGCAATTACTTCTAATTGGTTTGTCATTTCAATAGAAACTGACACAAGACTAAAATGGGTACTTAGAAAACCTAAAATTTTTCTCTGAAAAGATGTGGAAGTACTCATTGTTACGCATGTGTAGGAACAAATGCGTAGCAGAAAAGGATAAAAGTGCAGAAAGTCGACACAGATGCACAATACTGGTAAAAATTAGATGCACAGTAATAGGTAGTATAAGTGCAGCCAGTCGGTATAAATGCGCAGCCAATTGGAACAAATGCGCAACAGAAAGTGATAAAAGTGCAGCTCTATTTTTTTAGTGTTTTTGCAAATTTTTGGTAATTTTTTTGATGTTTTTGGTTTCGTTTGTTGCAAGATGGTCACTTTAATCTGATTTTCTGTAATTATGGCAAGAAGACAGCAAACACAAAGAATGTTTTTATGGTTTTTTATTTTTTTGTGATTTTTTTGACTCTTTTTGGACTAAAAGAAAGCAAGTACAATCCTAGGTTTCAAAGGACAGTATAAAACTGAATTCTCACTATCTCTAGTGAAGCATCTTCGGGAGGTGATAATCGCCCTTCCCTGCACTGGATTATAGGGGTTTTTGGCCACTAAGACAAAGGTGTTTAATAAAGGCAACTGTTCGAGTGGTTATACATGTGACATCACTACTCTCCGTTATGGAGTTTCCCAACCTGCAAGGGTTGTGTCTTGGAGGGTTTTGGAGGAGGTTGGCTGTCGGTATAACACAACTTCACTTGTTGTTTGAAGCTTTCGCTCCAAACACAATTTATTTATAGCGGATTGGTAGGCTTGGCGTCTAGCCTGTTACCACTTAGGGTCATTCCTACTTGGATGAACGGTATCAAAGAGTAGGCCCCTCTAAAGGAAAAACACATGTAAAAATGATATGTCTGGCATTTTGGTCACCCAAGATAGGGGAAAGCATAGGCCTGGTATCATTCCCAAAACATAGAATACAGTGGTTTTTTTCCCCTAGTTAAAATGAGAAAAACTAGATGAGCTATCTACTTGGGCAAGCATAGAAATTTGTTAACTTTGAAGTGATAACAAGGTAGAAATGGTCCAGTTTTACCAAGATAGCAATGATGTGTTCAATTTTAGCCCAGATAGCAATGAGTTGTTAACTTTGAAGTGATAACAAGATAGCAATGGTCCAGTTTTACCAAGATAACAATGAGTTGTTAAATTTGAAGGATAGCAATATAGCAATGATTTAATGATATGCAAGATAGCAATGATTTAATGATATGCAAGATAGCAATGATTCAATTATCGCCTTCCTAGTTAAGACTATGTGAGATTTGCATGAGCATCCATTTACTTTCCCATTAGAAATCAAAGTGTGAGTTAACAAGTGCAACTATATGATTCTAAACCAGTACCTAGCCTGCAAAACAGATCAAGAGTGTCCCTGCAAAAAGGCGTTAGCATTAGCAAAAACTTCAAGGAAACCCTAAAAATCACTGCCTAGATCAGATGCCCAGCTTTAGAGATTGAATGTATAGAAATAGAGCTCCAAATTGCCACAGTACATATGCACTAAGGTAGAGGTCAAAAGCGCAGGAAAATAGTATATATGCGCCGAACTGACAGGTGCGCCGTATCAGAGGATAGATGTGCCGGAACAGAGTCTGTGTGCCGAAAGCATGTATACGCTGGAACAGACAATAGGTGCATCAGATCAGAGATTGTATGCGCCGAAGGAACGTATGCGCCGTAACATATAGCAGATGCGTGTTAGGATGTGTCAGATGCACGATTTCCTCCTGTGTACGGCTTTCTAAAACACAAAAACTCAGTTTTTAGGTTAAATTGGGGCTAGGCCCCATAGTGGACGCCAAAAATGTTAAGGGAAAATTAGATCTAAACATGAATAATCAATATAATATATATCAGTGATACCCAAAACTTAATGAAATGGTGAACAAAAGAGATTCAATCAAACAATGAACAATACAAAGCAAACCTCCTTTAATTCATAGCTTCCATTGATCGCCTATCACAAATGATCTTACCTATGAATATGGCCCTCAGAAGGTGCACTTCCTTGCTATGATTCCAATATGTTCAAATGGGAACGGCTATGATAGTTTCTCCATGAAGATGAGCTTCACAACAATGATAGTAGTATGGTAACAAGTTTGATCGCAAGTAATGAAGGAATTGGTGCCAAAGGCATGCTGTGATTCCTGCAGAGTAACAATACTTAAAGCTTGGATGAATGAAATGGAAGAACAGGGTTCAATTTATAGACTTGAGAGAAAAAAAGATCAACGGTATAGAAAGAATGAGAAGATCAACGGTATAGAACGGTTGAGGAATGTGCGCGAATAAGAAGAAGACAAGTGTCACACAAAAGCTGTTTTGTTTGAGTTAACTACTTTCTTTTCTAAAGATAAGACATATTTTTCATAAATTAGAAAGCTTTTTTCTAATTTAAGAGATATTGATAAAAACAAGGTTGATCGAGTTAGTTAACTCAACTTGTGATTTGCTTTTGCATGATTTGAGAGAAATTTTAATAATAAATTATTTAATTTTGTGTCCATGAAGAAGACTTATTTTTAGAAGATTTGGAAGATATTTGAAGAATTAGAAGATAAGAAAACAAATTAAATAAATAAATTTATTTAATTGTTGTGCATGATTTGGAAGAATAAATAAAATATTTGATTGTATTTTATTTTTGGAGAATGAGAGGATTTAAATAAATTTGATTTGATGTATTCAAATTTGGAAGAATGATTTGATTTAATTAAATAATTAAGAATTATTTAATTATTTGGAATAATTTAATTAAATAAAAGATTTTATTTAATTTTGACTTTAGAAGAGGTAATTAAATATTTTGATATTTAATTAACTTAGAGGACTGTGAATCGAATAAATAAATTTATTTATTTATTTATTGATAGAAGCATTAGAAGGGAATAAATATTAAGAATATTTATTTAGACCGAATCGTGTCATTTTTAGGCGTATACAAAAGCAAATGCAATTGGCTGGTGTAAAGCCAAATTCCACAACCTTTGCCAGCATCCTCCCTACCTGTGTCAAAATGGGAGCTTTGGAATAGGCTATGGACATCCATCAATACATAAAGGATAGAGGAATTTTGTCAAATGTTGTAGTTACAACTGCCCTGTTAGACATGTATGCAAAATGTGGAAGCATAGACAAGGCACGTGAACTGTTTGATAGAATGCCTCAAAGAAATGTGGTCTCATGGACTGCAATGATTGCAGGATATGCACAAAATATGGAATCATGGACAAAAAATGTGAATTGTTTGACAGAATTCCTCAAAGAGATGTCATCTCATGGAATGCAATGATTGCAGTATATGCACAAAATGGATTTTGCAAGGATGCTCTCAAAATCTTTGAATTAATTAAGCACTCTGGAACATATCCTAACATTGTAAGCTTTGCTTGTATTCTAGGTGCATGCAGCCATGCAGGTTTAGTGGATGAGAGTTGTACATACTTCAATCATATTAATCCAAATCATATGCAGGTTATTAGATTAATAGTGAAAAAGAACATACATGGAGCAAGCAATTTGTGGCACTTAAGGTTGTATAATAGAATTTACAGTTGATAGTTAAATTGTATAACAATTTTTTTTATGATCTTTACTAACATTTATTAGAATTGTTGCATGTTTTACATCATTAGAATGACATATTAGCTATAACTTTTTTGAAATTTTATTATGGTATGTGCACTTTGATATGATGTAATATGATTATGGTTTCGTTTCATATGTTGTAATATTAGATATATAACAGAAAAATAAATTATTGCATGAAATAAATAATAACTTTTCATTTTAAATATTTTTTTTTGGCAGAACACGGGTCTTCCAGAAGAGAAAGATGATCCTCATGATATAGATCCAGATTATGTTGGTTCTGGTATAGATCACATGGCAGAGGATGATGATGACATAGATACAGAAGACACCAAGGCCAATGACGATGATGATCATGATGGTGATGATGATGATGATGAGGCAATTGCTGGTAGTAGCCAGTGACATTCATGATCATATAGACTACATCATGGATCATTGTTGATATATCGTTATGATGCCTCTTTTCATGGTTACTATCATATGTATCATTTTCATGGCCTGCAATACCATATTAATGAGTTGTATCATAAATTTATGTATCATTTTGACTTATATCATTTAGACATGTATCATCTTGACTTGTATCATTTTGAGTTACATAATTTATCATTTTTACTTATATCATTTGTACATGTATCATTTTGACTTATGTCGACTGTTGGACATGTATCATTTTGACATGTTATTGATCTACTAGCATATTTGACTTTCACTTGTTTTAGTTATATATGACCATGATCTTATCAGTACTGACTTGCCAATTTATATATATTGAAAGTGGTCGATGATTTTTGGATGGATATTTATTACGTATGATGATTTTAATTTACTTCTCAGGATGGATGTTGTCAAATTCAATTAAATTATAGATATTTGACTCACTTGTTTTAATTATAGATGATGATCATGTTATAATAATTATCTTGTTATTTAATCATGAGTTAAATAATTAAATTACTTACTCTATAATCATATGAGTTATTTAAGAGGCATGATATATTTAACTAATTAAATTGATGTAATCAGGCAAAACAATACTTCAAAATGGATTTTAGGCCAATGGTTGCGGCCCATCAGACAGATGCCGGACAGATTTGAAGACTACAGATTGAGCAACGTGTATAGAGAAGGTAACTCAGTAGCTGATGAGTTGGCAAAGGCGGTGACAGAAAGTACCCAGGGTTAATTCATTTGGTGACATCATGTAATCATCATTTAAACTAGCAATTTAATTTGGCAAGTGTGGAGTGATACATCATGTAATCATCATGTAGGTGAATAATTAGATAAGTCCTCAAGGTACAGTGCTGGGCTGTTAAAACTCACAGTGGGCTTCAAGATCTATATATCTATGGGCTCATGTGGATGATACACTCTTGCCAGCCTACTCATCATTAATAAATGTGGGGGTCTATAAATATGGGTGGGGATTGCAAGAGAGCCATACCTTTCTCTCTTTTCTCACTCTATTTCTGCAAGCTGGTGGAGCCCGAAGACACATCGATATGTTTGGAATCCACGAAGCCACAGATGGTGTTCTTAGGGGAGGTGACTGAAAAAAGACTCAAAGCTATTCTTGTGTCTGACCATCCCTTGCTGCTTTGGGTAGTAAAGAAGGTGTTGGGGGACAAATTTCTGAAGGCTACTCACCGCTACAGAGTAAACACGGATATCACGGCCATGTTCTTGGTGGTTCTTCTATATATGAGAGTAGCCAAAGCCAAAGCCAAATTCTTGTGCCAGAAGCTGTTCTTGCACTCTCTTTTAGGAGAGATAGATGCGGCCCTTGATAATGTTGACGATAATCTCCTCTCTCCCTTGGTACAAAACTACTACATGTCCAAGACATGAGGTACAAAGGTGAGAAAATTCTTAGTTGTTTGAACTCTTAGGCCGGTTGAGTTGGAGAAGAGGTGAGGTGAAATTGAGAGGAGCATCAATTGTTTGGGCATGATGGCAGGAATAGTATGCGTGACTGAAGTTGGCTAGGTCAGGCAGTACATGGAAGTAGAAGGTTTGGAATTAGCTGGCGTCCCTAAGGATGATCAAGTTGGGGGCTGGGTGAAGGTGAAGACTAGGTGGAGATGGATGAGTGTTCCCCTGAAGAAGCAGCAAATAGTCCAGCTCACCATGCTTGCGATACAGAGTGCCCAGTGGTAGCTCGCGCGGTGGCAAAAAGGCATGCTCATGAAGAAGGAGACTGAACAAGGAGTCCTATGTGTCTTAGTATCCAATCTTTCTATGTGTCTTAGGAGTCCTATGTGTAGGTAGTGGTTGTGGTCTTAGTATCCAATCTTTCTTCTTATTTTCTGTTATGTATTGGGCAATTTTGTATAAGTTAGTCCAAATGTATAAGGATTGGTATATGTATTATGAAAGGTTGGAAGGGTAGTGATGTCTAGTCAAGTAAGAATGGTAGGAAAACTTGGTGATGGTGGTCAATGCAAAAACTATAATGTAATCTTTTTGTTTATCAATATAATGGGTGTTGCCCCAAGTTAGCAGCTATTTAACTAAAAAAAACATATTAAATTAATAAATGTAAGCAAAACAAGAAACATTTTTAGAAGCAAAAAAGGAAGCAACAATGGAAGCCAAACCGAAAGCAATATTGGAAGAAAAATTTGGCGTTATCTAGGAAGCAAAAACAGAAGCAATTTAGGTAGCAAACAAAGAAGTAATAATGGAAGCAATTTTAGAAGCAACAAAAGATGCAATAATAGAAGCCATATTAGAAGCAACAAAAGACACAAAAATGGAAGAACAAGCAACGTTATATCGGAAGCAAAATTGGAAGCAAAATCGGAAGCAAAACTAAAAGCAAAATCGGAAGCAAAATTGGAAGCAAAACTAGAAGTAAAACCGGAAGCAAAACCAGAAGCAAAATTGGAAGCAAAACTAGAAGCAAAATTGGAAGCAAAATCAGAAGCAAACCTGGAAGCAAAACCGGAAGTAAAATTGGAAGCAAAATCAGAAGCAAAAGTGGAAGCAAAAGTGGAAGTAAAATTGGAAGCAAAACTAGAAGCAAAACTGAAAGCAAAATTGGAAGTAAAATTGGAAGAAAAACCAGAAGCAAAACTGGAAGCAAACTTGGAAGCAAACCTGGAAGCAAACCTGGAAGCAATACAAGAAGTAAAACTAGAAGCAAAATTGGAAGCCAAACTGGAAGCAACAAAACCCGGTGCTAAACCCGACGCCAAAGTGAACACACATTTTGGCACTGAGTTTTGTGCCAGCAAAAGTGTCCAATTCATGAACTGAAATGCACTAAATTCCGGCGCTAATTGCCTATTTTGTTGTAGTGGATGTATTAATGTAGTCTCAATGTGTAAACTCTAAAAGAACAGTATGCCAATATAGGAGCAATACAAGTAATCAAAGGGGCAAATCTAAACATCATAGTGAGGTGAATGCCATGGGTATAAGTATGATAACATACATAACATGTATAGGCAAATCATAGTAAACAATAACACACATAACATGTTTTGGTAAATCATAGTAAACATAAAATGTGTAGCAAGTAAAACATTTATCAATAATGATTATACCCCAAAAAATAGCGGGCCCAAATTTTATCAATAATGATTATATGACTTTAATTAAATTAACTATGGCATAATTTTTTAATGCTTGACTTCAAATAAATATAATTAGATTAGATTAGATTATATATTATATATTATATTAGATATTGTATATTGTATTTAAAATAAATATAATTAAATTTTAAATAAATATTTAATATTAATATACGCTATATCTTAGGGTGGTAGGGTTTGCTTATGCATGATCAGGGCATTTTGTATTAAGCCCTTATATGTTAAACTTCCCAGCTATAATGCTGTAACTCTGTTCATATTTTGATTAAATATAATACAAAGGGAGCTACCCCAAGTCAGTAGTTTACCAACCCCCCAAAAAATATTAATATACGCTTTTATAATTTAATATTATTTTACAAATATATTAAATAATGTACATTATATAAAATAAACTATATAGCAATAAAAAAAAATTTATTTGATATTATATATTGTATATTATATATATAAAATAAGTATAATAAAGAAAAAAATTAATATTAAATATATAATATATTAAATCTAAACATATAATTTTATAAATATAAAAATATAATATATTTTGTATGGTATTAATACTATGTAAGGTTCCCCTAAAAAGACTCACCTACAAAGAGAAGAAAACAACAAAAGTTCATTTTGTTTATGAAAATTGTTTTTGAAGAGGTTTGTATGGAAATAAAATTGGGACACATGGACAATGAGATTCACACCATTCACATAGATGGCCGAGAAAATGAAAGTAGTTCATTTTGTTTATGAAAATTGTTTTTGAAGAGGTTTGTATGGAAATAAAATTGGGACACATGGACAATGAGATTCACACCATTCACATAGATGGCCGAGAAAATGAAAGTAGTTCATTTTGTTTATGAAAATTGTTTTTGAAGAGGTTTGTTTGGAAACAAAATTGGGACATATGGGCAACGAGATTCACACCATTCACATAGATGATCGAGAAAATGAAAGAAACATGTCCAACTAAGATTACCTTGATAGTCTTGCATCATTTAAGTTTTAGCCACTTTCCATCTCTTTGTAATTTAGAGGTAATGAAGCGAATGTTCATCCAGGTAACTACAATGATTTTCCCTCATCTATGGAAGCCAGTTGACTCACTATTACATTAAAAGCATTAAAATGTTTGGTTACAAAATCTTCTTCATGCATCTTTAAGGAATACAAATTTCTTTTGAAAAATAAGTTATTACAAGACACTTAGTTTGATATAATGCAATATATATATATATATATATATATATATATATATATATATATATATATATATATATATATATATATATATATATATATATATATATATATCTATTGGCCTTTAGAAGGATATCTCTCCACATATTTTTAGATATATATTTTTAGTTTCTCCCAAGAAAACTATAGGCGAGGCCTATTGTTAACTAGTTATTAATAATTCTTTTTGCAACCAATGAGAATTGAAATAGTTTTTCTATTTAAAAAATATTTAGCTATTGCTATTGTATAGATGCAAATATTTTAACAAAACATATTTGAAAAATAATTTTTCTTCAATCTAATTGGTAGAAAACTTTCACTCGATAAGGGCGATTATTGCGGATCATCAAGATTTATATTATAAAGTTTTGTGATAGATAATATCCTTAATCTATGATAATAATATACTAATACTTAAAACTATTAAGTTTCTAGTTTGAGACTTTATGGGTAAAATATTAGGCAGTAAAGTTTTTTTAGCATCTCACCTATTAACCGATTTAAATATATTATAGCTAAAATAATATATTATAACTAAAATAAAAATAAAAATATTAAGAAACATGTATTTAAATTCCTATTAATATTAATATTGATAATATTATTATACACTAAAAATATTATAGTTATATAAGATTCTTATTACTAATCAATATTAATACTAATAGGAATTTAAATACAAATATAATTTATAAGTTTATCCCAAATTTATATATATGTCTTTAATAATTAATAATAATAATAATAATATATCATTTACAGAAATAATATCCTTAATCTATGATAATAATATACTAATACATCAAAATTTTAAAATATATATTAATGCATAGATAGGAAAAATTGACCAGTGATCAATTCCATAAGTCCTCCCTTCACATGAAATTTATTTAATTTTAATTAATTAATTAAATTTCCCTTAATCCCTAATCTACCTTTAATCATAAGATTTAATTAATTTTAATTAATTAATTAGATCTTTCCTCTGTAAATAAAAATTAAAATTAAGGAATTTAATTTATTATTTGCAAACCTAAAAACCTAAATCAAAACCTATTCATAACAAATTGAAAATATTAAAAACCCAGTTCACCTAACTATTACAGTTCAACTACCCAAACCGTTTTTATGCCAAAATTTTATAAATAGCCTACATTTCCTAAATCAAATTTATGATAGGACAATCTACCGAGTTATGCAACTTTTGGTACATTTCTGGAGATATCTCGGTTTCAAGGTATTGGAAGACTGAAAAAATTTAAATTGTTTTTTAGTTCACAGGCTTCAATTAATTTGGGTTCTTGCAATAGTTGTTATTTCTGTCATTGGCTCAACAGTTTCTTTCATTATCTGATCTGAAACTGAGGGAAGATATTGCTTTTGCCACGTGCTATCAACTATCACATTCTAATATCTTCTTTGCAGAGTCATCTTCATATTTTGAGTTGCAGAAAACTATTTGTATTTTGTAGTCTCATCATTTAATATGTGAATGACATGGCTGTGCATTGTCTTGGAATGTGTGGGAAATTTTCTAAATTGTTTGGTTCCTATCAGTGTATTCCCTGAATTTCATGTTGTAAACAACATTCACGCTCGAAGATCTTCTAAACTCGTTTGCTATTCCAAACAAGGTATTCCATGATCCTCTTATTGGTGCAAGTGCTAGTTATATGGTAGAACTAATTTTAGGGTTTCACTTGTCCCTCACTATAAGCTATAACTTCAAATCTTTAAAATAATGATATTAAGTGATTTTTATAGCACTAACAACTCTTTGTATTCATGATGTTAAGTGATTTTTATAGCGCTAACAACTCTTTGTATTGCAGCTTAAGTGCAAACTGTTGAAGGCTAGTGCATTTATTGCCTTCTATATTTGCCTCTTGTCAGACCGTCAAGAACCAAGTTTTAATTGCCAGGGTGCCCATTTCTAGCCTTAGGAGGCTGTATCAATCAAATAATCCATTTTGTCAAGTTCACCATAAATCTTGAAGTATAATCATAAATCTTCAGGTATAATAAAAAATCACTTACTTTGCAACTTCCATTTTATGCAATCTAATTATTAAATGTAGAATCTCAAAGTTCTTCAATTTTCAACATTCATTGTAATTATTACAAAACTGTCAACTCTAAAATTAAACCAAAATTCACAAATTTCAAGATTATTGTAAAGTTATTATATTATCAACATTGTTGCTAAAACTAAACAAACACAACAAATTAAAACAAAATAAGACTATTCATGAACATTTTGGCAGAAACTTGGTTGCTTTGCAGCTCTTGTTAAATATAGATATGCTAGTAATATTATATTGAGAATATTTCACTAAACTATATTTTATAATCTTAAATAAAAATTTAAAAATTAAATTATATAAAAAATATATATAATAATAAATATTATTTTTAATATAAATATACAAATTTATAATATAATATTACATTAGAAATATATAATATTTTTTATTATTATATAAAATATTAAATATAATAATAAATATAATTCAATTTCATATATAAAATAAATATAATTAAATAATAATAACAAATATAACAAATATATATACTTATTAAATATATGATATATTTAATTTAAATATACAATCTTAAAATATCATAATATATTAAAATATTTAAATAATATTTATTTTATTTTATAATATTATATTAAAAATATTTGGATAAGCTATATTTTATAATCTAGAATAAAAATTTAAAAATTAAATTTTATTTCTAAAAATAATTAAAAAAATATTAAAAAAACAATGCATGTCATACAAAAGGAAGATTATCTACCCCTCAAAGTTTTAAAATTTCTTTAATAAAAAAATACCCACTAAAAATGCCACTGAAAAAGTACCCCTCGAAAGTATGAGTTGAAAAACGCGCGCGAACGAAAAACATTGCCGGAGACACGATAGTAAGAAAACTCGAGTTATTTCCTTTCAACCGTTTTCCCTTTCCTTTCCCTATTAAAAAAAAAAGAAATCGCAGGGTATCCTGTGGGACATTTAAATGACATGAGACTTCTTCTGACACGATTTTTTTTTTGGGGTGTGAGAACAACCGACGAGTTGAGAGTGAATTTTTCAACGACATGAAAAAAATGGATGGTAATGATGATTTCAATCGTCTTCCCTGCCCTCTCGCTAATTCCTGGCCGTGGATAGTCAAGCGAGGTCGTCCCTCTCACATAACACCTTTGGCATAACAAGAGTATACAATTTTCACCTTGTCAATAAAATTTTATTTTTATTTTTTTCCAAGTCTTAAATCTAGGGGAAAAGACCCAATACGTGTGCACCCTAACTTCGTGCCTCTCAAAAACATACTTGTCGATGTCGAAGAAGTCTAAAAACTTTATAATGGCTTCCTTGGTTAGTCGACTGCTTAAACCTAAGGTTTCGAGTCCACAACATCAATTTTGATGCCAGATCTATACATAGTCGTAAAAAGTGTCAAAAACAACACTTTTTGAACCCCTGCCTTATGATGGTCAATTGTTACATCCCATCATCGAACACACTTGCACCAATAAGTGAACATATTTTCCCTAATATTATGGACATTAACACTCAAATCCATGATATCATCCTCTAAAAATCAAATCTATACTCACATCTTATGTGCATACAAAACTCTAAAACTAAACAACATTGTATTATTAATTAAATAATTTTAACCAAAAAATGTTATATTAAGCACCCTAAACCTAATATTCCAACATATTATTTTGAATACCACTTAACCCTTAAATAATAATATATTATCCTATTCCTAAAAAAACCTAAACCTAAATGTGGGAAGCTAAACACCCATTTCTCAACCTAAAAAATAAACTTGAACGCCCATTTCTCATTTCTCGGATTCCTTAACACCGCTGTAGCTCCAGCGGATAGCATCCATGGAAGCATGGGAAGCTCGAAGGTCGCCAAGAGGCTGCCGATGTGGGGAGTAGGGAGGTCGTCGACATGGAGGTTGATGGAGGCTTTTCAGATGAAGCTAGGTATTTATAATGATCAATACATTTTCTATTGGGCTTATAAAGTTTTGCCTCAACAAAGTATCATCTTCTCAGCCCTATCTTCCATAGTGCCCATAGAATTTACGTTATCTTTGAATTGCTACTCAATCTATGTCCATATTTTGCTATCTTCAAAAAAACCCTCTTTTCCCACTGTTTGCTTTGTAGGGCTCCAAGGAAATTGAGCCCTGATCAATGTTTTCCACGGGGCGACCCAAAAGCTTCTACTACTTCTTCAGATTCTTCTTCTATTATCCTCGCAGACCATGATGAATCTGTGTGGTCAAAGGGGGAATCAAAAATTGCTTTGCCAGGGCCGGTCCCATGGATCTGGGAGCTTCGAACCTGGGGTGTTTCGTGAACCATTGCTTTAGAAATTTCTAGGGGCTACAGTTTGAAAAAGGGTTCTGGTGGAGGGTTTTGCTATAACGCTAGGATTTTGAACTGGGGCTTTACACAGAAGAGTTTTAGTGTCTTGTTCTACGCTGCTAGTATCTAAATAGAGGTATTAATTAACATCATGTAAGCAGCCTTTATTTGAAATGGTTTTTTAAAACTTTTCCTTGATCATCTGGAATCATCTTATAAATTTTGTATCTCCAATAATGATGTGATGCTTTTGATTTTGTGTGTAGGGGAGCTAGTGTGGGGGCCGCCCTCAAATGGAGAGATTTTCACTCACAGCAATCCCCTCCTCAGACATATTCAGTCACAGAAATTTTGTCTTTTGACACAACAAATTTCAAGGGTTTTTGTTACCAGGGTTTGAAGGAAAACCAATAGGTAAGGTCATTTTTGACCTTACTGGGGCAATGACCCACTTTTTTTTCTTTTCTATTGCAAGTTTCTTTCAAATTTCTTAGGGTTTATAGTAAATGCTTTTTAGGTTCTGAATTTTTTAGTGAAACACAAAACTGTATAGCTGTTCACTTGTTCTTATCTAAATTGAAATTGGACAATTGTACTTTGTTTTTGCTTCCATAGATGTTTTTCTGTGGGATGCTATCAGATTTGGTTTTAGGTTTTTGTGGTTTCTTTCTCAACCCTTCATTTGTTTTTTTTAATGACCTGAAAGGGATACATGCTTGACCATAGTTACTTTATGATTCCCACCTCTAGACCCTTCTTACAAACTGCTGTAATTATTTCAAATTGCAAATCCATTGAATTGTCTTGTAGCTAGGTATTGTCCTGCAGTTAGGCATGGGTAGTGCCTTGGAAACATTATGTGGCAAGATTTTGGGGCTAGAAAGTATCATATGATGGGAGTGTATCTGCAGCGCTCATGGCTTGTTCTTTTCATGGTTTCACTCCTCCTACTACCAATGTGTTTTTGTAGTTTCTTTCTCAACCCTTCATTTGTTTTTTTTAATGACCTGAAAGGGATACATGCTTGATCATATCCCTGTTCACAAGTTGCATCTTTTTATCAAGAACAACTAGGCTTTTCCCGAGTCCAATACCAAAGTCTAGAGGTACTAAATCAAATTTTGTATGCCTAGTTTGAACTCTGTTATGTTCATCTTTTGAATTGGGCAGTCATTATAGATATTGCAGCTCAGTTTACACGGATCACTAGGATATTGGTCGAGGTTTTCATTGTACCTTGATAATCTTATCAATCTAAACTAGAACTACACATGAATTACTCACGGAATGAATTGCAAAACAGCACTGTATCCATTTGGATTTGTGGATTGCAATAACTCGAATACATGAATTATGAAGTACCCTAATAATTGTGAGCCCTTTTTGTATAGAATCAATGGCTAGTATGGTAGGGAGGCTATCAATGTTTTATTAGGTCATCTAATGCATAGTATAGTAGGCATGTTATGTATAGTTTGCCAGGATATATAATTAATAGTTTCTATGACAGCCATGGTTACTGAGAGATCAACATTGCCATTCCCTAATTAAACAGTTCATTTCATGTTCTTGTCATTGTTAAAGCCAAATGTGATGTTAGACCAGTGAAATTGAATTCAAATAAAAACATGAATATGGCGTTCAATCCTCACCAATCACCATCCATTCGTCACCTTCTCACACAAAACATGACATCACACAGTTAGCAATTTGATCAGGTGGAGGATATCCACTTTTGAAGTCATGTTTCCCACCATAAGACACCTCTTCACACTAACCTGTACATTACCTACTCATAATTATTTAATGGCCATTATCATTCCATTTATGTGATCTTCATCAAACACTTTCAGTTACAAGTTCCGGGCACTCAATTCTTGATTTTTCATTAATTGGACATAAATTGATTGTACATGGTTTAAACACTTTCAGTTACAAGTTTTGGGCACTTAATGACTGGTTTTTCATTAACTGGGCATTATACAGAGGCGTTGTTTGTACATAGTTTTGAACATGACTAGTTTTTATATGGGTTTGTGTTGATTTCCAAGTTGTTGTTGGTTTGGCAGATGTGATCTGTTGTTGGTTTTGTGTGCTGGATAAATCTTGAGCCAATAGAGCATATAGTGCAACAATTGATACTTGATTCTATTCAAGGGCTAATATGTTGTTTTCCATACTTGAGAAAATAAATATTCCTTCAGTTTTTGGGTAATGAGTGATGAGCTTTTGATCTGAGGAATTGTTTGTCTTACAATATTACTGCATATTGTTGAGTAAATGATTATTTTGTACTTTCCATATATGCCACAGGATTAATCCTGATGCCATGGTATCTATTTTTGTGGAGATTCGTATTTGTTTCTAGTAATGGCTAGGAGGCTTTTGTGTTGGATATATATTGTGGAAATGATCAAATAGACTGAGCTATCTTGCATTGGAAAAAAGGTTGTCATATTGTTTCCTCATTATTATTACAATAGATGCAGATGCTAGGTCTTATCCACCCTTTTTTTTGAAGTTGATCAATGGTCAAGTGTTTACCATGCATTACAAACCATAAGAAGTTTCCAATGTTGGGCCAAACAAGAACTAACCACATTTTGGTCCATAGTGTTGACAAACATTGTCTGCCTTTACTGATCATAATGTAGGCACTTTCCATTGTGCATTCACCATGATTTGTGTAATGCCATACTAGTGTATCCTGTTGTGTGTTGAAGAATATACATTGTCACTAACTATGCTAGCAAATTATGAGCTTGGATAGGATGTGTAGCCCCAATTTCTTGTATCTTATCCTTATTCTGTTCAGCCATGCCTCCTGGATGTCCTTTTATATAGTCAGATATTTGAAACCATGACTCTTGAGGGGGCTCAAATTGTGAAGATTGAGGTGTGATAAAGGAGAATGACCACACAAACTATATTCCTAGAAGCTAATAGTATTCCTATTTCCCACATGCCAAGTGAGTTTGGGTTTTTGTAGGTTAATTCCCTTCCTTATAATTCAATTTGCGCTCAATAGACAAGAATGTCATATTGTTGTTAGTGTATGAGTATAATCATGCAGAGTTGGGAAGTATAATCATGTAGAGTTCTGGGGATGGTATCAGCCAAGGTGCCAACGCAGCCATTGGGTTTTCTATTCTATTGGTGGTTGTGTTTGCAGGTGGGAAATTGTATGTCTATGCCACTAGAATGACCAATATAAAGAAAGGCCAATGCCATAATGCCATTTCCCTGATTGGTGTCTAAATTTTTTATTGTTCTTTTTCCAAAATGAATTGTAATAGCTTCGACAAAACATTACAATTGTACATACATACATTCATTTTGTTGGCTGCATACTCCACAAAATTGTAGACACATTCCTTGCACTGTAACAAAATCTTGACTTGAAATATTACATTACATTGCTGATGAAAATAACAAAAACAACAAAACATCATATTGCTAGTTGCATAATGCGGTAAGACAGTCTTTGACAAAACATTACAAAATTGTTAGCTTTTACTTACAATGTCCAAACTGCATTGCTGACTAGATGATTCAGAAAACTTATAGCAATAACTTGACATCAAATCCTGATTTTCTAGTTTACTAGTAATACAGCTTCGACAAAATTGTTAGCTTTTACTTACAATGTCCAAAATGCATTGTTGACTAGATGTTTCAAAAAACTTATAGCAATAACTTGACATCAAATCCTGATTTTCTAGTTTACCGGTGATACAGCTTCGAGAAAACATTACAAAATTGTCAGCATTTACGTACAATGTCCCAAATGCATTGCTGACTATATGATTCAAAAAAATTATAGAAATAACTCGACATCAAGTCTTAATTTTCTAGTTTACCATAAATCTAGGGAATGGCTCTGGTCCTCTATAGGACTATTTGTTGAAGTACTTTTTGGAGGAGCTGATTCCACATGAGGTGTGATAGGAACAAGATGACCAAACATTGTTTCATCTAAAAGCCCAAAAAATTGGAATTGCTTTATAGGGGAATGAGGGGCGCTGTGACTAGTCACTTGGAAGTTGTTAATCCCAGTATAAGCAGGGCTTAATATGTTGTACATATCCCTCAAAATTTGATGATGTTCAGGTAGAGGGGTTGATGGAGTACTCAAACACCTTGAACTGCTTCCCTCATGTGTTGAATTTGTATTTCTAGTCACTTGTTGGTTTGTAAGGGTAGCATAAGCAGGGCTTAATATGTTGTACATATCCCTTAGAATATGATGGTGTTCAGGTAGAGGGGTTGATGGAGTACTCAAATGCCCTGAATTGCTTGCAACATGTTTTGAATTCCTACCCTTGACCATTTGCCTTTGTTCTTTCTTCAATTCTCTTGCCCTTTGTTGCTGCAACTTTTCTTCTTCCTTCTTTTGTCTCTTCAATTATCTTTCAAGCTTCTGCTCTTCCCTCCTTTTCTTTTCTTCAATTAGATGGATTTTCTTTGCCTCTGCCTATTGTTTTTTTCTTGTTTTTAGTTCCTCAAGTTCTATTTTCCTTGCTTCTTGCTGCTCATGTAGGATTAGATAATCATCTGTGGTAAGAATTTGGGACTGCCTACCTAGCCTCAGTGCACTGTCATCTAGGGGATTGGGTCTCTTACGAACCGTTTCAATTGGTAGCTTGAGAAAGTTCTTTAATGAGCCTTGACTGCATCTCACTTGTTGGTCTCTTATTTCATTACCTTCAGAGTTCTGCAATGAACCTTCATTGCGTTTCACTTGCTGCAATGTTGTATCAGTAGCATCTAAATCTGTAGTTTCCCAATCTGTGGTATCTGCATAATAATGAATAACCTCGGTTGTTGGAAGTGGAGGAGGGGAAGGCATAGATAATGACACTTCTTCATTTTCAAAATCAATCTGCATTCCAAGGTTGTTGGCAGCTTCTTTAACCCAATTTGGTGGGTTAACTTGTGTTGGCAAGCTCATGGCATCATCTTCTTCATTTGACTATTGTGTTCAACTGACATGAGTAGCTGAACTTATGCTGTCATTCACTTCATTTGTTAGTGTTGATTGTTCCCTTGCCATTTGTGCCAAACAATTTTGCACTTCAACCTCTTCATATCCGGCCAACCTTAATATGCTTGCAATACCTGCAATCTCATTTTCTTCTTCAACAAAGAAGGATTCACTTGGTCTCATGTAATTACAAAGAGCATCACTATTTAGTGGCCAAATTCTAATCCTTCGTAAACCTGATATGATATTTTCAGATTTAAGGGCAAGCTTGAAAGCTTTGCTACTTAGTTCAACGAATTTTGCCCTCCTTATTTCAATGTGGGGTTTTTTGCCATCCACTTGGACCTTTCAATTTTGAAGTATGACTTGAATGGTGCAAAGACACTAACATCCAAAGGTTGAAGTTTGTGGCTGGTATGTGCAGACAAAGTAAGAAGATCAATGCCCAAAGATCTAGCTTCTTGAATTGTGCTGTAAGCCACATAGCTTCCATGTCCATCAAAAATGAGTAGATGTCTATTTGTGCTTGAAGCTCCACCAGGGACTGATCTAGCAAAATGGTGCAGCCAATTCAAGAAGAGTTCTTTGGTCATCCAAGCATGTGGTTGCGCTGCCATGCACGCCCCTGGTTCACAATTTGCTATATAATTTTTTAGCTGCCTTTTACCCTTGAAAAGATAAAACCCTGGTATACTATGCCCTGCTGCATTAATACAACATAAAATGGTTATCCACTCTCTGCTTTTTGATAGAATTTGTGGCACACTTCTACTGCCCAACTTTGCAATAACTCGCATCTCGCAATTTCTGCCTGCTTGAACACCTGTTTCATCACAGTTCCATACCTTTGTTGGGCCATAATGATTAGCATTATAAAGTTTTTCCAAGTTGTCATAAAAATTTGCCACAATGCTTAGACGCAACATCATTGCTCTATCCCGGTCAAGACCGTCAGCAATCCTTATTGTCAAATCTGGATGACGTCTACGGAAACTAGCCCACCATGATCTACCTGACAAACCATTCGTGAAAGGATTTGACCTTCTTTGACAAATTTGTGCATTGTGTGACTTCAACTAAGTAACCTCCATACCATGACCAAGTTGAGCCAAATTTTTACACCATTCGACAACTTCCAGCGCTTCTTCCATTGACAAAACCGTTGGTGGTCCCTTTGTTTTCGTGGTTATGTCAATAGAAATGACAAAATTACAGCGAAGTGATAATTCCAAGGAGGAAAATTCACGATAATTGAAAGGAAGACAAGTATTTTTTAAAAACCATTAGAAACAACATACGCATGTATTATAATCAATAATTAGTTTATTATTATTAATAATTATTAAAGTAAGTTCGAATCTGATAAGAGTATGGGGATTCGGAATCCTTAAAATTGTATCTTATCACCTAAAGCAAATTTGTGTGGCTTGAGACTCGTCGTGACCGTATTAAAATTGGCGTCAGTTTACTTTCGGCCATTTTGATCTTTACACGAATCCTCTTCAACTCAAATCAGATGTGACGATGATGAGATCAGATCGGATAAG
Source organism: Cunninghamia lanceolata (assembly GCA_027924645.1). Taxonomy (NCBI): domain Eukaryota; kingdom Viridiplantae; phylum Streptophyta; class Pinopsida; order Cupressales; family Cupressaceae; genus Cunninghamia; species Cunninghamia lanceolata. The sequence goes on along the minus strand of BSBN01001250.1, from coordinate 20,905,015 downwards.
TGCAAACGGCAAACAGCCGAGGCGGAGTTCTTTGACCCCGCGGAGAACAAGTAGTTTCCGGCGTTTTCTTTGGAGATGATTTGCCGTATGGGGCAGATATTAATGTCGTGTACTCAGAGTGGGGTGTGGAGAAGCGTGGGGATGATAGACAAGGGGGCCAGAAGAAGAATCGCCGAGATTGTGGGCGTGGGTGAGGAGATTTGGGGGGTTTTGCAAAATATTTTAGCGTGGGTTTGCAGAGAACTGCTAGAGGTTCATCTGCCTCAACAGCGGGTATCGAAATATTCGATCCCATTTTTCTCACCGATTTTTCAACCGATCTCTCTTAACTTTATCTACCTATTGTTTATGGATAAAATTTTGACAAAGCTTTTGTAGATAAAATTTCGACCACCGGACTCTTTTACAACGTACCAACTACTTAAGGTTTACCATTTACTGCTAGGTATTGGTTAGATAATTAATGTCTATAAAAGAAAGTGGATAGATTTAAGCCCTTTGTTGATTGGCTTATATCAGTTCCTCTATTGTTGTGCATGTAATGGAGAAGCTCACTCTTTCAACATAGCCCACTCTTTCGATAGTTGAGGGAGGTGGGGAGCACAACACATATAGGAGAGGATGGCACTACAAAGCCTTCAATGGATATTAAATAATGAAGTCCAAAATCTTGGTTAGAAGAATAATTGATCCAAACTTTAATTAGATCTGATGGAAATATATCCAATTAATTCTAATTAAACTATAATTGTAGGACTACACCTTAAGGATAAAGTTTATGGAGTGTAAGACAAATTGGGTTCGCCAAAATGAAAATGAAAATAAAAAGTCTTTTCAAATAATTTAGGGTAAATAAATAATGAATGCAAGTGCATCAAGAAATACCCTAGATATATGAGTTAGGATTGATCATGCTATATAAATTAAATGCACAAAAATTAAATAAATTAAATAATGGTACTCAGCTCTAGGTTTGATGTATATCTCATTGTGCTAAATGTTGTCAAATGATTTGGGAGCACGTTAGAAAATCAAAACCTATTAATCAAATACGATGGGATAGAAAATGATTATTTTATGTTTCAATTCACTTCTATGAGTGTGCAATTGATCTCTATGAGTGCTCGTGTTGCCCTGCTTAGCCTATGCAATTGATGTTGGGCTACACGTTGAGAAAAAGATTGCCTGTGTTGCCCTGCTTAGCCTATGCAATTATTACGTCCATGTTTCCAAAGCCACTTGGGCCAACATGCATAATTAGCAGATTGGTTGGGCTGACAGGTGGCGCAGTCATATCCCCCATGCAGGCAAACCATTGTGAAAGGAATCATCAAAATGACTACAAGTGGAGGTCTTGTGGTAGCCATGACATCGGAAGGGAAGGGTCAATGATGAAAGGGTTTGCCATGAGACTATCTCACTTGGGCAACCTTGTCACCTTCGTCTCTTTCTCAGTTTAGGTTTTTGCAAACAATACCTGGAGATTAACGGACAAGCTCCAATTTGGCATGTTTTATCATTTAGCAAGCTCATTAGTTTTGGGGTGGGATTTGAACTTGTTTGCATTACATTTTTAAGATTTGTATTTGGGATGGTGCTTGAAATAAGAGTTGTATACAAATTGTTGCCCTTTTTAAGCGAGTCAACTTTCGTTGGAAAGAACATATAAAACAAGGTATAACACCCTCAAATCTTTTTTTTGGTTATACATATACCAGCGTACAAAGATTTGTAGATATTTTTCTTTCCATGCCAAAATAATAGTGTATCCTATGAAGACTAGTTCTTTCTTTATATAAAGCTTTTATTGTGGGTCAAAATCATATTGTATCTAATTAATATTGTTCTTTTTTTTCCACATGTTTTTTGAAGGAAATCTTGTATGAAGCATAACTAATGACTAGGGTTTTTTTTGTTAAGAAGACTAGTTCTTTCTTTACATAAAGCTTTTGTTGCGGGTCAAAATCATGTTGTATCTAATTAATATTGTTCTTTTTTTTCCACATATTTTTTGTAGGAAATCTTGTATGAAATATAAGTAATAGCTAGAGGTTTTTTGTAAAGAGTGTATTATTTTTCGTCAACCAAAATACTCTCTAAATGTCCCTATTGACATACTCATATTATTTTTCGTCGACCAAAATACTCTCTACACATTCCTATCAGCATACCCATATTATTTTTCATCGTCTAAAATATTCTCTACATATCCCTATGGACATACCCACTGCACCGCCTCTCAAGGTGCAAGTACTAGTATTTAATCTAATGTCAATAGAAGTGACAGAAGCGGAGATTACAAGCAACATACACCTAAGGAGGAAAATTCAAGATAGTTGAAAGGAAGAAAAGTAATTTTTTAAAACCATTATAAGCAACATACACCTACGCGGATTTGTCTAGCTTGTGACTAGGCATGACCTATTAAAATTGCCGTCAGTTTACTTTCTGCCATTATTTCTCCTGCTATTTAGATAAGTAACTTGGTTGATCTTTCCTCGCAACACGATCTCCTAAAACTAAAATTATCAGTCAGAATTTTCACAAAATCTCTACCAACTCTCAAAATTTCAAATTTGTAGGTGGCTATAGCTGTAGCTTTTATTAAGATTTTTTTAAGACAGAGCTCATGGTGTTTATGTAGATTGTTTGGAAGCTTCATGAAGCAAGACACGTCAACGGGATATACATACAGGTTCCAGTCACCTGCAAACAAAAGTAGGTCAACACTGGTATGTAATCATTCCGGCAGTACCAGCCCTATGTCGTTCGGCGTTCATAGAAGGGGTTCAAATTACAGGACAATGTAAGGTATAGATTCATTCCAAAGAGCTTGGAGTGCTTGCAAACTGTTCCTTACAGGAGCTATTTGAGTCTCTTTAGGCAATTATTTATCAATCTACTTTAGTAGATCATGTAACTGTATCAAACATAGGCGAAAGCTATGGATGTGAATTACTTAATAAAAGTGGGATATGACTTATGCCATTTTTAAGGGTTCTTATTTGAGTAATCAAAAGTTATAAATACTAAATTTTAAATTCCTATAGGTATATTCTCTTACGATTTACTTTTTCTCCTCTCTAATTGATTAAATGGAGAAAGAGAGGAATTGTGAAAGTTTGATTCCATGTATCTAGCATCAAGTTGAATTATTTAGGTGACATGTGGTGGTTGTTGACCAGGGCTCTTAGATCATTCCACTTTTTTATAAAATGTGCTGATTTTAAACATGGCAGTAATTAAGGGGTGAGGCTAGTAACTAGTCTAGAGAACCCATCAAAAATATGTTTACAATAAATTAAGGCTTTAACATTAAAAAAATTATATGAAAGATATAAATCTCCAACCATTCCCTATTGGCTCACCTTTTACACTTTCAATTGGTGCAATGCTAGTTTAAATAAAGAAGATATATGTTCTCCAATATACAATACACATCAAATCATGTAAGACATTAATAATAGATAGTGGTCTATGAGAATCCATATTGAATGATGCAGTAAGCTAGACAAAAATAAAGGTGAACGAGTAGGGATCAAATGGATATCAAACAGTGAAGCCCAAAACCCTAGTCAAGAGAATAGTAATGAAGCACAAATAAAGGGTAGATCCAAACACAAATTAGATCTAAAGGAAATATAAACAATCAAGAACATTAGATCTGAAACCCTAATATAGAAGCCCACTAAACCAAAAGGACAAAATCCTATGTCCAAAGTGTAAGATAAGTTGGGTTCACCAAAATAAAAATGAAAATAAAATTCTTTTCAAATAATTTAAGGTAAATAAATACTTAATACTAGTGCATCAAGAAATTTCCTAGATAAATGAGTTAGGATTGATCATGCTATATAAATTAAATGTACAAAGTTTAAATAAATAAAATAATGGTACTTAGCTCTAGGTTTGATGTAGATCTTGATGTGCCAAATGATTTGCCAATATGTTAGAAAATCAAAACCTATCAATCTCAAATGCTTTGGGATAGAAAATGGTTGTCTTATGTTTCAATTCACTTCTATGAGTGTGTAATTGATCTCTAAATAGATATGGAATTGAACCTGGTGTGTGGATTTGAACTTCACTGATTTGCATGTCTATAACTTGTTCACCTCGATGTCTATGATTTGTGTCTAAAGAGGGATAGAGTTAAACACCATTTATGAGTTTGCGAGGTAAGGAGATTCTCCTTTAGTCAAACTCCTATTACTGAGTCAACAATAAGAAATAAAGATCAAAGACAATAGGGAGTTATGCAATATACCTAGAGTGCTAATGCGATGTGTAACAGAGCTCTCATGCTAGGTCCTAGATGATTTCCAAATAAATTTTCTATATAGTCGTAATAAATTAGGGTTTATCCTTTTATACAATACCCAACATGGAATTTGAAGTATTTTATGTTTTAGTCGGCTCATAACAGTTAATTGAAAAAGGGAAGCAAGTACCTGATTTAAAAATTTGAATTTAAAAATTTAAGGATCACTTTTATAACTACAAATTTGACTTAGGTTAATTTCATAAGTGCAAAAAATACCCTAAAAAAAAGAACAAAATAAACATAAGAAACTATTTTTAAAATATATAATTACGCTGATGGTGTTCCCTCTATGAGGTGAACCGACCTGGCAGAGAGATCAAACGGTTACATTGTCCTCTCAGATGATGCAAGACGATGAAAGTAATCTGGGCCATTCAGATTCATGTCACTGTTTTTAGATTTTTGTCACTATTTTTTTATTTTTGGTTTGGCCGTTCCTTTTTTTGTCAGTTTTCTTGTGGACTATTCTCATGCTGGGAAAAAATCATGTCAGAAGAAGTCTCATGTTGTTTAAATGTCCCCGACAGTCGTATGAATACTGCCATATGTGTAGTAATGCAGATCCTGTCTTTTCAACACAAATTTGACAGGGAATTGATGTGTCACAAATGTGCAAAAGCAGCTTAAATTCTCACTCGTTTCAAATGGTTTTTGGCCTTGGTCAAATTACAACCATGAATGAATGTAAAGCTGAAACAGGTTGTTTTACCTTTCCGGTGGAACAGTTGGAATTTACACAGAAAATATTCATTTTAGGTTTTACAGCTATTATTGGTAGTGCATCCAAACTTTATTTAATCTACATGAAATTAAAATAATAATAACCATCTCAGCCAAGAGGGAAAAAACAAATTGCAAGATTACACAAATAAATGTCGATGGTCACTTTAATAACAGCTGAATTTTTTCTTTAAATTTTAGAAATTATTTTCCACTAAATGCACTTAAACTTTAAAGTTTAGTAAATCATTTAAACTTTAAAGTTTAGTAATATAATATTTTTTTTTGCTTTCATTTAGCTTTACTATAAATATAATAGATTAATAAATATATAATATTTTAATCAAAATATATGATCAATGAAATATAATTACATTTATTATTATATACTATATTTAATATAATTTAAATTATTAAAAATATTTGGAATATAATATTTAATTATAGAATAGTTCATTTATATTAAATATATTTATTATTTATAAATATTTGTTATTAAATTATAAATTTATATTTATTATTATATATATAAATTATCAATTATAAATATAAATAAATATTATTTTAAAAAAAAATATTTTTAAAATAATATTTTCTTAGAAAAATATTATAAATTAAAATAATATATCATATTCTGGTATATATTAAGTCATATTATTTAGTTTAATAAATTTTTAAATTATAAAAAATACAAGTTTAAATTGAAAAAATAAAATTCACATAGAAAAAAATTTGTTGTTTTCCCCTCTCTCTCTCTCATTAAAACAATTTAATAATATATTATATAAAAAATTAAATAATTTAGCATTAAATATAATATTCACATTTCACAATTATACAAAATTCTATAATAAAAAACTAATTTTATCATAATTATTTAAAAATCTAATATTTGCAATTCATATAAGACATAGCTCCATGATTCAAATTATTTAATTGTTTTAAATTTTGGATGAAGTCACACTCTAATATATTCCTACTTAAATACACCTTACCTAAGCCCCCCTCTCTCTCTCCAAATCCACCTAATCCATAGTGGCCTCCATGAGGCATTCAACTGTTTGATGTACAGTTTGCTATTTCCAATAAGGTCCTAAGAAGACCATTCATGTAATAAGGTCTATTTGACCAATGCATGTCATTTTAGTTTGTATCTAGGTTTATGTTGTAAGTCCCAAGGACACTTGTCGATTTGTAATCACAAAGTTTGTTAGGCAGTTAGGAGGTTGTTAGACGGTTGTCTCCCAGCCGCTTGGAGTCATGTTGGTACTATCAGGATGGTACTACTCTGGGTGAGTAGATAAATACCCAGAGACAGATCGAATGTAATCAGTTGTAGTGGAGAGGTAATAGAGATCAAAGATCAGTGTGATTTGTAATTGAGAAACAGAGCATCTGTGTGTACATTTCTGAAAGGCATAATAAACAAAGTTCTGTTCTATGCATCTTTCTGTCATTTGATTTCGTTAGGTTTTCTCTGTGCAATCGATTTACTGTTTTGTGGCCGAGATGGATTCTTAATCCATTCCACCAGTTAGATTTCTTCGAAATCGGTGGAATGGTTGTATAGTTCATTTTTGTGTTTTTCGTTTTATTCGTTTGTGTTTGCAAGATTGCATACAAGATGCATTGATAGATCCTAGCATTTGTCATGTGCTAGATTGTTGGAGAAATGGGTCTGTGAAGCTACAGGGTTTGTAGAGGTTTAGATCGGCGAAGATTCATGTTGTTTTGCCGGGTATACATTCTGTGTGTATATCACTAAAAAATGTTGGGGTTTATTTCATGTGTATCTAGTAGTTGTATGTTCGTGTGTATCTCGCAAGTGAATATTGCGGTTGTATGTGGTGAATGTGCATTTCGTATGATACAAGGAAAGTCAACGGTCAATCTCATCGAATGCATATTCTGAATGCATGTTTTGAATGTATCTTCTGAATGTATATTGAGAATATACATTGTGCACATACATTGTGTTAGATGCAAGGGGTGACCGGTAGCGACGGTGAAGGAAACCGGTGATCGCAAGTCGATGAAAGTATATACAAGCTACTCACCCAGAGTAGTACCATCCTGATAGTACCAACTGATTACATTCGATCTGTCTCTGGGTATTTATCTACTCACCCAGAGTAGTACCATCCTGATAGTACCAACATGACTCCAAGTGGCTGGGAGACAACTGTCTAACAACCTCCTAACTGCCTAACAAACTTTGTGATTACAGATCGACAAGTGTCCTTGGGACTTACAACATAAACCTAGATACAAACTAAAATGACATGCATTGGTCAAATAGACCTTATTACATGAATGGTCTTCTTAGGACCTTATTGGAAACAACAAAATGTACATCAAACAGTTGAATTCCTCATGGAGGCCATTGTGGAATAGGTGCTCCTGCAAATCAAATTGAGAGATTTGCAGGAGTGTTGGCGTTTGGGTGTTGTCTGTGAATGTTTATGTCAGACAGAGAAAGCGAGCCAGAGGCGGAGATGATGCCTTCCAAAAGTGTGTCGCAGGACGCTGTTAAGAAGCTGATTGAGGAGATGCTTGCAACCAAGTTGGGAGAGTTCAAGCAATCCAAAGGCAAAGAGAGGGAAGATGAAAGTGAAGTGATGAAGGCGATGCGGAAATTGCCGAAACCAGTAAAAAGATAGAGGAGATACCAACAGACTAGAGGGCATTTTTAAATGCATTACAATCAGTCAATAGGAACACCATAGATGGGTTACCTATGTATAGTGGAAGTATGGAAGCTGAAGAGGTGATTGATTGGATTGAGGCATTGAATAATCATTTCAAATATAAAGAAATCCATGATGATAAGAGGGTTAAATTGGCAAAGGCAAGATTGAAGGGATCTGCTCTTGCATGGTGGAATTATGAACAAGGAGAGAGAGTCAAGGAGGGGAAGAATATGATAACCTCCTGGGAAAGGATGAAGACCAAACTCAAGGCACAGTTCTTACCCCTGGACTATGATGTACAGATGTATAAGAAATTGCAGAACCTCAGACAAAGAGACCTTGATGTGAATGCATACACACAAGAGTTTCATAAACTTAGTCTCAGATCAAAGAGACAAGAGGAAGAGTCAGAGAAAGTGGCCAGGTACTTGAATGGCCTAAGGATGAACATCCAAGATGAGCTCAGCATCTTAGCACCAGAAACAGTGAATAAGTGTTTCCAAATGGCCTTAAGGGATGAAGAGAAGATGAAAAGGAGACAAGATAAGTCCATGAGGGGAAGAGGTAGCAATACAAGAGGGGGAGGATCAACCCCTACAACAAGGCAAACCAATGAGAACCGAGAAGAGACTAGTAAAGGGCAAGAGCAGTCTGATTTCAGGGGTGGATGGAAAGGAACAAGAGGCAGATTTGGAGGTGGTAGAGGTTCTAATGTTTTCACTAGGAGATGTTATCATTGTAATGAAATTGGTCACCCAGCATTCAAATGTCCAGAAAGGCAAGGTTCATCATCAAGACGTGATAGGAAGAATGACAAGAGGGTTCAATATGTGCAAGAAGAGGAGGTAGATGACAGTGTTAACTTTCCAATTGGGAGTGCAGCCCTAGTTCTAGATGGAGAAGCATTGATGCTAAGGAGAACACTCTTGAAGACATCCAAGGACATGTTACAAAGGAGAGCTCTTTTCAGGACCAATTGCAAAAGCAAAGGTAAGATATGCAAGGTAGTAATAGATTCTAGTTCAACAGATAATATGGTATCTCAGGAAATGGTGGATAAGTTGAAACTGGAAAGGATTCCTCATCAAAATCCTTACAAAGCATCTTGGGTGAGTGATAATCAATCACTTTTGGTATATGAACAAGCATATGTTGATTTTCAGATTGGGGAATATCAGGATAGGGTTTTATGTGATATTTTGCCCATGGAATGTTGTCACCTACTTTTAGGTAGGCCATGACAATTTGATAGGAGAGCATTGTATGATGAATATGCTAACACCTACACCTTCAAGAAGGATGGGAGAACTTTTGTGATGACACCATTGCAAGAGGATGCTGCAACAAAGAAGGTAGCTAAGGTCATCTTGATGGGAAAGAAAGAGTTTGTGCAAATCAATGCAGAAGGTACAAGGACAGTTGGGGATACCTTAAGGAGTAGGGTTGCTAAGGATAACATTTTGAAGGTAATTTTAGTTTTTGGTGATGGAGATTAGATGGATCAGTAGAAGGTCCAGGAGCAGGTTTACAAGCAGCCACAAGTTGATTGGAAAGATAAGGATGCTATCATAGTAGGGACCATTGTTTGTCCTCTATAACCAACAAGAGTTGAAAGGCAAACATATTCTGCCATAACAGTAGTACAAGAAGCATTAACCAAGGTTTCCAATGCAGGTGTTCAGGCAGAGATGATAGTAAGATAGAATGGCAAGCAAAGGATAGGTCTGGTGGCAAGCAGTCACTCATGGTAAGGTATGAGTAGAGCCTACAAAGCTGGGCATGAGTCTTTGATTCCATGGAAGCAGGTTGCAGTCCAGAGATCATGGGGAAGACATGAGACAGTAGAGGATATAGGTAGAGCAAAACAAAGACTTAACTCATGGGGCATGAGTTCTTTTCTCGGTGGGGTGTATGGTGTAGGAGCACCTAATCCACAGTGGTCTCCATAAGGCATTCAACTGTTTGATGTACATTTTGCTGTTTCCAATAAGGTCCTAAGAAGACCATTCATGTAATAAGGTCTATTTGACCAATGCATGTCATTTTAGTTTGTATCTAGGTTTATGTTATAAGTCCTAAGGACACTTGTCGATCTATAATCACAAATTTTGTTAAAGGTAGTTAGGAGGTTGCTAGATGGTTGTCTCCTAGCCGCTTGGAGTCATGTTGGTACTATCAGGATGGTACTACTCTGGGCGAGTAGATAAATACCCAGAGACAGATCGAATGTAATTAGTTGTAGTGGAGAGGTAATAGAGATCAGAGATCAGTGTGATTTGTAATTGAGAAACAAAGCATCTGTGTGTACATTTCTGAAAGGCATAATAAACAAAGTTCTATTCTATGTATCTTTCTGTCATTCCATTTCGTTAGGTTTTCTTTGTATAATCGATTTACTATTTTGTGGCCGAGATGGATTCTTAATCCATTCCACCGGTTAGATTTCTTCGAAATCGGTGGATTGGCTGTACAATTCATTTTTGTCTTTTTCATTTTGTCCGTTTGTGTTTGCAGGATCGCGTACAAGATGCATTGATAGATCCTAGCATTTGTCATGTGCTAGATTGTTGGAGAAACGGGTCTGTGAAGGTACAGGGTTTGCAGAGGTTTAGATTGGTGAAGATTCGTGTTGTTTCGCCGGGTATACATTCTGTGTGTATATCACTAATATATGTCGGGGTTCATTTCATGTGTATCTCGTAGTTGTATGTTCGTGTGTATCTCACAAGTGAATATTGCGGTTGTATGTGGTGAATGTGCATTTCGTATGATACAAGGAAAGTCAACGGTTAATCTCATCGAATGCATACTCTGAATGCATGTTTCGAATGTATCTTCCAAATGTATATTAAGAATATACATTGTACACATACATTGTGTTAGATGCAAGGGGCGACCGGTAGCGACGGTGAAGGAAACTAGTGATCGCAAGTCGGCAAAAGTATATACTGTTAGCGTTGGTTACTACATTGTTTGGTTGGTTAAGTTTTAACTGTCTTCAGTTTTAACTATGTAATGGTTGCATAACTATATCGTCACAGTATTTAGCTGTGTCTTGTATCTTTCTTCATGATCAGAATGAATAAAATAGTTTACTTTACTTTATTTGGTATCAGAGTAGCCATAGAGGAAGTGCGATGTGAGGCATCAGTCTGCTGTGTAAAGTGGAGCATGTTCTAACAGCATTGAAAATGGCGTGGTCTTGGAGCCACTTGATTCGGAGCTAAGCCAATAGTTTCTGAGCCCTTCATGATGCACAAACTCTTGCAGGAATCTACAAACATTTCCCAAGGCACGTCTCTCACTAGCATCAGATCTCCCATGAGAGCAATTTGATGGATCTATTGAATAGATTAGAATACGTGAAGATCATGAAGGAAGTTGCGGTATTGTTTTTGTAAGTTGCGGTATTGTTTTGCAAGCTGGGGGTTGAATGCATAGTTTCTATTCTCATTTGATTACTATTCTCATTTGAAGATATATGGTTGGGTTGGGTATATAGAGGAGATTATTCATCCATCACCAGATTCAATTGAATGCCATACTAGCTATTCAAAACGGTCTACTCCATTTATTGGAAGGTGTTGTTGAATAGCTTGCCTTAGTAGGATAGAAGGCGATCGAGTTCTGCTAAGGTGTACAGGAAATAACCTTGGAAGGAAGCATCGAGTTTGGAGGCCTTTGCAGGCAGATTGAAGACATTTGTGCTCTCTGCTATAGCGGTTGTTGCTTGGACTGAAGTTTCTCTATCCAAGCCATTTGTAGCACTCTCCATAAGGCACCTGAAAGAGGAAGACATAGTCTGCAAAACCTGGCAATCAAAGAAAAGTGGATGTCCATTATCATCTCAAATTGGTATGTATTGAAGTGTGTATGGAAGTGCAAATTTTATAAGCAAATATATCTAAGTCTAAGTAAGAAGTCAATCTTTTGAGTACTATCTAAATGGAGATCCCATTAGACAAGTATTCTGGTTCCAATTTTCATACTTGGAGAATGAAAATTCAAATGCAACTAATGAATAAAAATTTATGGGCAATAGTAAGTGGAAAGGAAAAAGCACCTACAGATGCAAATAAGTTATTAGATTGGAGTAGTAGAGATGATAAAGCCAAGGCTATAATTGGTCTTGCTCTTTCTGACACCGAATTGCACCATATTGATTTGGATAAATCATCAGCCAAAATTTGGGATACTCTGAATAAATTGTTTGGAGCAAAAGCTGTTAATGCAAAGTTTTCTCTAAAACTTCAATTATTTCGATTTAAGATGGAAGATGGAATCACAATGTCAAATCATATAAGTAACTTGCAGTCTCTCATTAGATAGCTAGCAGAGGTTAAGGTTATAGTAGATGATGATGATGCTAGGGCCATCCTATTAAATAGCTTGCCTTCAAAATACAACAATGTTGTTTTTACTCTCAGTCAAATATCTTCACAAACTCTAGAAGGTATGATTTCTGCTCTTCTATCAGAAGAGAAGAGAACAACAGAAGATTCAGAAGATGATCCTTAGGAGAAAGCATTATTTTCAAGAAGCAATTACAAGAGATCGGAGAGAATCAAATGTTTTTATTGTAAGAAAAACGGTCACATAGCTTGGGATTGTAGAACTCGAGCGAGTGATGTTCTTAAAGGAAAGCTCAAAAATGAAGGAAATCTTGCTTGCATTGAAGATGATAAGGATCCACCAGATATTGAGGATGAGGATCCACCAGATGGTGCTATTAATTTCTGTGGATATGCCCTTTAAGCAAGGTCATATTGGAGGCAGGCGGCATCAAAGGATGGAGGATTTTCCATCATCTCAAGTTAGCTTCTTGCTTTGAGATGATGCTTTGCATAAGAAGCATTTTTGTTTTTGGTTGTTTTGTTTTTCTTTGTTGTTGCTGACAGAGCTGACAGATTTGAAGAATGTATGTTTTGTGAAGATTTTGTTTTGGAGACAGGTTTGGGGTTTGGTGTTGAGCTCAATATGGATTGTTGTCCAACGAGCTTCATAGAGTATATGATTTTGAATTATACCCTTTCGCGGTCACTAGACAACATGACAGAGATCTGTCGTATCTCTTAGGGTCCATTGTCGAATAATTCAAGACTCTATGATTTGAGAACTTGGGACTAAAGAGCTCAAGAACACAGCTCGAAGCTATGCCTTTCTGAGGGTAGATGAGACAACATGATGGAGCCTTGCTTGGTTCAGGATTTGTTCTTTGGGAGAAGATCTTCTATAAAATATGTATTCATATTATGTAATCAGCTTTGTTGAATATTTTAGCATTAAGGGGGGGTACTTTGGTACTATTGCAAGAACAATGTAATAAGGGGGGGAATGTTAGCGTTGGTTACTACATTGTTCGGTTGGTTCAGTTTTAACTGTGTGATGGTTGCATAAATATATCGTCACGGTATTTAGCTGTGTCTTGTATCTTTCTTCATGATCAGAATGAATAAAATAGTTTACTTTACTTTATATACAAGTTGTTCTATCGGTGTATCGGGAGCACATACAAAGCGCTCACCGACGAGGAAGGTCACATCGAATGTATATTGCGATTGTATATCGCAAATGTATATCTTGAATGAACATTGAAGAATGTATCTCTTGGCAGATACAAAGTTGAAGACATACATAAGGGAGAGTTGAACGTCGGGGAGACAAAAAACAAGGTGGCCGATAGGGAATATTTGGCCGATAAAGAGAAGATCGCCAAGACATGGACCTTCCTCTCACCGATCAGTTTGTATGATAGAGTTTTGGCTCTGCGTCACTCTCTCTCTCTCTCCCCCCTATATATAAGGATTTTTCTACCATAGGTCTCTAATGCTCTAAAATCCAGTTATTTAGATCTAAAAGCCTTGGCCAAAGTTGATTAAATTTGTAGATGATCCCCTTCTAAAAAAAATGATCTATTATCTCTCAAGTCCTCCCTTAAAATGATAAACGAGTAGATGAGGTGCAAGGAATCACAATCTTGGGGCGTAGAGAGATAGGGAAAATAGAGAATGAGAGAGAGAAAGAGCAAAAAAGATAAGGAGAGACGGGGAGGAGGATGAAGACGAGGACGAGAGAAAGAGATAGAGAGATAGAAAGAGAGAGAGGGAGAGGAAGAGAGATAGAGAGAGAGTTAGATAGAGAAGGAGAGAGGTAGAGAGAAGCAAGAAAGAGAGAAATAGAAAAACAAAAGGGGGGAGAGATAAAGGCAGAGGGATAGAGAAAGGGGGAGAGGGAAGTAAAGAGAGACAAAGGAAGATATATAAAGAGATAGATAGCAATAGATAAAGAGAGGGAGAGAGGGAGGTATAAAGAAATAAAGAGCTAGATAGAGATAATAGAATAGAGAGAAAGTTAGAGAGAGATAACGATAGAGAGAGAGAGAGGGAGGGAGAAACAATTAGAGAGACAAATAGAGAAGTGGAGAGAAAAAGGGGGAGAGAGGTGACAAAGAGAGAGATAGAGAAAAGAGAGAAAGAGATAGAGGAAGAGAGAGAGTGAGAGACACATGGAGGGAAGGAGGGAAATAGAGATGGAGGGATATTGACAGAGAGAGAAATAAAGAAAGATATTTATGATGGCCCATCTACCCATCTTCCACATGTCATTTTCTATTTTTTCTTTGTAATGTTTAATGTTAAGATTTACTAATTTGTATTTAATGCCTTAGTGTCCATATTTAGAGTTTTGGGTTCACATTTAGGTAACTTAGATTTGAACATTAAGGAAGAGGAAGGAAGATGGAGAGGGGGAGAGAGAAAGAGGGAGAAATAGAGATAGGAAGAGATATAGTTAGGAGAGATAGGGGGAGAGAGGGAGGGAGGGATATACTTTTGTTGTGTGCTAGACTTAGGGTTATGGTTAAGCATTCTAATGGAAAACCCTAAAAAAAATGGAGCTTGGTATGGGTTGGTTCATATTATCTAGCGAGATTGATATAGAGATGCGTATAGAGATATAGAGGGAGATAGAGGTATATAGATAGAGAGGATAGAAAGAGATGGTGAGCTCAAGAAAGAGAGTGACAAAGAGAGGGAGGGATAAAAACTTGATAACTATCACAGGAAAATTGCTTCATAGGCAGGGTCAACTTTCAAATTTAGGCTTTGAAAATTTGAATCCCTTTAGTGATTTTTTTAACATTAAATGACCATCATAGAGAAAGCGAGATAGAGTAGGAAAGAAAGATAGAGATAAGATCTATAGAGGGAAAGATAGAGAAAATAAGAGAGAGAACAAGATGGGTATAGGGATAGAGAGGGAGAAAGAGGTATAGAGATAGAGAGGGATAAAGAGATTTATGGTGAGAGAGAAGGAGAGGGAGGGACAAAAACCTAGAGAAGAGAGATAGTGTGATAGAGGAAGAGAAATAATAGAGAGGGAGATTGATATAGAAAGGGGAAGAGGTGAAGAGAGATAGAGAAGAGAAAGAGAGAAATAGAGATAGAGATAGAGAGTTCAGATGAAGATAAGGAGAAAGAGAGAAAGAGGAAGATATAGAAACATAGATATATAGAAAGAGGTAGAGAGAATGAGACAAAGAGATATAGAGAGAGGTAGAGTGATACAAAGATAGAGAGGGAGAGATGGGGAGAGATGGGGAGAGAGATAGAGAGAAGGAGACAAAGAGATAGAGAGAGAGGTAGAGTGATATAGAGATAAAGAGGTAGAGTGATATAGAGATAAAGAGATAGAGATGGAGAGATAAAGATATAAAGAGAGGGATATTGGTAGAGAGGAATAGAGAAAGAGAGATAGAGATAAGAGATAAAAAGGGGAAGAGAGAGGGGTTGAAGAGTAAAATAGAGATAGAGGAAGAGAGAAGGGGAGACATAAAGAGAAAGAGAGAGGATAAAGGGAGATAGGTGGAGAGAGAGACAAAGATAAATAGGGAGATATATATAGTACATTTTTCTGTGAATACCTTCATCAACACAATTTCTAAGACCTACACATATAAAGAAAACCTTAAGACATTATCCACATTAGAAAGATTTAAGATTAAATCAAATTTGATTTCTTATGTTTAGTGTTATTAATAAGGCATATAACACTTCCATCTACATAAATTAGGTCTCCATGCTTATTTTCCAAGTGATTATTTGTAATGATTGAATTATGTATTTATTTTTTAGATAAAGTCTATATTATAGTTATATGAGAGAAAGAGAGAGAAGACACATAGAGTTAAACAAAAAGAGAAAGATTATTAGAGAGGAGAGAGGGGGGGAGAGAGACAGAGATCTTTATATATATATATATATATATATATATATATATATATATATATATATATATATATATATATATATATATATATTATAATGAGAAAGAGAGACAAAGAGGGGAGACATAGAGTTAAACAGAGAGAGATGGGTATAGGGATAGAGAGGGAGAGATGTATAGAGATAGAGAGGGATAGAAAGATATGGTGAGAGAGAAAGAGAGGGACAAAGAGCGGGAGGGAGAAAAACTTAGAGAAGAGAGATAGAGTGATAGAGGAAGAGAGAATGATAGAGGAAGAGAGAATAATAGAGGGGGATATTGATATAGAGAGGGGAAGAGATGAAGAGAGATAGAGAAGAGAAAGAGAGAGATAGAGACAGAGAGCTCAAATGGAGAGGAGGAGAAAGTGAGAAAGAGGAAGAGAGAGAAACATAAAGATTTAGAAAGAGACAGAGAGAGGAGACAAAGAGATATAGAGAGAGGTATCAGTGATGGTAAAATTTTATAAATATAACATGCTACTAAAGTGGTAACACATGGGCTACAACATTAGTGGAGTTTCTCAATCTATTGTAAGCTTATTTTGAAGGAATATATTAAGGTTTACTTTTGGTGTTGGGTTTCTTACTCAAAGGGGTTTTCCCAAGTATATATGGCATCTTATCTTCTCTATTTCCTTCACTTATTCTTCTATGTTTAATTAAGGTTACATGTGTTTTAGATCAACAAATTTCATTACAGAGATAAGGTATATGCAATCCAAATATGTCATGATTCAATAATGACTATGTGGCATTGTAGTGATTTAATAAAAATGGAACCAATTGATATCTTAAATGTGAGCAACACTTATAACCTTTATACATCTAAGACAATGTAGTTGCCTTAAAGAAAGTTTGGAATTTTAGTAAATAATTTTAGAAGGATGTTTTGCATCCATGGATCTAATATTAGGTTGTCTTTCTAATTTAGTCTTGATGAATGTTTTAGTTTAAAATATTGCTAAGTGTTTATGAGATAAAATTATTGCATTATATCAAACTAAGTGTCTTGTAAATAAGTTATTTTTGAAAATAAATTTATATTTTTTAAACATGCATGGAGGAGACTTTATAACCAAATATTTAAATGATTTTCATGTACTAGTGAGTCAATTGACTTCCATAGATTTAAAATTGTTCATTATAGGATACCATATTTTTGTTTTGAAGCCTATTTATCTAAAGGGGATCAATATCCTTTATTCATTCTCTAGAATTAGGGGAGCAGAAGTTGCTTTGCATCATTTGGGTATACTAGTCAATTATGTTGTATCTACAAAAAATGGAGGTAGGAAGAGATATAAAGTGATGAATAGAGAAGTGGAGAGAGAGAGAGAAGGGGAGAGAGATATAGATAGAGGGATAGAGAGATAGGGAAAGAGAGAGGGAGGGAGGGAGAAGTTAGTGAGAGAGAGAAAGAGCAAAAATAGAGAAAGAGAAAGAAGGTATATATAGAGAGTGTTAGGGTTAGCCAGCAGAAGATATCAATTAAATGCAAATAAAGATTAAACAGAGGAATGGAAAAACACAGAAATAATAACAGCGAGAGACAAGTTTTAATGTGGTTCACCCAAACTCGGGCTACATCCACCAAACAGAGAGTCCAATATTATTATCCAGTAAATCAAACTGATTACAACTAGCAATCCCTGTAACTCAATACCGCTGCAAATGCTACAATACAATCTCAATGGAAACCCTAACCCTTAGCCACTTTTATCAAGCCTTATGTCAGTTACAAAAATAGGGTTTTTTTTATGTCGACTAAATAGAAAAATAACTCTTGACGCCTTTATAAAATAATAGGAAATTTTTGCTTTGGGGGCGCAGGAGCGGCTCTGCCCCCCTGCACTCCCTCGTTAAATAATTTAGGGGGAATTTGCGCTGATAAAAGTGGGGTAAATTTAACCTCCAAGTTTGATTAGGCTCCATATAACAACAATCTCCCACTTGGAGACTGATTAGACTCCACGCCATATCATCTCCCACTTGGAGACTGATCATAACACCGCTGACCCTGTAGCTCCCACTGGAAATAAGCACCCTGGACTCTGTTGTTCTATTTTTGTTGTTTTCAGTCTAGAAGACCAACTGAAGTTGAAGAGAAGCTCAGCTTCTCCCTTGTCATTGACTTTGTAAACATATCCGCTAGATTGTCATCTGTATGTATTTTTTCCAGCCGTAACTGTCCATCATCCAACACCGACTGAATAAAGTGATACCTCAAGTGTATGTGTTTGGTTTTTGAATGCAAGGCATAATTCTTTGCAAGATGTATGGCACTCTGGTTGTCTATAAAAAAATAACTATTAACCTGTTGTTTGCCCAATTCTTCCATGAAAGATTGTAACCATATCATCTCCTTGCTTGCCTTTATTGCAGTGACATATTCTGCCTCTGTGGTGGATAAAACAACCACCTTTTGCAACCTGGAAATCCAACTCACCATTGTCCCACCTACAGTAAAGACATAACCTGTAGTACTCCGTCTGGTATCAATATCCCCTGCCAAATCTAAGTGTACATAACTTGCTAAATTAGTATTAGAGCCTCCAAAAAATAAATGTTTATTAGATGTGCCTCTCAAATATCTGAGAATCTATTTTACTGTATTCCAATGCTCCAATCCGGGATGACTCATATACCTGCTTACAACTCCTACAACATGTGCAATATCCAGTCTCGTGCATACCATGGCGTACATTAAACTTCCTACAACTAAAGCATATGGTATCTTCGGCATTTTGTCTTCCTCCTCTGGTGTCTCAGGACACATCTCCTTAGTCAATTTTACATGACTAGGCAAAGGTGTGTTGACAGCTTTTGCATTCTCCATATGGAATCTCTGCAACACCTTTTCAACATAATCAGCCTGAGATAGAGTCAATTTTCTATTCTTCCTATCTCTATAAATTTTCATACCAAAGATTTATTTTGCTACCCCCAAATCCTTCATAGCAAATGACTGTGCTAACTGCTGTTTTAACTCTCTTATGTGAGTCATGTTAGACCTAGCTACAAGCATGTCATCAACATATAAACATAAAATAATGTAGCTATCATTATCCAACCTCTTAAAATAAACGCAATGGTCAGAATTACAGTGGCTATATATCATATCTTCTCCTCCAAATCATCATGGAGAAGGGCAGTTTCCACATCTAGCTATTCCAAATGCAAATCTTCAGCATCCACAATACTTAAAATAGTATGAATAGAAGTCATCTTGACAACCAGAGAAAATATCTCATCAAAATCAATGTCCTTTTTCTGTGCAAATGCTTTTACAACTAACCTGACTTTAAATATTTTCTTACCTCCATCTTCCTCTTTCAGCCTATAAACCCATTTGTTTGGTAAAGCCTTTTTACCTGCAGGTAACTTACATAATTCCCAAGTCTAATTTTTTAGCAAGGAGTCCATTTTTTCTTTCATTGCAAGCTCCCACTGAACCTGTGTATCCACTTGTATAGCTTCATCATACCCTTCTGGTTCACCAGCATTTGTTAACAAAATAGAATACAAAGAGGGAGAAAACCTTTCAGGAGGTCTACTTAGCCTTGTTGACTGTCTAACATTCACTAGAGTTTGTGGTATTTCTTGTTGTTGTTGCAAAGCATGAAGAACCACTGGAACATCACTATTTAGAGTATCATCCAGCACCACATAATCCTTTTCTTTCTTCTCATGCTGCTGCAACTGATCTTTGTACAACACCTTCTCATTGAATATAACATCCATGCTTCTCACAATTTTTAAATTTTCAAAATCCCAAAGCTTATAACCAAATTCATCAACACCATATCCAATGAAAGTATATGTTTTTGATTTTGCATCCATCTTGGTTCTATTTTGAGAATCTACATGTGTAAATGCTTCACATCCAAAGGTTTTGAGAAAAGAATAACTCACCTTCTCACATGTCCATGCTTCCTCTAGAATACCACAACCCAAAGGAACTGAAGGACCTCTATTAATTAAATATACAAAGTGTTAATAGCCTCTGCCCACATGTTTAAAGGCAACCTAGCATGCAATCTCATTGTCCTTGCATGCTCCATTATTGTCCTATTCATGCATTCAGCCACTCCATTTTCCTGTGGAGTCCCTAGAACCATTTTCTGCCTACGAATTCTATTAAAGGAACAATAATCCTCAAATTCTTTGCTGCAACACCATTATTAGATTTGAGACATTTTAATCTTTTACGCGTCTCATTCTCAACCAAGCTTCTCCATTTCTTAAATGTTTCAAATACATCAAATTTTTGTCTAAGGAAATAAATCCATACCTTCCTAGTTGCAGCCTCTATGAATGTAACATAATACTGAGAGCCACCGAGAGAAGATATCTGAGCTGGTCCCCATACATCTGTATGCACAAGATCCAACTTTTCATCTTTCTTTTGCTTCCCATACTTGAGAAAACTGACTCTCTTTTGTTTGCCATACACACAAATTTCACAGAAATCCATATTAATACATTTCAGACCTGGTAAAACTTTCTTAGAATGAAGTACCTTCTTACCTTTTTCACTCATATGCCTAAGTCTGTTATGCCACAGTGTTGTCTTAGAACCCACAGCAACTGTTTTAGTCTTTTCTTGCAAACTTGCAGCAACTGTTCTTGAACCTGTTTGTTTTTTCTCTACAACAACTAAAGTAGAAGGAACAGTATGACCTGTACAAAGATATAAGGTGCCTACTTTCACACATTTTGCTACTATTAAAGCACCTTTTGAAACCTTCCAATTTTTATCAGTAAATGTAACAATGCAACCTTCTTCAGCTAGTTGCCCTACTGAAATTAAATTCCTATTGAGCCTTGGAACGTGCCTTATCTCTTGTAGTAGCCAATGATTCCCATTCTGTAACTTAATCTTAATTCTTCCCTTTCCAACAATTTGATAGGGCTCGTTATCTCCCAAATAAACCAGCCCAAAATCCCCTTTGGACATAATCAAGAAAATAACTTCTATGGGGCGTAACATGAAATGAGGCCCCTGAATCTAAAACCTATGAATCATCAGCATTATCTAGGGAACAAATCAAAGCATCATCTTCAGATTTATTACTTACCACATTTGCCTCCTTATTGCCTTCTTGTTTGTCTCCTTCTTTATTCTTCCAAGATCGGCAATCTTTCTTTAAATGACCTGGTTTCCCATAGTACCAGCAATCCTTATGTCCTCTGGATTGGGATCTCTTGTCCTTTGATTTTCTCCATGACTTCCCATGACCTCCAGAACCTTTTCCTCTCTCCTTTGATCTGCCCCTGCTTTCTACATTCAAAACACTACCTGATGTGGATCCACATAAGCTTTTCCTATGAATTTCCTCACTTAGAATAACACCAACAACATCATCAAATTTCAGGGTATTTGAACCAAAAACAAAGTTACTAACTGCCATTACCAAACTATTCTAGCTTTCAAGCAAAGAACATAATATCAGGAGAGCTCTAACTTCATCAAATTTTACATTTATAGAAGTCAATTGACTGGTAATCATATTAAATTCATTTAAATGATCTGTCACAGATCCACCTTCAATCATTTTCAGATTAAATAAATACTTTATGAGAAATACCTTATTTGAGGCTGAGGGTTTTTCATACAATTTAGCCAAAGCTTTCATCAGATCATCTATTGTCTTCGCTTCCATTATATTGAATGCCACCTATAGTGCTAGGCACAACCGAATGGTTTCCAGTGCATTTCTGTCTAGAAGATTCCAATCCTCATTAGTCATTGTTGTTAGTTTCTTGGCTACTCCTTCCAACAGCCTCCATAAATCCTTTTGATAGAGATAATCCTCCATCTGCATCTTTCATAACTGATAGTTCTACCCATTAAATTTGTCTACCTTCAATTTACCCTCGCCCGCCATTGTTCCCACTCAATCGTGAGACCTTCCTGCAGATGATAATTGAACACAATCCACTATGATACCACTTGTTAGGGTTAGCCGGCAGAAGATATCACTTAAATGCAAATAAAAATTAAACAGAGGAATGGAAAAACATAGAAATAATAACAGTGAGAGACAAGTTTTAGCGTGGTTCACCCAAACTTGGGCTACATCCACCAAACAGAGAGTCCAATATTATTATCCAGTAAATCAAACCGATTACAACCAGCAATCCCTACAACTCAATACTGTTGCAAATGCTACAATACAATCTTAATGGAAACCCTAACCCTTAGCCGCTTTTATCAAGCCTTATGTCGGTTACAAAAATAGGGTTTTTTTATGTTGGCTAAATATAAAAATAACTCCCGACGCCTTTATAAAATAATAGGCAATTTTTGCTTCAGGGGCACAAGAGGGGCCCTGCCCCCCTGCACTCCCCCGTTAAATAATTTGGGGGGAAATCGCGCCAATAAAAGTGGGGTAAATTTAACCTCCGAGTCTGATTAGGCTTTATATAACAATAGAGAAAGAAAGAGAAAAATAGAGAAGGGGAGATAGATATAGATAGAGGGATAGAGATAGGGAAAGAGAGAGAGGGAGGGAGGGATAAGTTAGTGAGAGAGAGATAGATGCAATGAGAAACATAAATAGAGAGAGAGAGAGAGAGAGAGAGAGAGAGAGAGAGAGAGAGAGAGAGAGAGATGTACAAAGATAGAGAGGGAGAGAGAAAGGGGGAGGGAGGGAGAGAGAGATAGAGCAAAAGAGAGAGGAAGAGAGAAAGAGATAGAGATACAGACAAAGAGAGAATACAAATATATAGAGCTTAGATTGATATACACAGAGGAAGTATGTGTGTGTGTGTGTGTGTGTGTGAGAGAGAGAGAGAGAGAGAGAGAGAGAGAGAGAGGTTATGGTCAACCATTCCAATGGAAAACCCTACATTAAAGACCATGTTGTGGTGCTTTTACAATGTAAAAAGTGGATCTTGGTATGTGTTGGTCCAAATATTCTAATCAAACTTTACTTACCACTATAGAATACATCTCAACCATTCATTTGAAAAAATTAATAAATGACAAAAGACAACAAAATTAAAACAATTAATAAATGAAACATATTTATGAATAGACAAGTGAGCATAGTCAAACCAACATGCTTTTGATAATATAATTTATAGGTAACACCCCAAAAAGTGAAATGTGAATGCTAATCAATGCTGCAACCAAACCAATTTTTCTATTTTCTCTTTGACTGCCATTATAAAAGAAAATGTGAAGATAATTCCACTTACATTTGTTTTAAGCGTAAAAATTTGTGACGGAACCATCAAATCTTTCTCCACCATAAAACTAATAAATTTGGCCGGTGGTTGCTTATTCTATTGTAAACAACATTGTTCAATATAAAAATTAAAAAAATTATATTAGAATTAACATTTTATGTGAGAGTTTAAAAATAAAATATATTCATAAATGTTCCAGTCATTTAAGCTTCTTTATAGATTTTTTGTACTCTTTAAGCTCAAAAAGTAGTGAATAACTTTTTAATTTAATTAGGTTATTTGGTTTTTTATAATGGAAAGTAAGGTTTAAATTTCTCACACATTTTAATTTTAAATGATGTGCTCAATGAATATTTTAGCCTTTATTCCAAACAACCCTGTTTCACAGAAATAAAAATAAAAACAGAAAAAAAAAATATGAATGGTTTTTCTAAATGTAATATAATAGTAAAACACATCTATTACTAAAAAAAAGTTTTGAATAAAAATAAAGTATATATATAGATAGAAAAACAAAAAATTCTTTCAAAAAATTAAAATTTATGTGTTTATAGTAATAAAATAGTTGTAAAGTGAAATTAAATAACTAAAAATTAACTAGTATATTTATATTTAAAAAAATATATCTATAGTACACCTGCGAGACTTTTCATATTCTATCCATTTGGCTTCCACGAATTTATTTATTTACACATTTTATAAATTTTGTTTACTTGCATATCTAAATCTTAATTCTTTACAAGAATATGAATTTTCAGCCCTTGATGTGAGTGTAGAACCTCTCAGCGTAATTATGAAAAATAAAATTATATTTGGTGGTTAAAATAATAGTTTGGGGATTGTGAGAAGAAGATGAAAATACCAAATATAGGTAAATAGTTAAAAAGGTAGGTGTTACAAGTGATAAAAAGGTTTTAGGGTTTTTTACAATTTTTCCTTATTAAATCAAAATAGTAAAATATATTATACTTTTATTATTTTTCTTACTTACTCCTAAAAAATATTAAAATTTTCCAAGTTAGATTTATTTTTAAAATATTAACATTTTAATTAGGCTATTTTTGGTTTTTATGGTGGAAAGTAAGGTTTAAATTTGCATATTTTAATTTTGAATGATGCGCTAATATTTTAACCTTTATTTCAAGCAACTATTACATTGGTTAAGAACATTTATATTTTTAAAAATATAAATAGAACAAAAAAATATGAGTGACTTTTCTAAATGTAATACAATAGTAAAACACCTCTATTACTAAAAAAAAAGTTAAAATAAAGTAAACAATATCATAATAGTAGTTCAATAAAGGAATATTCCACTAAAGTGCATAAAGTCACAATTTCTATGAAAAATAAATATTTAAGTTAGACTATATCCCTATGGAATATTTTAAATCAACGGCCCAATCAAATTTCTTTACTATGATAAAACTATGGTTATATGTTCAGAATTTTTAAATCAATAAGGCAAAATAAATTTCTATGTAGAGGGTATTAAGTTAGAATTCATTAATTTTCCATAGTCCATAGTGTTGGAATTGAGTGCTTTTGGATTTCAACGTTTCATTCAAGACAAAAAGAAAGAGAAGAGAATTAGAAAATTAAATTTCATATTACCAGTCAATTTCATAATAGATCAAATTTCATAATGATATAGAGGGTATTAAGTTATTGAAATGTACCTTCATATATAATATTAATAATACATGATATATATAATAGTAATATAATATTAAAAAACCATAATATATGATATAGTTAGTTAGGGTAGTATTGTTGATTATATATCATGAAGTAGAGTTCCATTCAATTAATCCACATTGACTGTAATATGTTGGAAGTATTTCTCTAATTTTTTTTGATGTGATAGATGTTATAAAAGTTCATATATCAAATACATATAAAAAATTTCAGTGGATGTATTATGAGCCATCTTAGTATGTATTTAATAGAAAAATATAGTTATGGCTTATGTGCATAATTTTAGATATAAGTTGTAGAACATAAATCTATTGTACCCTATAGAATTATTTTCAAAATAATTATATGATTAAATATACATGGGGATTATATAAAAATCAATAAGAGATTCAATTAATTTAGTATATATATACAATATAGAGAAGTTACTTAGAAGGTGAACTATAATTTTAATAAGAATTGATAAAATAATTTAGCAGATTAAATAACTTATAAATTAATAAATAATAAAAAGTTTATATTCTAATGTCAATAGAAATGACAAAATTAGAGCAAAGTGATAATTCTAAGGAGGAAAATTCAAGATAATTGAAGGAAGACAAGTATTTTTTAAAAGCCATTAGATAATTAATTTATTATTATTATTAATTATGCCAAGAGGCGTCCTACAGTGGTAGGAAAGCGCTGATCCCCGTAAACAATTTCTTGTAAATAAAAATCATAAAATGCAAAAACATTTAAAAAAATCTTAAATTAAACTGATTTTTTTTTTACACTAATTAATAAAAGGAGGCTCAAATAACTAACACTCACTCTCTCCCTACCACATGCCCATGACCTCATAATGTTAGGACCCATTGTCATATCTCGCTAACAATATATGACTAACAATAGCAAAAGCCAACAAGACAATGCCCAATACGCACATATAAAACATCTAAGTATTCCAATTAAAATATCTGGTTTAAAAAAGAAAAAATTCTTCCCTTGATGCTTTAGTGTATTTGCAACCTTATATACATGCATTTTTTTGGGCAGAAAATTTGTTAGTAGAGTTGTTTTTTTTCATTCACAGTTATCCCAGACACATATCTGCTACACATATATTAAGGCAAGCATTCATATATGATTATATCTCTTGGTTTGAATCAAGAAAAATTGTGTAGCAAAAATAAATTGAAATGAAATGATAAAGTAGTGTAAAGAAATGATTTTATATGCCTTTATTTTCTTTAGGGAAGTTTTATTAATTTTCTAAATTAATATTTAGTGGACCCCTAATTTGTAGTCAACCTGATTTAAAAAAATGACATGTTTCTATTATATTTCTTTTAATATAGTTTTGTAGTGACGAATAAAATCTTTTTAAAGTACTCAATTTATGTTAAGAATTTGAAATTTCAAGTCATGATTTAAAACAAATAACATTTATTATAAAATTTTAATTCTTTTTGAAGTAAAAAATATATAATAAATTATAATAATATATTTGGAAATATATGTTTCTTCATTTGCAATACTTGCATGTTATGAGATGTCAACACAAAGTATCCAATGGCCTGCAACATGCAACACCCAAATCCAACAATTTATAATAAATAAAAATAAACTTGGATGAAATTGCCAAGGAAATAATTAAACTAAAAGAAAAAAAAGTTTAAAGTAGCAAACACATGAGAAAGGAGTGGTGGAAAATGGATTTCAATTCTTCCTCTCAAATCTACCACCATTTATTATAAAATTTTAATTCTTTCTTGAAGTAAAAAATATATAATATATTATAGGGTAAGTGCAAAAAGATGGGGGGCCAAAAAGGGGTTAATTTTTTTCTGAAATCAAGAAATGCTGGCCTTGGGTGAGAAATTGAGCATAGTTACACTCAAAATTTAGAGATGCAACCAAAACAATGTTCGTAGTACTCCGAGTCTACTTTCTAAACTACTATTTTTTTTAGAAATGGTATAGACTAAGGGGTTCAAAAGAGGGAGCCACATAAATTGGTGTTGTTTCTGTCAAAAAAATATAACATAGCATGTTTTGTGGCTCCCTCAAAAGGTCAACTTTTTTTTGGTATTTTAAAAATCACTTTAGTGAGAAATTAGCTAACAGCATGTAGTTTATGCTTGATTTTTCTGATAATTTTTTGATGAATATTTAATTTTTTACTAATTTTTAAAGTGGACACATCCTAAAAAATAGAATTTTGGCTGTGCTACCCCTATAAATTTTGAAAACTAATTGAAAATTATTTTTTTATTTTTTTAATGTGTAGAATGGAGTCTAGTTTCTAAATATGTAATTTTTTTAAAATTTCAATGAATAGTTAATTTACAATGAAAAAAAGACCAAACAATGGTTTTTGCCCAAAAAACAGACACATAAACAAAAGAAATTAAAGATGAAAGGCTTAACATTATCAAAATGTGAAAAAAATCACATCGTCAAATAGCTAAGAGAAAGCCTAACATTACCCCGGTGTTCGATTTGTTTGACCTTGAAACATGTGCAAATTTGAGGGTTAGCACGAATGAAATTATGTGAAATCCTATAGAATATGGAAAAACACGTCTCTGGACATTGGGAAGGCACTCCAAGCCTTTGGGTTGGAAATCCAAAGCAAATCCCAAGCCCAAGGCTTGGGATTCCCAAAGCAAAACATAGCGCGAGCGTGTTATAACGTGCTCGCGTTATGTTTTATTTTGCATTTTTCTTTTTCTACAAAAGTTTGTGCACTGTTTGTCATGTTTAAAATAACGCGAGCACTATAACACGCTTGCATTATGTCCCCCTTGAATTTTTTTATGTTCAAGGTTATTAATCATGTATGTATGTATGTATGCCTATATGTATGTATGTATGTATGTATGCCTATATGTACGTATGTATAGTGTCGAGGGTAGAGGAGGGTAGAGATGGGAGTGAGCCAGATAGGGGAGGAGAGGGGTGGATAAGGATTGAGTGATTAAGGTTTAAGGTTGAGGGTTGAGGGTTTAGGGATATGATTTAGAGTTTAGGGATAAGGGATTAGAGTTTAGGACCTTGAGGGATTAGGGTTTAGGGTTGAGGCTTTAGGGATAGCGTTTAGGGTTGAGGGATTAGGGTTTAAGGTATAGTTTTGGGGGTTGAGGGTTTAGGGATAGGGTTTAGGATTTAAGGTTTAAGTGTTGAGGGTTGAGGATTTAGGGATAGTGTTTATGGTTTAGGGATAAGGGATTAGGGTACCATAAATTATAATTAGGGATTAGGGTTTATGGTTTAGGGACTAGGGATAAGGGTTAGGGTTAAGGGATTAGGGTTTAGGGTTTAGGAATGTACAATTAAGGGGTACCATAAATAAACTGGAATTTAGGAAGGGTTGGGAAAATTTTGTGAATCATCATGGGCTGGAGATTAGAGATTTTGTTGTGTTCAAGTACATATCCAAGTCATAATTTAAGGTTAAGATATTTCAAAGAACAGAGTGTGTGAAAAACATCAATGCTCTTTGGCTTATGAATATCAACATTGATACAGATAAAAGATGCCCTTCTTCTAACAGAGTATGAAGTTCAAGTCAATCGATGGGCAGCAAGTTGTCAAATGAGTTGGTTTAATGGGCATGCCTCCTTCTTCAAGGCCCAGGTGGGCAGGAGTGGGATGTACAATTAAGGGGTACCATAAATAAACTAGAATTTAGGCAGGGTTGGGAAAATTTTGTGAATCATCATGGGCTGGAGATTGGAGATTTCGTTGTGTTCAAGTACATATCCAAGTCATATTTTAAGGTTAAGATATTTCAAAGAACAGGGTGTTTGAAAAATATCAATGCTCTTCAACTTATGAATACCAACATTGATACAGATAAAAGATGCCCTTCTTCTAACAGAGTATGCAGTTCAAGTCAACCAATGGGCAGCAAGTTGTCGAATGAGTTGGTTTAATGGGTGTGCCTCCTTCTTCAAGGCCCAGGTGGGCAGGAGTGGGATGTACAATTAAGGGGTACCATATAAATAAACTAGAATTTAGGCAGGGTTGGGAAAATTTTGTGAATCATCATGGGCTGGAGATTGGAGATTTCGTTGTGTTCAAGTACATATCCAAGTCATATTTTAAGGTTAAGTTATTTCAAAGAACAAGGTGTGTGAAAAACATCAATGCTCTTTGGCTTATGAATACCAACATTGATACAGATAAAAGATGCCCTTCTTCTAATAGAGTATGCAGTTCAAGTCAACCGATGGGCAACAAGTTGTCAAATGAGTTGGTTTAATGGGCGTGCCTCCTTCTTCAAGGCCCAGGTGAGCAGGAGTGGGATGTATAATTAAGGGGTACCATATAAATAAACTAGAATTTAGGCGGGGTTGGGAAAATTTTGTGAATCATCATGGGCTAGAGATTGGAGATTTCGTTGTGTTCAAGTACATATCCAAGTCATATTTAAGGTTAAGATATTTCAAAGAACAGGGTGTGTGAAAAATATCAATGCTCTTCAGCTTATGAATACCAACATTGATATAGATAAAAGATGCCCTTCTTCTAATAGAGTATGTAGTTCAAGTCAACCGATGGGCAACAAGTTGTCAAATGAGTTTGTTTAATGGGCATGCCTCCTTCTTCAAGGCCCAGGTGGGCAGGAGTGGGATGTACAATTAAGGGGTACTATAAATAAACTAGAATTTAGGCAGGGTTGGGAAAATTTTGTGAATCATCATGGGCTGGAGATTAGAGATTTTGTTGTGTTCAAGTACATATCCAAGTCATATTTTAAGGTTAAGATATTTCAAAGAACAGGGTATGTGAAAAATATCAGTGCTCTTCCACTTATGAATACCAACATTGATACAGATAAAAGATGCCCTTCTTCTAATAGAGTATGCAATTTAAGTCAACCGATGGGCAGCAAGTTGTTGAATGAGTTGGTTTAATAGGTGTGCCTCCTTCAAGGCCCAGGTGGGTAGGAGTGGGATGCACAATTAAGGGGTACCATAAATAAACTGGAATTTAGGCAGGGTTGGGAAAATTTTGCGAATCATCATGGGCTGGAGATTGGAGATTTCGTTGTGTTCAAGTACATATCCAAGTCATATTTTAAGGTTAAGATATTTCAAAGAACAGGGTGTGTGAAAAATATCAATGCTCTTCAGCTTATGAATACCAACATTGATACAGATAAAAGATGCCCTTCTTCTAATAGAGTATGCAGTTCAAGTCAACTGATGGGCAGCAAGTTGTCGAATAAGTTGGTTTAATGGGCGTGCCTCCTTCTTCAAGGCCCAGGTGGGTAGGAGTGGGATGTACAATTAAGGGGTACCATAAATAAACTAGAATTTAGGCAGGGTTGGAAAAATCTTGTGAATCATCATGGGCTGGAGATTGGAGATTTCGTTGTGTTCAAGTACATATCCAAGTCATATTTTAAGGTTAAGATATTTCAAAGAACATGGTGTGTGAAAAATATCAATGCTCTTTAGCTTATGAATACCAACATTGATACAAATAAAAAATGCCCTTCTTCTAACAGAGGATGCAATTCAAGTCAACTAATGGACAGCAAGTTGCTGATCTTGAATTGGTTTCTGATGAAGAAAATAATGATGTTGTTGAAGCAATGGAAGAAAATCAAAATTGTAAGTCTAATTTAATTTATTTCAACTTTCAAAGCAAGCATTTGAATTGTAGCTTTACCTAGAGGATTGGTATAACAAAAACTTAATTATGTTATAAGCCTTTCTTTGAAGAACCTTAGACATTATGGACCCTATCATCTAGAAAAGCACATGATAGTGAACTCTGCCCCACCTTTCAAATTAGATATTTACCTTTTTATTCAATGAAAATGAAGTCACAGAATGTAAACCGACCATGCATACTAGTAAGATCAAATTCTCTGCCTTCTATTCTTATTACTCTTACTTTATTAAGAGAAGAGTGTCAAAAAGAATGGGTGTATTGTAAGCTAACATAAGGCAAAGCAGTTTTTGTTATTCCATTTTTCAGAGGGATCTCTAATAGTCTAATATAATGTAGTCTTCTATAATATGAACATTTGCATTTGTGTGAATGCTAAGCTTTAATATAGTAGAGTATTAAATCAATGCAATCAGCTATTTATTGGGTTAAAATAACTTAGTTTTTGTAATGGTTTGGGAGTGCAGGAGTTGCCGAAAATAGGTGAATGTCCTCTACAATTACTAAGAGAAATTTTTTAGTAGTTCTTGTGGATAGAGCCAGTAAACAATGGGAGATTATTTGCCTGTTTCATAACAATATACCTCCCCTAAGTGTGGGGTGGACAGCAAGAAACATAGATGTACCCCAATGCAAAGCTTTTCTCATAATGATCATCCTTCTGATTTCAACTATTAATTACTCACTGTGGATGTACCATACGCAAAGCTTTTCTCATAGTGTGTACACTTATTGGCATAATAAACCCCAGATGGGCCAGAAAAACATGCCATATAACATTACGAACATTAAAAAAGTTCATAGCCATTTTTCTGACATATTCTTGCAACTCAGATATCTTTAAGAGAAGAGTGTCAAAAATGTGGGTTTAACAACCTAACATAAGGCAAAGCAGTTTTGTTGGGTTTAGGGTTGAGGGATTATGGTTTAAGGTATAGTGTTGAGGGTTGAGGGTTTAGAGATAGGGTTTAGGGTTGAGAGATTAGGGTTTAGGGTTGACAAATTAGGGTTTAGGGTTGATAGATTAGGGTTTAATGTTGAGAGTTGAGGGTTGAGGGTTTAGGGATAGGGTTGATGGTCAAGGGATTAGGGTTAAAGTAGAGTGTTGAGGGTAGAGGGATTAGGGATAGGGTTTAGGGTTGAAGGTTTAACGATTGAGGATTGAGGCTTTAGGGCTGAGGGTTAAGAGATTGGGGTTTAAAATATAGTGTTGAGCATTGAGGGTTTATGGATAGGTTTTAGGGTTTAAGTTTTAAGGGTTAAGGGTTGAGGGATAGGGTTTAGGGATAAGGGATTAAGGTTTAAGGTATAGTGTCAAGGGTTGAGGGTTTAGGAATAGGGATAACGTTTAGGGTTTAGGGATGAGGGATTAGGGTTGAGGGTTGAGGGATTAGGGTTTAAGGTATAGTGTCAAGGGTTGAGGGTTTATTGATAGTGTTTAGGGATGAGGGTTGAGGGATTAGGTTTTAGGGTTGATGGATTAGGGTTTAAGTATAGGGTTGAGGGTTGAGGGTTGACGGATTAGGGTTTAGGGTTGACGAATTAGCGTTTAATGTCGAGGTTAGGGTTAGAGTGTTGAGGGTAGAGGGATTAGGGATAGGGTTTAAGGTTGAAGGTTTAAGGATTGAGGGTTGATGCTTTAGGGATGAGGGTTTAAGGATTAATATATAGTGTCGAGTGTTGAGGGTGTAGGGATAGGGTTTAAGTTTTAAGGGTTAAGGGTTGAGGGATAGGGATTAGGGTTTAAGGTATAGTGTTGAGGGTTGATGGTTTAGGGTTGATGAATTAGGGTTTAATGTTGAGAGTTGAGGGTTGAGGGTTTAGGGATAGGGTTGATGGTCAAGGGATTAGGGTTAAAGAAGAGTGTCGAGGGTAGAGGGATTAGGGATAGGGTTTAGGGTTGAAGGTTTAAGGATTTAGGGTTGAGGGTTAAGGGATCAGGGTTTAAGATATAGTGTCGAGTGTCGAGCGTGTAGGGATAGGTTTTAGGGTTCAAGTTTTAAGGATTAAGGGTCGAGGGATCAGAGTTAAGGGTTAAGGGATTAGGGTTTGACGTTGAGGGTTGAGTACATTGAGGTTTGAGGGTTGAGGGTTTTGGGTCGAGGGATTAGGGTTAAAGTAGAGTGTTAAGGGTATAAGGATTAGGGATAGGGTTGGAGGGTTTAGGGATAAGGGATTAGGGTTTAAGGTATAGTAATGAGCCTGTTGAGGGTTTAGGAATAGGGATAGTGTTTAGGGTTTAGGGATGAGGGATTAGAGTTGAGGGATGAGGGATTAGGGTTGAGAGTTGAGGGATTAGGGTTTAGGGATAAGATTTAGGGTTGAGGATTGAGGGATTAGGGTTTAAGGTATAATGTTGAGGGTTTAGGGATAGGGTTTAAGGTTGAGGGATTAGAGTGAAGGGTTGAGGGATTATGATTTGATGTTGAGGGTTGAGGGTTGAGGCTTTAGGCTTTATGGTTTAGGGATAGGGTTGAGGGTTGAGGGATTAGGGTTAAAGTAGAGTGTTGAGGGTATAAGGATTAGGGATAGGGTTGGAGGGTTTAGGGATAAGCGATTAGGGTTTAAGGTATAATATCAAGCCTATTGAGGGTTTAGGAATAGGGATAGTGTTTAGGGTTTAGGGATAGGGTTTAGGGTTGAGGGATTAGAGTTAAGGGTTGAGGGATTAGGATTTGACATTGAGGGTTGAGGGTTGAGGTTCGAAGGTCAAGGGTTTAGGGATAGGGTTGAGGGTCGAGGGATTAGGGTTAAAGTAGAGTGTCGAGGGTATAAGCATTAGGGATAGGGTTGGAGGGTTTAGGGATAAGGGATTAGGGTTTAAGGTATAGTATCAAGCCTATTGAGGGTTTAGGAATAGGGGTAGTGTTTAGGGTTTAGGGTTGAGGGATTAGAGTTAAGGGTTGAGGCTTTAGGGTTTAGGGTTTAGGGATAGGGTTGAGGGATTATGGTTAAAGTAGAGTGTCGAGGGTATAAGGATTAGGGATAGGGTTGGAGGGTTTAGGGATAAGGGATTAACGTTTAAGGTATAGTATCGAGCCTGTTGAGGGTTTAGGAATAGGGATAGTGTTTAGGGTTTAGGGTTGAGGGATTAAGATTTGACATTGAGGGTTAAGGGTTGAGGCTTTAGGGTTTAGGGTTTAGTGATAGGGTTGAGGGTCGAGGGTCGAGATATTAGAGTTAAGGGTTAAGGGATTAGGGTTTGACGTTGAGTGTTAAGGGTTGAGGTTTTAGGGTTGAGGGTTTAGGGATAGGGTTGAGGGTTGAGGGATCAGAGTTAAGGGTTGAGGGATTAGGGTTTGACATTGAGGGTTGAGTACATTGAGGTTCAAGGGTTGAGGGTCGAGGGATTAGGGTTAAAGTAGAGTGTCGAGGGTATAAGGATTAGGGATAGGGTTGGAGGGTTTAGGGATAAGGGATTAGGGTTTAAGGTATAGTATTGAGCACGTTGAGGGTTTAGGAATAGGGATAGTGTTTAGTGTTTAGGGATGAGGGATTAGAGTTGAGGGTTGAGGGATTAGGGTTGAGGGTTGAGGGATTAGGGTTTAGGGATAAGGTTTAGGGTTGAGGTAGACAAGGAGCGACTGAGAGACATAGAGAGGGGAGAGGTAGAGAGGTGTGGGGGAGAGATAAGTGAGATATAGAACATGAGCTAATGGAACTAGAGGTGAGATATTGTAAAGGTGCTATCAAAGGTGAGATAGGCATAAATATTTATGGATCAATCTATAGCAAGACAAAACGTGAGCGTGTTATAACACGCTCGCGTTTTGTCCTACTATACAAATGGTAAAAAAGTGTTGACCCCCATGATCCAGGCCCACATGCTTTATTTTCATGCTGATTATGCACGTGCTCTGACAAAAAAGAAGTGCTTTCATGCTGTTGGGAAGTTCACATGCACATTTTACACATTCTACCACCTTTGCATGATCTTTCCACCACCTTTTCTACTTTGCCAACTTGAGAAGGAGGAAATAACATAGTTTTCACACCAAGTTTGATATATATCTATTCAAGTTTCAATTTTTGTAGTGTTGCAATGTTAATTGTGATTCAATTTTAGGGATTTAACATTAAAGATTGGTTAATAGTATTGTTGTCAGTAATTATATTTGAGTGTTATTCAATTTAACATTAAAAAGGAAGCAAGTGGTGAAAAACTCAAATTGTTGAGGAGTTTGATGCAATAAGAAAAAAACACTACATAATTGGGTACTCTCTCCATTTGAATCTTTATTTTTTAGGTATGTCAAGTCTTTACATGCATGTTCTTTACATTTTCCTTAATTCTATTTGAATTACTTTATCATGCTTTATCATACATGTTTAAAATAGACACATTCCCAATCAAGAAAGCAGCCTACAATCTCACATGATGCCTTGTATATTTTGTACACTTGGGCTCTTTAATAATTATGTGTAATAAACATACCTTAACATACCATGATGTCAAACTATACGAGAATAAATCCTTACAACATAATAAAAATACAATCCCACTATTATCTTGTCATATTAACAAGTTAAAATACAAATGAATAGGTGCCAAGATCATACAAGTATGCACATGACATGATGATTTGTATGCACATATCTTGGGCTAGGACATTCCTTATGCACCTATTCATGATGATTTGTACATGCACATGACACAACAATTGTTGTCTATTCCTTCACAAGCCACCCAAATCCTAGTATCCCTATTACCAAGAAAACACCTTCTCAATTCCAAATCCTAGTAGCCCTAGTAACAACAAATATGTCAAATTGGGACTGCCTCAACCTTTTCAAGCATGAAGTCCCATGTACTCTTTTCATGGCTACAATAATTTGCTTTGTATGCTTTGTACGTATTTTGGTTGAGTGACATTTACTCTTTTACATGATAATTATATGTACATTTACTATGAAGGGTTGAATGACATATATTTTAGTTATTTGTATGGATTCATTTCTTAGGAACTAATATTGGTCTCTTTATCATGCTACAGACAAATTCTCCATCATGTCGAGGAAACAATCAAGAATTAAACCAACACAGGAAGAGATAGAATCTAAGAATGCAAAGAAAACAGTGGCTATGAGAGAACTTCATGGGAAGAGGAAATTGGACACGATAAATGAAGACATGCCAATTGAAGAGGAACCACAACCATCACAAAGAGATATGGTATTGGCGACACAAAGAGAACAAATGCAAAAACTTCGTGCTACGAGAGATTTGAATACCATAGTTGGAGACACGTCCTCTACCGCAAGTCAACATGTAGGGACACCATCTACCACATCTCAAGTTGAGAGTACATCATCACTCACATGTGATGAAGGAGGTACGCCATCGTTCCCACCTCAACCTCAAGGTATGTCATCTATTCCATCTTCAATTGAAGGTATGCCATCTAGCCCATCTCATTTAAATATTGATGAAATTCCTAATGTTGAGATGAATTTACCTAACTTAACACCACCTAGAATTTTGCATAGAAAGCCAAAGTATTTGATTGATATTGATGAGAATATTTTGCAGCCAATGGAAGGTAAGATTCCAAAATGCACTTGTAGAAGATATGCTCATAAGATTTGGAGATTGTTCTTTGAAAATTTAAATGAGACTGCAAGATGTCAACTATTCATTGAAATGATGAGAAGTATAAAGTATAGGTCCATCATGAAGATTCTTGGGTTGAGAACATCAGAGGCTTCAAATGAAAAATCTATTGTCAAGAATCTAATGAGTGCGTATGAGAGTGTGGGTAACACCTCACGCACAAAAGATAGTAATGCAACACGGCGTGTGATTACATCGACTATAGTAAGTAGTCAAATGAGGAAAGCTCGTCTCATTAGAAAGACGAGTCAAGAATTGAGAATTAATAGGAAAATTTTATCAAGAGCCGTTGGAAGACGCCAAAGAATTGAGGACACTAATGCCAATGAATTATGGGCATTCTCGGGGAGACTACCACGAAAAGATAAACCAATTGTTGAAGCATTGAGATCACTAATTGAAGACTTTTGGAAGAATTACACAAGGGCATCTCTGAATCAAAGGGATGTGGTAAGAAGGAGAATCAGTAGTCAGAACCGTGAGCCACATCCAAAGCATTTTTTGGATGAAACTCAAACACAGTTTTATGGCAAATTTCTAGAGAAGTATCCTCAAATTAAAATTTGTCAAAGATATTTTGAAATGCTAAAACCTTTCTATGTCAAGATAAATCACACACGCACTACTTGTTGTTGTAGATTACATATTGACTTTTCTAACCATTTTGATGTTTATAGGTCTATATGTTTAGATATGCATACTAACAACGTTTTGTAGGGTTGAGCCATACGTGCCCCACCAACATCTTCAAGAGACTTCATATCAAGAATTTTATGTGAAAGAGAGGAAGGTCAAATATTCTACAAGAAATTATGGTTGGATGGCACATGTCATCATTGCGGTGGCTTGCAACATTTGCCAATATGTGAACATATGGAAAGAACACATGCAGTTGGAAACGAACTAGTAGAGTCTGGCAAGTATAAAATAGTGGCATACAATACAAAAGATGGTAAAGAAGCAAAGAGGTGTGAATTGGTTATTGAAAAGATTCTAGTGTATTAGTTTATGCCTATATTTCGTGACAACATAGTGTATGAGTATGCAAGACATGCCCATAGAACTTGATGGTTGGACTTGCAATTCAAGTTATGCAAAGACACATTTCCAGTTGGTAGCATTATTTCAGTCCTCAACTTTGCAGAGAACTACAGTCTATAGCCACAGCGTGAGGTGCAATCACAATATTACAACTCCACACAGGTTTCTATATTTGTGCACATCGCATTCATTCATGCGAATGATAGTATAGAGGATGACAGAAAGATCATAAGGGAGTATAATTTCTATATTAGTGATGATCGCATGCATTCTACAGAGTTTGTACAAGGTTGCTTTCAGGTGTTCTACAATGATTTGGCTAGAAGGGGCATATCATTTAGTCAACATATTGTTGGGTGAATATTTTGTCGTAAACTCGCTAACGGCAAAATGGGTATATCAGCCACAACTATGATGAGACAAAGTCTCTCCTCTCAGCAAGGGGAGGTTCCCTCTAATTGCTTAACTTTTGTAAATCAAACACTTATCAAATTTATGTATACTAAAAACTATGTTTGGGGTGGTTCCATCTCATCTCATTCTCTTTTTTCAGAATAGATGTTTATATTTCAAACTCTCAATATAAAACTTATAAATTATCACAATATTACAGAAACACAAAGTTTTCTGTTACCTTACTCACTACTTGTAATCAGAACTTGTTTGAAGCAAAATGCAGCCCAAAGTCTTCACTCTCCTTCAATATGATAAAAACGATTCAAATATAACAACTTGCAGCACAAAGTCTTCAAACTGTTGTATTTTCACAAACATGAACATATAACCCACAACCGATTTGATAACACAAAGTTTATCAGAATCAAATCTAGAGCGCTCTTCAATCACTTGGAACAAACTCCACCTTTCAATTATTATCAATTAAGATTATGATAGCAAGACATAAGAACAAAACTATCACAACACAAATAATCCCAAGACAAAGATTGGAATTGAACTTGCTTTCTTGTATTGATAAATATTTGAATATTGATTTTCACAATAAGCACAAAGTCTTGATTTGCTTTTCAATTCGCCAGAGTTTTCTTGCAATAGATAAAAGATAATATTTACAAAAGAGGTCCCCTTTATTTATAGGGAAAGACCTTGAGAAAATCTAGGAAATCTACAACTACTTTGACTTATTCAAAAATAGGAGTCCTTATTGACTTGGGACTTCCTATTTTTTACATGTAATTGCATATCAAAAATGTACATGTAAAAATGTCCAAAACTGTTTTGAAAGTACATATGGAAATCAGAAAATAAACTAAGGGAAAAAATCAGCTGCTTCGACTTGTGTCACCACCCTTTTTCACGTGGTCATCATACATAGTGAAGGTTGCCTGCATTTCAATGCTATCTGGTTTGAATGTGTTCTTGAAAATCATCCTGGCCCTCACTATGGCATCCCTCACTGTAGTGATTGACTTGGCGTGATTGGTTAACCTGGTTTTCAAATTGTCCAAGGTTAACTGGTTGTCTAATATGTTGTCCACAGAAGTTATTGAGAATACCTTGTCTTCAAATTCCTGTTGAAACATGTCCTCAAATTCCTTGACCATTTCTTCTGCAGAAAGAAACTGGTTATCCTGTGATACCAATTTGCAGGGCAACTCCTCCAGCTTATGCAAAATGTTAACATCATTTTCTTCACTGGTTTCCTTGGCAGCTTCGAGATCCTTGATCAAATTTCTTAGCACATTGCTCCTGTACGTTAGAGCTTCCTTTGTCTCTATATATGAATCCCTGTTGGAAATGGCGCCAATGGATATTAAAGTGCTCATTTTCAGCTTCCTCATTTCAACCCACTTATCATGAGTATCCTCTGTGTGCTCAATATCATGAGAGATGGCATCGATGAGATCGTTGAGTTCTGCTCTTACTTTCCTCATCTTATCCGTTTTCTCAAATACCTCCTTGAGCAAAGAGATTCCCTGAGCTCGCATCCTATCTAAGTACTCTTCAAGTACTTTTCCTCTGAGGTGAGTCTTTTCCGCTTTCAGGATGACGGGGTCTTCTACAGACACGGCCTCCGGAGTAACTGCTTCTGAATTCAACGTGATCTTTCTTACCACTGCAGTCAGCTGTTCTGCCTTTGCCTTGTAGTAGTCTTTCATTTCCTTTTCCCTGTCGAATTTCTGGATCAGGATGTCCATGGCTGACTGCATATCATTTTTAGCGCTTTCATGGGTGATTTTGCCCAATTCAACCCTAGAAATAGAATAGTCATTCATGTCAAAATTTTCGACAGTTGCATCCTGTGGGGGTTTTGCTATCTCCAAAACCTTCTGCCCCTTTTCTTCAAGTACCCTTGACAGGATCTTTGGTTTCTTCGGAGCCTTAGGTTTTGCCGGTGTCAGCTTAGTGAAATCAAAATCATCTGGAGAGATGACTTGCTTTTTCCTCTTTGGCGTGTAAGCTGATAACCAAGGTGGCAGCAGAGAAGTATTTACATTGGAGTCCATTCCTGCCACTGGTGTTACTGGGACTGTACTTGTGCTGGTGGTAAAAACAATAGGCGGGGTGTTGGTAAAAACCGCACCTGTTACATTGGCACTTGAAATTTGCTCAGTATTCATCACAAAATGATCAAACATAGAAGTATCTCCTATATCAAATGACGAAGAAGACAAACTAGGAATGGAATCAGAAGAATGGAGAACATTTTCAAAAGTGCCCTGGGGATTATCAAAGATTATCTTAGGAGGAGAGGGGGATTCAGAAGAAGGAATGATAATGGGGGAAGCAGGCACAGGGGGTGCAACAGGTGTATTGTCTTGTGAAGACAAAGCCTCTTTTTCTTGTTCCTCTGATCCCTTGTCTCCGACATCCATCTCTTCTGTAGCTGGCTCTTCGGTTGCTGGATCCTCGGCCGCTGGCTCCTCAATTTCCATATCTTTCGCTTCAGGTTCCTTCTCAACAACCTTTGCTTTCTTTGTCACAAATCTGATTTTAGGTTTATGTGTTTTAGAGGATGATGGAGCATCACTCTTATTCTTCGTTCTATTTTCAACCTTCTTACCAGTTTGCTCTTGAACTTCACTTTCTGAACCAGTGAGGAATTCCTTCAGCGTAATTCCTTTATCTTCCAGCCACTTATTGGTGTTGGCCAATATGGGTTCAAATCTCTTCCTTAGGGAAGTCAGCTCCTTTTGGGACCATTGAATTGGCGGTAGAGGAGTACCAGCTATCTGTTCTGCTTCATAATTGGCATCAACCAATTCGCCATCATCTACAAGGTCCTCTGGGATATCAGCAAGTCCAAGGTATTCAATTTGCTCTAGAGACAGCCTGCTATAGTCCAGTTTCCGGATGTCTTCCTCTGTTCTCAAATCTATCCAGACATCTTCCACCATGGGTTCATGGAACTGTGTTTTCCTCTTGATTTTATCCTTTACACCCCGGTAATCAAACTTTGGTCTCCTCTTGAATTGCTTCATGGTGACCAGCTGCATCTCCGTTTCCATAGCTCTTGCCTTTGCGGCAGTCAATACTGAGTATCTGCCGATCTCTACAGGGAATCTGAAGCCAGGCTTCTTGAGTTCCATCTGCTTATTATGTACGACAATCATTTGCCTGCACAACTCCATCAAGACCAATCTGTCTGAAGGAAACCTTGGAAGCATATAAGGGTAACTTTGGAAAAAGCCAACCCTCAAGTAGGAGAAAGATGGAAATTGCAGAAACATACAACCAAAACCATTAACCACTGTCCATGCCTCATCTGAGATTCTTCTCTGCTCCAGTTGGGGATTGAAAAGGCACAAGAATACAGCAAAGAATGCATCATTCACTCTCCTGAAATGGTGAATTGAGCCTTTCAATGTTAGCTGAGAATAGTACTGGTATACTGGGACTACTCTTCTATCCCCTTCTGACGACAATCCTGGAAAAATCCTCATGGAGGCTGCAATGTATACCAGGTAGGAAGTCATGAAGAACTTGGAGGTAGTGGATACCTTCGTCAGCTGATCATGCAAAGCGTTACTAATTTGCTCTCCCCAGAAAATAACCTGCTTGCCTTGGAGTATGACCTTAATGAAGGGATACATCCATTCCTGAAATTGTGAAGAGGAAGACAAACCTCTTATCCTGCTGAGAAGGGTAATCAAGTCACCAACTTCTTCCACGAAATCACTTCGAGGGAAACTGCGTGGCCATCTAGACAAACTTGACCTCGCAATCTTCAACCATTTGTTGTTGATTACCTTCTTCGCCTTCTCTAGATTCTTATCATATTCCTTTTGAGCATCGGTGAAATCAAGCTTCAACACCTCTGTTGCAGGAGGACACAAGAACACCTTGTCAATAAACTCAGGGTCCAACCTGATTATTACATTACCACTGGCGTCCACCACAGCTCTGATATCTTTGTTGTAGAAATGGGCGCACTGAAGAACAAATTCTGTATTGTGAGCCGCCACTGGGAAGGAGGATACCAGATGAACATTACTTTCTACTATTTTCCTCATCATAGCACTGGGGTTGCTCGACTTGGTTCTCTCTACGAACTCAGCCATATCAACATGGCCAATCTCTGTATCTCTAATATCTTCAACATTAGAGTGGACTGAGGTGATTGGGAAAACACCCTGGTATTTATACTTCATTGCTTTAGCCTTCTTCGGAGACAAATCAGTCATTTGAACGATCTTTCACTGAGAAGAAATCTGACGTCGAAAGGAGCTCCGCAGAAGAAACTGCAACAGAAATCATGATCATGCAATCAGGGAAAATATGGGCAATCTGGGAAAATTGCATGTTGACGATCATGACTATGGGAGTGCGCTTGAAAAAGGGCTATAGTGCGAGCTGGCCAAGAATCAGAGGAGAAGCAGGCTCGGGAAAATGAAATTGAAAATTTTCCAGTGTTAGGAAAATTTGGGATATTTTTTGCACAGGCGGCAAAATTCGCCGCCCTTGCATGTGAGGGGTTTGATGTTTGTGCATCGGCGGCAAAATTCGCCGCCCATGCAGCTTGAAAGAATCGTGAGATGGTTGGAGCGGCGAAATTTGCCGTCGATGCGGGAAATAGGCTAACTGGGGTTCGTTTGGTAAGAGCGGCGATTTTCGCCGATACTGCATTTGAGTTCTAAACTTCATCTCTTTTCAATGTTCCGTCGGCGATTTTTGCCGACACCACATGGGGGTTCCATATATGTGCGAGCGGCGAATTTCACCGATATTACATGGCAAGGTAACATCTGCAAGTTCGGGCGGCGAAAAACGCCGACGTCCGCCGCTATAACACAGGTAAAATTTGCTATGTCCAGGTAAACTCGGTAAAATTCACCGATGCTACATGAGGGGAATTTCGTGTCGAAGGTTTGGGAATTCGAAGGCGTGGGAATCCCTAGGGTTTTCGGGGTAGTAGTTAGGTTTAAGGATTTTGAAGGCGAAAAACCTAGGGCAGCCTATGGTTGTCGACACAAGACAAGAACCAAAAACCTAGTAAACAAAAACGAGAACAAAAACTAAAAACTAAGAAACCAAACGTTGAACGCGAAAAACCTATGATAAACTTGAAGAAAGAGTTTGAACGACGAGTGGCAAGGAAGACTTACCCGTGTTTGAAGTGGAAAAACTAAGAATAGATCCGTCGGCGATTCGGCGAACGGTGAGATCGAACAAGCGAGTCGCGTAGAAGTCTGGTGGATAAGAAATGACGAATGGAAGAAAGAAAAAGCTTTTTAAAAGGTCAAAAACGGAGTTGGAACGCCTGGCACGAGTGGCCATTAATGGCGTCCGACACCAAAATCCCGAAGATCTCGTTCGGACGGCAAATTCGGACGCTCGTGCATCGCCGTTGACTAATATGCAAAGTCGGCAAAAAAGGCCGCCGATGCATAAGAAGCAGTATTCGACATATGCGAGAGCGGTGGAATTTGCCGCTTTCGCACTTTTAACTAAAAACGATGTAATAGCGGCGAATTTCGCCGACTTTACATCAAAACAAAAAATAAACTTAAAGGATATGTAAGAGCGGCAAATTTTGCCGCTCTTGCATATCAAGAGTCAAAATTCACCAAACTTAAAAAAAAACTAAAATTAACACTTTGACCAATTTACGACTTGAACTTTCCTCGCCTTCATTGAGAAATTAATTCAAGGAAGCGTCGTAAAAATGTCAAATGACCTCGCACGAGAACAAGAACATCTTTTCTCGATTTGCGATCTTAGAGTGTAGTTTCACGAAACGGACAAGTTTCGTGGGGTTGTCTACAAAATGAGCGTAGCTGATTTTGAGAACAACACATATCATATGGTCGGATAACTATGCGTCACAATTCAAGAACTAGTGGAAT
Organism: Cunninghamia lanceolata; assembly: GCA_027924645.1. NCBI lineage: Eukaryota > Viridiplantae > Streptophyta > Pinopsida > Cupressales > Cupressaceae > Cunninghamia > Cunninghamia lanceolata. Next base: position 20,861,501 of record BSBN01001250.1, on the reverse strand, counting down.
TTCTATTGGTTGAGTAGGAGGCATAATTTTACAGGTATTCAACATATGTGGAACTTTTGTGAGGCTGGGCATGGAAAGGGGGAGCATGATGGTGCAGGAGCATGTATCAAAAGAGCCATATCATAAGAAGAGTTAAAGTATAAAGACAATGCAAAGTTGACAGATGCAAAATTGATTGTCGAGTGGTGTAATTTTTCCATGGTTCCAGGTAATGAAGGTAAGTCTTCAGTTCGTAGATTTTTTTGGTTGATAGATGATACTAACATTGCACCATATGAGGACTGTTGTACACTGATAGGATCAAATGAGATGCACTCTTTCAGAAGCTCAATTGTAGGTTCATGGAGTATCCATATGCAAAAGATGTCATGCTTTTGTTCTTCCTATACAATTCAAGCCTGGGATGAGTGCGAGTCAAAGGAGTGGGTTGATGAATGGCAGTTAAGTTATCTTAGCCCATTTGACACGTATCGACCCTCGACGACACTAGAACTAACACAGATGGAATCATCAGTTGACTTTGACCACATATCAGATCTAGTTCAACTAGGTAATATATCTATTTGCATAGTTTTTGAAATTCCTAATGTCATCTTACTTTGTAGTGTTTTTGTAATGTTGACTAATTTCATCTAAGTTGCTACACATATCAATGTAGGGCACATATATGTAGTTATTGCAGATGAAGATAATGAAGAGGGAATAGATTATTACTTATGTCATTGTGTTGAGGCCATAAAGAAATTGGATGCCCCAGTTACAGATGGAGAAAACATCAAATACCCTATAGGATCAGTGGTTATTACTGGAACATGGCTTAGAAGGTACTCACATAAGAGTGTTAATGTTTGGCCATTTCAGGACTTTGACACGCATCAGAAGATTCTTCATTACTTGAACCTTGTCATGGCATCTAATGTTCATTTGATATAGTATCGGGGTAGACCTTTAAACAAAATCTTGTAGAAGGTGCATGAGTCTGACCATGAAGCAATACTTGACACAATAAAGAGTAGAGCAGACCCGAATGGTTCATTGGATTAATTTGTAAGGTTTGTCTTTCATTATTACCTGCTGCATTTTTACACATATATACATTTTTACATCATGTTATGCTTCATGGGGTTAGACCTAAGTGATGGATGAAGTTGATCCTGAGAATAATGTATAAAATCTAGGTAATGTATAAAATATAGGTGTCTCTAGGTGTCTTGGTTTCTAACTAGAGGGATCAAAAAATAAAATTTTGTTTTGATTGAGTCAATTGTATGTAATAAGGTCTTCTAAGACCATTTCATTTGTTTTTAAGTCACTTTGAGTCATTTGGGGTCAGTTTGAGTCTTTGAGTCCTATTGCAAAAAAGTGTCAATGTTGTCAAGTTGCACAAAGCAACTTTTACATTTTTGGTGTCCTACTCCTGATGCGACCAAACTGATAGTTCCAACGCATCCGGATGGGTATTTCTAGGCTAGGTATGGTCCTATTTTTCACTCAAACATATTGAAACAGTCCGAGCTACATTGTACCAACGATATCCCCTAAGAGTCCAAAGTGCAAAAAGGCAGCAATCTTTGATGAGATGTTACTCAAAAACTATGTCTTAGAAATATTCTATCTGAGGGAACGTGATCATGTAGAGTGCCTCTACAATAACCTCTCTCAGTTTTTTATATCTCTAAGGCATTTTCCCGTGGTGAAAGGTTTTCTGCTGCCCCAAAAATCGTCACGAGGCAGTGTAAAGTTGCAAAGGGGTGTAACTTTCGTCTTGCTCCTGATGTGACCAAACTCACTATTCCAACACATCTAGATGGGTACATTTACACTATGCATGGTCCTATTTTTCACCCAAACATGTCAAAATAGTCCAAGCTACATTGTACCAACGATATCCTGAAGAGGCAAAAGTGCAAAAAGGCAGCAATCTTTTATGAGATGTTACTCAAAAACCGTGTCACTTAGAAACATTTCATCTAAGGAAACACAATCATGTAGAGTGTCTCTACAATAACCTCTCTTAGTTTTTTATATCTCTAAGGTATTTGCCCGTGGTGAAAGGTTTTCTACTGCCCCAAAAATTATCAGAAGGAGGCAGTGTAAAGTTGTAAAGGGGTGTAACTTTTGTCCTGCTCCTGATGCGACCAAACTGACTATTCGAACGCATCCGGATGGGTACATTTACACTAGGCATCATCCTTTTTTTCACCCAAACATGTCGAAACAGTCCGAGCTATATTGTACCGACGATATCCTTGAAGAGTCTAAAGTGCAAAAAGACAACAATCTTTGACGAGATGTTAATTGAAAACTGTGTCACTTAGAAACATTCCATCTAAGGAAACACGATCACATAGAGTGCCTCTACAATAACCTCTCTCAGTTTTTTATATCTCTGAAGCATTTGCCCGTGGTGAAAGGTTTTCTGCTGCCCCAAAAATCGTCAGAAGGAGGCAGTGTAAAGTTGCAAAGGGTGTAACTTTTGTCCTGCTCCTGATGTGACCAAACTGACTCTTTCAACACATCCAGATGGGTACATTTATGCTAGGCATGGTCCTATTTTTCACCCAAACATGTTGAAACAGTCCGAGCTACATTGTACCGTCGATATCCCTGAAGAGTCCAAAGTGCAAAAAGGCAGAAATCTTTGACGAGATGTTACTCAAAAACCATGTCACTTAGAAACATTCCGTCTAAGGTAACGCAGTCACATAGAGTGCCTCTACAATAACCTCTCTCAATTTTTTATATCTCTGAGGCATTTGCCCATGGTGAAAGGTTTTCTGCTGCCCCAAAAATCATCAGAAGGAGGCAGTGTAAAGTTGCAAAGGGGGTAACTTTTGTTCTTCTCCTCATGTGGCCAAACTGACAGTTCTAACGCATCTGGATGGGTATGTTTAGGCTAGGCATGGTTCTGTTTTGCACCCAAACATGCCGAAACAGTCTGAGCTACATTGTACCAACATATTAAATTATTGACAAATATTGAATCATATAAACACATAGAAATCATTTTAAAACATAAACTAACTCCTCCAAGTCAAGGCATAGATTAAGGTATGTGAAAGTTGAAATATGCGCCTAGCAAAAGATAGCCTCATATTTGTCATTTTAATGACCTTAATCAATTGTAGATGTCTTAGAATGGTTTTCTTCTTCAAGGAACATAATCATAGGTGCCATTCTTATGTAATTTCTTCCTGGGTGCTCATTTAGGTGTGTAGGGAGTTAAAGTGCGCCTAGATAAACTTAGTCCATTCCTTATCCTTTCAACACTTTCAAACAAGGTGAGGTCTTTTATCCCTGATTCTTGCCTCCTTCACAAGACTAGACACTAGTTGAAGGTTGCTCAAGTGACAATATGCGCCTAGATTCTTTGACTTATTTTTTTCATTTTTGAATCAAAGTAACATCAGATTTCATAGTTTAAGCTTCCTCATGTTTAGGCACTGATATGTGATGTTTTAAGCTTGAAATAGCGCCTTGATGCTAATAGGTGTTCTCTCCAAGTTAAGCGCTCATCAAGGGTAAAATGAGTTGAAAATTATGCCTAAGGTTTTCATGTTTGTTAATCAATGCTTAAATATTTAAGAAAATCCCCTTCATCTTAGGTGCAAATGTAAGGTTGTTCAGAGTTGAATGGGCGCCTAAGCTAGATGAAGACTTTTTGCCCACCTCATCCTTCAATCATTATAATTGTTCTCAAAAGACATCATCAAAACATGAAAAAACTCCAAGACTTGTAGTTTTAAGTTGATTTATTCCAAGGTGCCAATGTGAGGTTGTTTTGATGGCAAAGGGTGCCTTGATACATGATGTTGAATCTCCTTCCTCCTAGGCACCAAAATGGATAATTTAGACAAGAAAAGGTGCCTTAGTATACTTAGCTCATTTCTTGGCAATTTGATGGCTTCAATCACTTGTTCAAACCTATAGGAGACCATTTTACACTTAGGTGCTACATCTTAGGATTTAGAACATCTTCCTTCAAGGCGCCAAAATGAGGTTATTTAGACACAAAAGTGCGCCTCCATACAAGATGCTTATTCTCCTTCCACTTAGGCACTCATTCATAATGATCCAAGTGACAATAGGCGCCTAGACTTCCTTTGGTAAGATTTAGTCATTTTAAAGGTTCTAACACTAAGCGCTATAGTTGGAAGTGATTTGAAGTTCATTTTCCTCTAGGTGCCCAAAATGGATGGTGGAGACAAGAAAGGTGCCTAGGCTTCTTTTGACGAATTTCAAAGTCTTCCTAAGTTATATTATGTTATATTGACCCTTAGGCACAACTAGATGATCTAGGATGACTCTAGGCGCATATCCAAGGTGATATCTTTCTAGGCGCAATCTTCACTAAGTTTAGACTTCACTTTACATCAAGGCACCAAAATGGATAGTTTAGAGAGAGGCAAAAATGTGCCTAGAGGTATGATGCTCAGTTTGATGTGTTTGATCCAATCCTTTTTCCTGCCCTCATATCAATTAAATATGACCTTCGATTATGATATGGCGCTCGAGCTTATTGGAGTTTACCAGAGATGCCAGTTGAGTTAGGTTGAAGGGCCGGTGAACAAAACCACATCCACCATAAATATGAACCTTGCATCATATCAACCTTTCAAGATAGACCTTATCATGAAAACCATATTCACAACAAAACCTTGCATGAACAAAACCACATCCACCATGAACATGAACCTTGCATCATATGAACCATGTTTGTCTTGTGCAACATCAACATGAATTGAGAGACCTTATCATGCAAACCATATTCACAACATCATGCACCTCATGACCATCACCTACCTTGAATCATTGTATCACCTTATCAACATCATGGCATCAACCTTGACATCAATGACAAATAACCTTGACCCTTTGACTTCAATGACAACCTTGAACCTTGATTGTTGATGACTTATGGAAGCCTATAGCCCCAATGTTATGTTGCATACTAAAATTAGGTAAGACTCAATGTAATCTCATAACCTTGCCTTATATGTAAGAGGAATTACATTTAATAACCACAATGGTCATCTGGTGCTCATAAGCATATGATTTTGACTATCTTATTCAAAACAACAAACATGTTCTTTACATCCCAATATGGTATAATAACAAGAAATTAAGAAATATTTTCAATTGACCAACTCATAAAGAATATGGATCAGCATACTCATTTGAATATTTTTAATTGAGCAATTGATAAAGAATATGAATATTTTCTGTTCAACATGATGATTCATTTTTTTTTAAATACAACTTTTATCTTTTAGTTCCAAAATGAGGTTTAGGTGATACTTGAATAACAATAGCTAGTTTATTGGATCAACAAACATCCTATGTAATACAATTGGACTTTAAATATTTGAAGTAGCCATATACAAATATCCATTCAAACGTGGATTTATAATGCAAGTATGGACGCCATCAATAAAAAAGATTTGTATTAACCAAATATCCATATAGGCATACATCAATATCTATCGATATAAGTATAATATATATACAAAATAGCCATATAGGCTTACAAGAATGTCATATAGGCATACAATGTCAACTATATGCAATACAAAATATATGTCCACATATGCCATATAGGCAAACAACAAAGGAACACAATTAAAAGTCATTCCCCTCTGGCTGGTGAAGAGAATAGATCACGGGTAGCCTTTAATCTTCTAGGGGATGGAGACGCATATGTGGGTGGTCTACTATGAACCCGAGGGCTTCTCCTCCTATTTAGTTCTTCCTACATCTTTAGCTGTTACAATAAAAAGTATAGACATTAATATATAGAAATTACATGTTATAAAAAATAAAATATTTAACAAAATAATCACTTACCACTACCATATAATCTGTCTCCTCACTTGCCTCAGTAGCAGGAATAGGTCGTGGTGATGTCATGTCCTATAGAAACCATCCAGATAGAAATTAAACTTCAAATCAATAATCTTTTGATTTTTCAAAAATAAACAACTATAACAATGAATGTAAATTGAAATTTACTAATCTGCCTCATACCCCTGTCAATAGCATGGAGCTATGAATCACAGAGGTCACACCATGATCCATTGCCCTATGAACACCGAGAGGTGTCTCCGCAGCCTGCATCATCTGGAAATAAAACAACATTATTTAAATACGAAAACTATAATAGTGATGCAAATCATGGCTCCTAAGATACACACATGTTCATCTAAACATGGAAGTACACACAATAAAGCACACAAGTCACATACAAAAATCTAGTAAGTACAATTCATTCATTAAACTATTTATTTTATTACCTTCGTGAAGCTTTGAAGTCCACCACTGCTGGCAGGTGTTGCCGTGAAATCTCTAATATTAACCTATTCAACATCCAAAATCAGATATTAGAATACCATTTATATAACAATGCTATTCACATGTAATATTTATAATTATTTACTAGTTACATACCCCGACAGTAGATGATGTAGTGTAATATGTAGGTGGAGATCCACTGAACACTACATCAACGCTATGACCCTAAAATTTCATTAAAATCATCAAACTAAATTAGTTAATCTTGCATTTTAAAAATAAAATTTAATAAATTAAATTCAATAAACTTGCTAATATTTACCTAAGTATCGAGGCCAAAAGTCTCACTCAGGAGGGTATCTGTCATCACCATCTGCTCAGCTGCAGATGTAGCCTGTGCACTTGTGTCCTGACTATCCATGGGGTCATAACCACAGGCTCACCCGCAAGTCTAACAAGCATGGGGTGGGACCCTACTCCTCGTACTATCTCCCAACCCATGTTGTGCTATAGGACTGGCATGCTCTATGATGCTCTGGGTCAAGGCACTATTGGACTGAAGTGTATCGACCTCAACACTCTCCTTCACAATGGAAGGGATATAAACATGCTCATGGGCTGGTCTGCTGATTACTCGTCTCACTGGCCGCTATGGGTCAACACGTGCCCCTGGTATATCTTGTGCTAACCCCCACCTCTACCCTGGAAGTCCCGCATATCAAAATAGTTTGGCACTTTATTGAGGACAAACTCGCAGTAGAGTTTCCTCAAAAAGTATTGTGGGACCTCATTATTATTGCATGGAGGATGGTCAAAAACCATCCACCACGTCTGCCCAAAATTGTCCCTTATCGCTTGGTTGTTGCACCAATGGATAGGGAACCTCTTGCATGTAATGGGTGGAAGTTGATTTGTTTGTGGGTTTGTGAAAATGGAACACAACTCTAATTTTGTAATTTGTAATTTTTTCACATCTTCATATGATAGCTAGTCTGCATAATAGTCTCTAAACTCTCTTCTCTTATCTGACCAACTAGATATTTGCTTGCTAATTGAATCTACATTTGATAACATAGATTCAAGAGATTGAGCAAGTGTGGACCTATGCAAGGTTGAAGTGGAAGGATCTTTCAACCTTGCAATTATGTCTTCAATTTCTTTTTTATTGTTTTCGATTTGCCCCATTAGATTTTCTTGTGTTCCAAGGGCATGTTGAGGAATGGATGGAGGAGTTTGTTGTTCGGGTTGTTCATCGGCAGGTATTTCCTCTTCAGGATTTTGTAGATTTGGAGGAGGAGGAGGAAGAGGAGGTGCATTAACATTTCCTGACAATTAATGAAATTTACATCAAAAATCAACTCAAACCTACCTATTTAGAAACAAATTCAAACAAAAAAAAATAAAACTCACTCCTTTGGCCTGCTCGACGTCGTGGCGGCATTTTGGCAACGAATTGGTAAGATTTTGGTGTTGAATTGAGTCTTCCAAAATGCGAGCACGCTTCTCAGGGTTTGCAAGCCGTGGGTGTAGAGGAAAATAAAGAAATGAGCAGAAATGCTCTTTTTTTATATATAATTAGTCATAACACGCTCGCATTATAATGCGAGTGCGTTATGGTTTGGTTTTGCCGAGCCTCAGGCTCATCATTACCAAACCATAACGTGATCGCGTTATAACATGCTCGCATTATGTATTATTTTTTTTCGAAAAAAATTTGGCCACTTTTTGGCCCCCCAACTTTTTGCACTTACCCTATAATAATATATCTGAAAGATATGTTTCTTCATTTGCAATACTTGCATGTTCTGAGATGTCAACACAAAGTATCCAATGGACTGCAACATGCAACACCCAAATCCAACAATTTATAATAGATAAAAATAAACTTGGTTGAAATTGCCAAGGAAATAATTAAACTAAAAGAAAAAAAAGGTTTAAAGTAGCAAACCCATGAGAAAGGAGTGGTGGAAAATGGCTTTCAATTCTTCCTCTCAGATCTACCACAAATTGAGAAAAGCAAGAAATGAGAAGAGGAATAAGAAAGAAGAAAATTTATTAGATCTTAGAGAAATCTAAAATATCAAAACTCTATTAATTTGCAAAAGAATAATGAAATGAAAAATTTATTAGATCTTAGAGAAATTTAAAATACCAAAACTCCATTAATCTACAAAAGAATAATGAATTTAGTAGATAGAAAAGAATAATGAATTCAGTAGATGGAATAGAGAAAAAAATGCTTAGAAATATATCTTAATTATAGTTAGATTTTTTCTAATTTAGTGTAAGTAGTTTCCTAAAAAGCAATAAGCACAATAAGTAAGATCTAATTTTACAGATAAACTCACATAAATATTTTCACCAATTAAAAAAGATGAGAAAAAATATGGCTAAAAATAAAAGAAAGCATGTCAAAACCAACTCATAATCCTAAATTCCTAATCACATTGAAAATTAAAAATGACAAAAGGAAATAAAAATTGTTAAATATAAGAAAAAGAAATAAAAATTGATAATTTTTGAAAATAAAAAAGATGAAAAATATATAATAGGACAATAAAGAATAAACAATGGTTACAATTAAAAAAAGCATATTAGAAATCCTATTCAATTTGAAAATTAAAAGTTAAAAAAAAAAAAAGAGAAAGGAAAAAAGATTAATATCCCTTACACATATTTATAAAATTAGAGAAGGGAAACATCATTTTTTAAATTTTTAGTAAGATAAAAAATCTATATATCTCTTAAGTTAGTGTAACTACATAAAAACAAAGAAATAAAATATTATAATTTAAAAAGAAAATGAAAAATAATAATATATTTTTAAAAAATATTATAAAAAATAATTTGTATTTTTAGTTAAGACAAAAAAGGAAAATAATAGTTAAAAAAAGGAAAGCATAGTCATAATATATTTTAATTTGAAAATTAAAAATCAAAGAGCATTTAAAAAAAATAAAAAAAATGAAAAAAGAATATCCTTAAAAATATTTAAAAAGCAATAAAAATGCAAAAATAATCAATATTTTTTTAATAACAAATGAAAAATTACATCTTTAACTATATAAATATTCAAGGATTGAATAGATGAATAAATCCTATGATCTTCTATAGCATGCGGTTATTTCTTTTGTTACCAAATAATCATTTTAATCATTTAAAACACAAATATTTAAAAAATATAATATTTAATATTAATGGAAAAGTATTGTGAATCTTGATCATCTAAGTACCCCTAAATGAGAAAATGAAACAATTTAATACAATATATAGCTTTTCCACAACATTAAACTTAACTAATTTTACAAAACTCTCCATAAGAGAAACATGAGACAACGCTATATTGTTATATCCATACCAAAGAAAGACAAAATCTATAACTCTCCATTATAAGACAAAGGTTAAGCATAGGGTTAAAATAATGTTGTTTAGATGTTACAGCTATGCTTACCATAATCAACTTAGGGTTAGGGATATAATTAGGGTTATGATTACATTTAGAATTAGAGTTAAGGGTTAAAATTAGGGTTATGGTAATGGTTTAGGTTAGTATTAGTATTATAGTTAGGGCAACAATTAGGGTTAGAATTACAGTTAGAAATATGGTTATGATTAGGGTTACAATTACAGTTAGGGTTAGAATTATAGTTAGAATTAGGGTTAGAATTAGAGTTAGGGTTAGCATTAGTGTTAGGATTAAGGTTAGGGTTATGGTTACAAATACAATTAGGGTTTGAATTAGGGTTAGGGTTAGTATTAGAGTTAGGTTAAGACCTAGGGTTAGAATTATGATTAGAATTAGGGTTAGGGTTAGCATTAGGGTTAGAATTAGGGTTAACGTTATTGTTAGGATTAAGGTTAGGGTTAGGGTTATAGTTACAATTTGGGTTCAAAATATAAGTTACCTGGCTAGATAATTAGGGTTAGGGTTCAGGTTCAAGTTAGAATCAAGGTAAAAAATATGGTTAGGGTTAGCATTACTATTAGAGTGAGGGTTAGGGTCAAGGTTAGAATTAGGGTTAATATTAGAGTTATGGTTAGAATTATGGTTAGAAATATGGTTAGGGTTAGAGATAGATCTATGGTTAGGGTTACAATTATGATTGGAATTAGTGTTACAGATGAAATTTGAGTTTTCTTTAGAATTAAAGTTAGGGATATAATTAAGGTTAGGGTTAGGGTTCAAATAAAAGTTAGAATTAGGGTTAGGGTTAGGGTTAAAATTAAAGTTAGAATTAGGGTTAGAAATATAGTTAAGGTTATGATTACAAATACAATTAGGGTTAGGGTTAGTATTAGAATTAGGGAAAGACATATGGTTAGAATTATGATTAGAATTAGGGTAGGCTTATGGTTAGAATTAGGGTTAGGGATAGAATTAGGGTTAACATTATTGTTAGGATTAAGGTTAGGGTTAGGGTTATAGTTACAATTTGGGTTCAAAATATAATTTAGGGCTACAATTAGGGTTAGGGTTCAAGTTCAAGTTAGAATTATGGTTAAAAATATGGTTAGGGTTAGCATTACTATTGAGGTGATGGTTAGGGTTAGGGTTAGAATTAGGATTAATATTAGAGTTAGGGTTAGAATTATGGTTAGGGTTAGAGATAGAATTATGGTTGGGGTTACAATTACGATTGGGATTAGTGTTAGAGATGAAATTTGGGTTTTGTTTAGAGTTAAAGTTAGGGATATAATTAAGGTTAGGGTTAGGGTTAAAATTCAAGTTAGAATTAGGGTTAGAAATATAGGTAGGGTTATGATTACAAATATAATTAGGGTTTGAATTAGGGTTAGAGTTAGTATTAGAGTTAGGGCAAGACCTAGGGCTAGAACAATGATTAGAATTAGGGTAGGTTTATGGTTAGAATTAGGGTTAGGGATATAATAAGGGTTAGCATTAGGGTTAATAGTATTGTTAGGATTAAGGTTAGGGTTAGGGCTATAGTTACAATTTGGGTTCAAAATATAAGTTACCTAGCTACAATTAGGGTTAGGGTTTAGGTTCAAGTTAAAATTAGGGTAAAAATATGGTTAGGGTTAGCGTTACTATTAGGGTGAGGGTTAGGGTTAAGATTAGAATTAGGGTTAATATTAGAGTTAGGGTTAGAATTATGGTTAGAAATATGATTAGGGTTAGAGATAGATCTATGGTTAGGGCTACAATTATGATTGGAAATAGCGTTATGGATGAAATTTGAGTTTTGTTTAGAATTAAAGTTAGGGATATAATTAAGGTTAGGGTTAGGGTTATAATTAGGGTTAGTGTTATGTTTAGAATTATAATAATATATCTAAGCTATATTATATTTTTATATTATATAATTATATTAATTCTTAAGATATATAATATAGTTAGAATTAGGCTTGTGACTCCGGATGCTACTAGTATACCTATATTTAAAAAAATATATCTAAAGTACGCCGAGAGATATCCTTCTCGAGGCGCCTATTTTTTTAATCAATTTACTACACAGGTGGAAATAGGTGCCTCGAGAAGGATATCTCTCAGTGTACTTTAGATATATTTTTTTAAATATAGGTATACTAGTTATTAAAATAAGTTTGAATATGATAAGAGTATCAGAATCCTTAAATTGTGTGTTATCACCTAAAGCAAATTTGTGTGGCTTGAGACTCGTTGTGACTGTATTAAAATTGGCGTAAGTTTACTTTTGACCATTTTGATCTTTACACGAATCCTGTTCCACTCAAATCAGATGGTGACGATGATGAGATGCGTGCAAACGGCAAACAGCCGCGGTCAGCTGAGGTAGAGTTCTTTGACCCCGTAGAGAACAAGTAGTTTCTGGTGGCTTCTTTGGCGATGGAGAACAAGTAGTTTCTGGCAGATTCTTTAGTGGTGGCTTCGTTCTGCCATTGCCGGGAAGCTATTTGTGTAGACTAGAAAAAGTGTGCCACGTCAGATGCTAGTTTTCTTGCCAAATTTTGGCATGTGGAGTGCGCTAGGGTTAAATATGCTTGCGTGGCCTCACAGACCGCATGCAGTTGTGAAGGGTGATTTGCCTTATGGGGCAAATGTTCATGAATTGATGGTGTACTCAAAGTGGGGCATGATGATGGACAAGGGGGCTAGCAAAAGAATTGCTGAGATTGTGGGTATGGGTGAGGAGATTTTGGGGTGTTGCAGAAGATTTTAGCGTGGGTTTGCTACAGCTAGACATGGGTAGGGTAGCTCATCTACGCTGGGCTTAAACATCACACACTAAGCTTTGAATTGCTTAGGTGTCTGGTGGGCCCTCTCTCTTACTCTGTTTTGTTACTGTATCAATAAGAGAAGGGCCCACCAGCCACCTAAGCAAGTCAAAGCTTAGTGTGTGTTGTTTAAGCCCAGTCGCTCATCTAAGCTCAAGTTTGTTAATTATGTGGCAGGCAGAGAGCTGCAAGAGGTTTATCTATTGTTGTCCCACGTAAATAGCTAGTATGTTGTGTTCATTGTTTATAAAAAAATTGACCTCATTGAATCTTGATTTTTCTCACCAATCTACTCAACCGACCTCTCTTAACCTTATCGACCTTGTTGTTTGTCAATAAAATTTAGACAAAGCATCCTATCAATAAAATTTTGACCACCAGACTATTTTACCCATTGGCTATTTAAGGTTTACCATCTGCTGCTAGTACTAGTTGGATAATTTTTTTTTGATATATTAACCCTAGTTAAGGACCAGGGATCCTTCAAAAATAGGGCCAAACCCTTCAGTCTTTAACAACATACATTCAATCAGTATCTAACCAGTCTGACTATGGAGAATTAATAGTTATGGGAGTAGGGTAAATTACCTCGGCCCTTACCCCTAGCCAACATTAATAAAAAATGTTATTACAAAGCCATTAATATCCTATAGACAATAAACATAAACACCTAAACCAGTCCTACTTATCTGGTTTTGCCTCTAAATCCATAACTCCTTCATCACAGGCGCAGGTGTATATCGGCTTGGCTCAAACAGGCACCGAAACCTCTAATTTAGTCGCCACCCCCTCCAATATCTTCCTCAAATCCATAACATTCTACAGAATATCATGTAAATGCCTCATGGAGGATTCATGGTATTCTCCTGCATGCATAAATGCTTCCACCATATCCTCATGGGTCAGCACTGACATCGCCGCCATTGAAAGCATGGTTGCCACCATAATGGACTATGTAGACCCGAAGACATTCCATCGTCCTTTGGATGTTCCTGGGTCTAGTAGCAGGTGAGCCATCACCTCGCAGACATTAACCCCCTCCTACTCGTCCACCTCCTTCGCCACCTTGAGAAGATGGAACAAACCATTCCCACAGCAGAGGATTTTTTATCTCCTTCTCAATGCATTTTATAAAACTGTCCATCGCAGCCTCCACTGGGATCTTCCTCGCACGCCTCTGCAGAGTGTACTTCTATTTCATTCAGCCTCCAATAGACCTGTCTATGCTAGAGCAAGGGATTTGCCTGCACTGAGATGAAGACCCCATCACTTCCTTGCCTTTGGAACCCCAGCCGCCCTCCGCTCCTGTGTCCATCCTCATACCCATAGCAACTCTGTAGAGAGAAATGCAGAACCGGGAACCGAAGCACCCTTTACTCCACCCAACACCCTGTCTATTGTCACACGCCACCCTTAGATATGAATAGAAGCATGTCATCCTTCATGTCTCATGTGTTGTGGGGTATGTCACCTTACTCTGACATCATTGAAAAGCTAACTCATTAATGAACTATCCCCTTATCAGGAGGTTGCTAGTTAGATAATTAATGTCTATAAAAGAAAGTGGATATATTTAAGCCCTTTATTGAATGTATTATATCAATTCATCTATTGTTGTGTATGCAATGGAGAAGCCCACTCTTTCAATAGTTGAAAGAGGTGGGGAGCACAACACACAAAGGAGAGGATGGCATTGCAAAGGCCTCAATGGATATCAAATAATGAAGTTCAAAACCCTGGTTAAAAGAATAGCTAATGAAGCACAAATTAAGGTTAATCCAAATTTTAATTAGATCTTAAGGAAATATGTCCAATCAGGGACATTAGATTGAAACTCTAACTGTAAGAGGATTAAACCTTAAGGACAAAGTTTATGGAGTGTAAGACAAGTTGGTTCACCAAAATGAAAATGAAAATAAAAGGCCCTTTCAAATAATTTATAGGTAAATAAATAATTAATGCAAGTGCATCAAGAAATACCCTAGATATATGAGTTATGATTAATCATGCTATATAAATTAAATGCACAAAAATTAAATAAATTAAATAATGGTACTTAGCTCTAGGTTTGATGTAGATCTCATTGTGCTAAATGTTGTCAAATGATTTGCTAGCATGTTAGAAAATCAAAACCTATCAATCAAATACGATGGGATAGAAAATAATTATCTTATGTTTCAATTCACTTCTATGAGTGTACAATTGATCTCTACGAGTGTGGATTTGATCCTAGTGTGTGGATATGAACTTCACTAATTTGGATATCTATAACCTGTTCACCTCAATGACTGTGAATTGTGTCTAAAGAGGGATGGATTTAATGAACACTATTGAAGATTTTGATAGGCAAGAGGACTCTCCTTTGGCCAAACCCATATTATTGAGTCAATAGTACGGAACAAAGATCAAAGATAATAAGCAATTATATAGTATACGTAGAGTGCTAATGCAATGTGTAATAGAGCTCTCATGCCAAGTCCTAGAAAATTTCCAAATATATTTTCTAGATAATCATAATGAATTGGGGTATATGATTTTACACAACACCCTAGCATGCAATTTGAAATATTTTGTGTTTTAGTTGGTTCATAATAGTTAACTAAAAAAGGAAAACAAGTGTCAAATTTAAAAAAATGAATTTAAAAGTTCAAGGGTCACTTTTGCACTTGTATATTTGACTTGGGTTAGTTTCACAAATGCAAAAATAACCCAAAAAAAGTAAATAAGATAAACACAACAAATAATTCCTCAAAATATATAATAATAAGTCAAATGATAATCTATGTATTTAACGACTTCCACACACAAATACACTAATTTACATATTAATTGTTACACAAGGTACAATCCTATCAAATGGAATGAAAGCACAAGGAAAAGTGTAGGGTATGCAATTTTCACCATGACAATACTATTTGTTTTATTTTTCATAGTCTCAAGTGATGAAGAATAATTGTGTTTATGAAATTAGGTAAAGTTGTATGTCACTTTAATGTAAGATAGGTTGGAAAAATATAATTAGTTGTGGTATTTATGCCCAAAAATTTGTCTCACACCTACAAATAATTTTTAGGCCAACAGAAAACAATCTTGATATCAGAAGGGAAAGACCAATGATGAAAGGGTTTGCCATGAGACTCTCTCACCTGGGTGACCATGTCACCTCTGTCTCTTTCTTAGTTTAAGTTTTTGCTAACAATACCTCAAGATTAATGGACAAGCTCCAATTTGGCCTATTTTATCATAGGAAGCTCAGTAGTTCTGGGATGGGATTTGAACTTGTTTGCATTATATTTTTAAGATTTGTATTTGGGATGGTGCTTGAAATAAGAGTTGTATTAAAATAGTTTCCCTTTTTAAGTGAGTCAACTTTGGTTGGAAAGAACATATAAAACAAGGTATAACATCCTCAAATCCTTTTTTTTGTTATACAAATACCAACAGTACAAAGATTTGTAGATATTTTTCTTTCCATGCCAAAATAATAGTGTATCCTACGAAGACTAGTTCTTTCTTTATCTAAAGCTTTTGTTGGGGGCCAAAATCATGTTGTAACTAATTAAGATTGTTTTTCTTTTTTCCACACATTTTTTTTGTTGGGGGTCAAAATCATGTTGTATCTAATAAAGATTGTTCTTCTTTTTTCCACACATTTTTTGAAGGAAATTGTGTATGAAGCATAAGTAATGGCTAGGGGTTTTTTGTTAAGAGTATGTATTATTTTTCGTCAACCAAAATACTCTCTACACATCCTTATGGACATACCCATAGTATTTTTCATCAACCAAAATACTCTCTACATGTCCCTATCAACATACCCATTGCACCGCCTCTAAAGGTGCAAGTACTTGTATTTAATCTAATGTCAATAGCAGTGACAAAATTGGAGGGCACAACAATGTGATAATTCTGAGGAAAATTCAAGATAGTTGAAAGGAAGACAAGTATGTTTTTTTTAAACCATTGTAAACAACATACGCATACGAGAATTTGTGTGGCTTCTGACTAGGCATGACCATATTAAAATTGCCAGTCAGTTTACTTTCTATCATTATTTCTCCTGTTATTTAGATAAGTAACTTGGTTGATCTTTCCTCGCAAGACGATACGTATGTACCTGTTCAACTCAAATCAGATGGCGATGAGGATGGGAAGCACAACACACAGAAGATGAAGCCTCAAAGGCCTCAGTAAATTACGCGTAGGCGCTTGCTAAAATGAAATTTGTCAGTTAAAATTTTCACAAAATCTGTACCAACTCCATAACGCTCAAAATTCCAAATTTGTAGTTGGGTATTGCTACAGCTTTTGTTAATAATTTTTTAAGACAGCTCATGGTGTTTATGTAGACTAATTGGAAACTTCATTAAGAAAAGACACGTCATCGGGATATACAAAAGTAGGTCAACAATGGTATGTAATCATCCCAGTGAGGTTGGAGTACTGGCACATTGTTCCTTACGGCAGCTATTTGAGCCTCTTTAGGCAATTATTTATCAATCTACTTTAGTAGATCATGTAACCATATGAAATATAGGCAAAAGCAATTGATGTGAATTCTCTACTAAAGGTGGGACATGACCTATGTCATTTTTAGGGGCTCCCATTTGAGTAATCAAGAGTTATAAATAGAAAAGTTAAAAAATTTCATAAATAGCAAAGTTTTAAAAAAATAGTAAAGTTTAAAATGCCACAGTTATATTCCCTTTAAATTATTGTGCACTGACTTACTTTTTCTTCTCTCCCAACGATTAAATGGAGAAAGAGAGGAATTGTGAAAGTTTGATTCCATGTATCTAACATCAAGTCGAATTATTTAGGTGACATGTGATGGTTGTTGACCATGGCTCTTAGATCGTTCCACTTTTTAATAAAATGTGTTGATTTCAAACATGGCAATAATTAAAGGGTGAGGCTAGTAACTAGTCTAGAGAACCCATTGAAAATATATTTACAATTAAATTAACGATTTAACATTAAAAAATTTACACAAAAGATATAAGTCTCCAACCTTTCCCTACTGGCTCACTTGTTACACTTTCAATTGGTGCAATGCTAGTTTAAATAAAGAAGATGTATGTTCTCCAATATACAATACACATCAAATGATGTAAGACGTTAATAATAGAAATTAAGGGAATTGATATGTTGAACTTGAACCTGCTAAATGCATTTAATTTGCAACACTATTTGGTAGCACAATGCACATGGACTAGCATGTTTTTTAATACATACAAAACATTTCTTGTTCATACATGAGTGGGCCTTTATACCATCGAATTGCCTAAAGTGGTTCAAATTTCCTGACAAACATATCATACAAGATGGTGTACATGCACCCCAAACTTCATGGAATGCACTCCAGTCTCTCTAGAACAAATCTACCACTTACATGTTGTAATCAATATGCAAGAAAACATAAACTGAACGCACAAAAATATGTTGAAATGACAAAAACAAAATGCTTTTATTATCTTCACAGTGCCACTTCAAGGGGACAACCTCCAAATAGAGTATACACTCTAATTACAAATATCCAAGATGCCTTTCATTTGGGAAGTCATTACAATATATAAAGTTTTGCCAAAGACAACTACTACCATCCCATGCATGTGGGATAAATACTTTAAATTCTAACTGTAGATACCTAAAATTCTATTGGCAATATGTGTTGTCATTGATGTCAACTCAATATGTGTCAACTTGAGGTTAGGCTTGTATAGAGCTTTTGTATAGAGGTTGAAGAGGCTAAGGTGGACAGTGAAAGATTTGAGAGAGACGGTTTAACTCAGTTTGAATGTCTAAGGTAGGCCGGTTTGAAAGACCTAGCAGATGGAGAGAAGTTGTCTAAGTATGAAGAAGAATGGTAATTGGCCTGATGTCTAAGTGTGATGCAAAGGTGAGTACACTTGCTCTAATATGTTTCCTATATGTCTACATTAATATCCTACTAGTTTGGTGTACCACACTTAGAGACAAGTTACAGAAGTTTTTCTAAGACATTTTTCAGTGTACACCACAGAGCAAGATTTAGTCTTGCGGTTCAAAAGATAAGTTGATCTAGATATGAAGGAGTTATATCCATGATTTCAGGTCATTACACCTTCAACAGTGAAAATTATGAGTGGTAGAGTTCCAGTTAGTGCTCTGATAGAGTAAAGCAATGATGAAGACTTGTTGGAATGCTCTGCATTCCTATGGAAATGAATATTTGTTCATGTAGTTTTGAGGACATGCTTAGAGATCCTTAATGTATGCTTCGTTGCAGTATCAAGTGATTTAGTGGTCCGCAAGTTCAGTTTTCAAATGACATAAGTGCTACAGTTGACTCTGGATGTCTAACTATTCTCAGAACACATGTTTGAGTACTTGTGCCAGTTGAAGAATGTACAAATTGGCTATAAGAGTTTAAGTGAGAATTCTACATATCTCAATACATCTCATGTTTGAAGCACATGCAAATCTATCTTGTTTCCTATACCCCATAAAGTGTTCAAGATAGTTTGAGTTATATGACTCTTGATTACAATACAACTGAGTTAAGTAGTGTCTCTGAAGTGCTCTAGATGTGGTTGTGCTAATCTAGAAATATGTTTAGAATGATGCATAAGTTCAATCATAAGAGTTCCAGATGTTTTTAGTGTTCTGCAATGCAATATCCTAAGTTGTGATATGTTATAGTCAGTCTAAAATGCCTTGTTTTCATCAATTCAACATGTTTCTTCTTTTGCAGATGCACATAATGATCAAATATTTCAGGTGAATAGTGTAAGGATAGTGTTGATAAGGTACATTACTCATACCTTGGTTTGCATGATGTTTTTGGTGTCTCCTCGGTGATGCAAAGATGGACAGTTAGAAGTATTAATGTTGTTTGGGCCGACAGTCTGGTTTCTTTCATGTGCAGTTGATCCTGATCAATTGGTTTGGCCTTGAAGGATGTGTCATGATGTATTTGATCCTATTATGCAATTTGAAGTTATCTGCAACTCATAATGTATTTGTTCTAAGCTGATCTATACAGAATCACACGTTTCACTAAAGGTCTTTTCGTGCTGACCTAATTGAGGATTTGAGTTGTTGTGGAGGGTATATTTATAGAAGAACAAAGTCATTTGTGAAGTGTGTGGGTAAAAAAGATGAATATCAAGGATGAAGTGTGCGAAGTCAGTATGATGGAGTAATTGTGCAGAAAAAGGGCACTGCAAAATCATCATAAGTCAGATGATTCTTGTACAATAGTTCAAGTTCCTAGTTTTCATTGTAATTTTCATGTATTTTGCTATTAGACAGTGAGTCTCCTTAGTAGGTCTTTATATCTTTCCCTAAGGTTGTAGCCTTAGTTTGCAAGTCAGCAGGGAGTAGTAGCTTCCTTGGGTTGTATCCCTAAAACAAAGCTGTAAACTTTTATAGCAATGAGCTTATTATATTGTGAGTTAATCCTCATCGTGGTTTTTCCCTCATTGGGTTTTCCACGTAAAAATCCTGGTGTCTTTGTGTGGTGCTTGTTTTACTTTCTGTTCTTCTTATTTTAGTTAAAATGATTTGATGGTTATGTTGTAAATGGAATTGATTTAAAATTTAAGTATAGATTGATTCACCCCCCCTCCCAGTCTCCGGATGTGTTCAACAATTGGTATCAGAGCCAAGTACCTTTGAGAAGCCTAACAACTAATGTAGATCCTGCATTTGAACACATGGAATCTAAAACTATGTCTGATTATGTGTTTACTCTAGAACTAGATCCAAAAGTAATAGAACTTGAAGGATGGGACCACAATCTAGATGAAGTAGACCTTGAAGGAGATCTCTAGTTTGCTCTTGATGATCTGGATGAAGCAAGAGAACTAAATATGAAATATGAGGTCATGCTTGAAAATCAAAGGAAACAATTGTAAAATGGAAGACACAAGCTAAAGTATCAAAAGAAGAAATTGGCAAATTGAAAGCTCAAATAGAAGGAGATAAAGGATGTGACATTAAACTCAAGGAGACAGAAGATATGATCTCTAGTTTGAAAGTCATGGTTGAAGAAGGCAAGAGAATTAAAGACTGCCTAAATATGAAGCTCACTGAGAAAGCAGATGAATGTTCAAAACTTGAGGAAGAAGTTGTCACTCTGAGGAAAGAGCTAGAAAAAGCAAAAGAACAAATTAACAATGGGTTAAAACTGAAGGGAGACTCTAAAATTATTGATGAGTTGATTAACTCTCAAAAGCCATCAAAAGAAAAATCTAGTCTTGGGTTTGAAGAGGGGAAAAGTCCTATCATTAGTGCATCTGTGAACTTATATGATAACTTCAATGCAAAAGGAAAGTCTAAAACAAAGAAAGAAAAAACCTACACTGAAGATCCTAAGAAGAATGCCTCTAGAGATGTAGAAGAAGATGGATTCATTCCTGTCCGGAGACAAAGAAAGAATAACAAGAAGAAGAACTTCAAAAATATTTCTCCTAAACAAACTGTTCCTACCAGGTATCCTCAAGCTTTCAATGGTAATTGCTATGCTTGTAATAAGATTGGTCACAAGGCTATTGAATGCAGAAGAAAGATGAATTAGAATTCATTTAGGCCTCCAAGGTAAAATGCTATTAACTCTCACTCATTTCATGGTTAGTGATATGCTTGCAACAAAGTTGGTCATAAGGCTAATGAATACAAAAGCAAAGTGATGAGGAATGGTTTCATGAACAAGAACAATGCTATGACTTCTCAATTCTTTTATGGTTACTACTACACATGCAACAAGTTTGGTCATAAGGCTTCTAATTGCAGATCTAATGTGAGAAGAGGTGGTTATGCTCTACAATCCAATATCACTTGCTACAATTGCAATAAATCAAGACACATTGCAAGGTTCTGCAAGGGAAAGAATGTAAGACCTGCTCCTCAAAAGAAGATTAACATTGGTTAGCAAAAGAAGGAAATGAACAAGATATGGAAGAAGAAGGAAGAAGGTGAAGTAAAGGAAGGATTTGTACCTCTACCTGGTGCAAATGGATCTTCTGGTAACTAAAAGGGAAGTATTAGCTCAGGGGGAGTTGCAATTACAAATCTTTTTCAAACCCCTGAATGTATAAGATGATGAAATCCTCAGCATAATGGCTAATGGTGACATGGATATGTTTAGTTAGCAATTTTATGACTTTTGATCAAAATTCTAGAACAAATACACTCTTTGCGAAGGTTTGTTGAATGATCATAGATCCTTTTGATAGTAAAAAGTTGATTAGGTCAAGAATAGAGAAATGCATTTAATGCAGAGCAGCTAGGGCAGGTGTGAAGCATATTTAATCAATACTTGATCAAAATTGATCTCATTTGATTGATATCTAGTGTGTGCAAGAGCTAAGAAGAGAAGGTCTTCAACGAAGCTTCTGTGCAAACCCTAACAACAACATTCACAGGTATTTCTCAAATCTGCTTGTAAAACCCTAGTCTTTTGGAAGAATTATCATGGCAACACCAGTGGTTATTGATATTGTGGAGAGGCCGAGGCCAAAATTCAAAAAGCATTCATATAAATCCACTGAAACTGACAAGGATGGAGTGTTTTCTCGCGTTCCCATCAATGTATTGCATACAGAGGATGTCTGCATATACATCCACTCACAGCTAAATGAATACAACCATTTGAAGTTGGAACAATTCAGGAATGACCATCTTTTAGGTGATGATTTTTAGCTAAAATCAAAATATGCAAATGTTGAAGCTAAATGCTTAGATGTCTGGAAGGGTTTTCCCAATTTTTGCTATGAGGATGATTGGGTCAGAATTGTTTTGAGCCAGATTCATGAAGAATTCCTTTGTCTTGATCAACCCTATATGATCACAAAGAATCTATTAAAGCTATGACTAGATTGTGCTCCTCCGGACTTGTGCCAGTTCTAAAGGTTGTAAAGAATGAGGTGGTTATGAAGCTTATCAGTGCAAAATTTGACAAAAGAACCCTGATAGTGGATGATAGCATTGACCTAGGGGTTTGGTATGCCACAATGGACATTGCATATAAAGTATATTACATCAATAGAGAAGGTTTTGCTACCACAATTGCCATCTACATTGCACATTAGATGGTTAAGGAAGGAAAAGACTATGATCTGTGTGAGCTGCTGCGACAACAATTGTTGGACAATCTGAAGAGAACAAAGGAGACATGTTATCACTTCTAGTATGGCTCTTTGATTGTTTGTCTCATGTTTTATTTCATGAAAGAACTGTCTGGTATGAAAAATGTGGTCTGGAGAAGAGATACTCCTGTGGGATGTAAGGAAATTAAGATCATCTCAAAACAAACATCTGAGAACAAAAGTGTCTTCAGCAACTTTAAATTTCTTTAGATTGCCTCAAATACACTCACAACTATGCCACAAAGTAGAATTAGATAGTTCATTTCCCATCATTAATCCTATTGAGAAAAGTTCATGAAAGTTTTAACCAGTTTCAGCAACAAGCATTAACTAGATTCAAATAAAGGAATCATTAAACATGAAAGATAGAATAGAAGACAAGAACACAAAGATTTACATGGGGAAAACCCTTACGAGTAAAAAAACCCCACACTCCAAAAGTGTAGACCCATTGTATTATTCAACAACCAGAAAATACAATTACAATACAATACAAGCTCTAAGCCTTTCATGGAGATTAACATCATGTTCCATCTAGAGATAGTCTGGTAGCATAACCCCTCTCTGCTTGTCACAATCAAAATCTCTCTCTCTCTCTCTATTGAAGAACGTTCAATGTTATTTATAACATTCATTCTCATTCAAATAGGAAACGGTTCGGTTCATCTTCCACAATGGACAGGATAGTTACAAATGACATTCAATTTAGTTTCCTAAACATCAAATTCATATAGCCAACAACATACACCATTTAGCCAATATTTGTGATATGCATTGTCAATCCAACATTGGCTTATCTATCCTTCCACCACATCAAGGAGTTAATAGTTACCACCATCATGGTCCCCACCGCCATCGTGATAGCCACACTGGTTCCATTGGCTCATTGAAGTTAATCGTTACTTCTCCCTACCGAACTGAATAGTCATAACTGTTATTGCATTTTCCTATTGGAATGTCAAAGAGACTGAGAACAGTCTCTCTTTGAATTCCAACACTCACTCCAACATGCATAATTGCCATACATTTAGTCATCGGAGTGTCAAAGAGACTTTAGACCATGTCTCTCTGAACACTCAAAGTCACTTCGATACAAGTCTGTCACTTACTACTCCATCCCACCAGAATGTCAAGGAGATGACTTAGTATCTTCCTCTGATATGGGAGAGTCACACTGATGATGCTTATAGCATCTCATTAGCTCATCAAGGAGACTACACTCCATATCCCGATGATAAAGCATCACCCCTTCGACACTACCAAGATAACAACCATGTTATCACCGTGTAGTTAACGTTACTCCCCACTCCCATGGACTCACCACATCGCCATGTCAAGGGGACTACCCTCAAATTCTCAGCGATAAATACAAGTCTCTCCGATGAAGAGAACTCTACAAACAATCCAGTGCCAACTCCCTCCATCGGGATATCGAGGAGAGTGTCTAACCTATCCCTCCGAAGTGAATGTGTCATCCTGATACACTGTAACCTTAAGCCTTTCTTGCTAGTAAATTTGAGACACTATTTCTTAACATTCTCCCACTTGACGAAGAATTTACTGGGTTCCAATCAATGCTTGAAGTCACTATATCAGCCAACACACCTATAACAACCTCCAAGATATCCACAATCTCAGGCAATGGTTCCAACCATCCTCCAAGGGAAAGGTACGAGCCATGGTGTATCTACTATAGTCCAGACCAAGATACTTGCAATAGATCCAACTGACAGCAAAGAATACATAATACTACCATCACTCCACTGTGGTCACAGCTTATGCAAAAGCATCAACAACATCAACTTCAAAGCTTTAACCTGAACACAACCGTGAAGTCATTCTCCAGAATTCAAGATAGAACATCAGCTAGAACAACAACTAGAAAACTAATTGCTCTTATTCAACTGAACAAAAAACCCACTTGACTGAAAATAGGACACACAGCCAGTGCTAAAACATCTAGCCAATCCATACCCTTAAGGTATCAAAGAACATAGTAGACTAATGTCATAAACATAGCCAACCCATCAACTACAAATACAAGCTCCATGTGTCAACCATTCAAAGAAGACCAAACACATCCAAGAATTCAACTACATGGGTAATGCAAATCTAAAAAAAATCAAGGCATACCAAGTCTATCAATACCATCATATGGAAAGTGTAAACATCAGGTAGCACCAAGGAAACATCCACAATGATATGCAAAACTTGTAAATAAACAACTTTGACCACTATTCCAGAACTCTCCCAAGTTCTCCACACCCAACAAAGGAAAGAGATAATAGAACATAAGTGAAAACACATGACCACAAGCTAGTGATCACAATGATCACAAATAGCTTCAATCAAACCTCAAACCAATGTAATGTGAAACCAAACATCCAGGAAGATAACCAAGACCAAAGAGAGAAACACTACACATTATATACTTATAGAAATTTCTTCTACATACACCTCTAAATGCCAACTATGTCAAGTATGATCTCCTTCACAATCCCCAAAAGAAAAGCCATAACAACACCCAAAAACGTTCAATCTCAAGAGATCAAACACAACATATGTATCATGTAACCACATGGATGCAAGCTTCTCAAAGGAGATCAAACTACTCCATTTCCCATCTCAGGAAATTATCCCATAAACTATCTCCTAACAATCCTCATTAATGAATTATATCTTAAACTCAAATGCACAAGGAGATAACTATTCCAAACATCCCTCAAATGAATCCTCCAAAACTGACTATATAGCTTAAGATCCATATCTATGAAAGATGAAGTATATACACTCATGCTAAACCATCCTCAAATGAGTCTCTATAATCAATGACCATGAATCAACTCAATCCCATGAGAACCAAAGCACAAAACATAATATATATGAAAGATATAATGGGCAAATACCTTTCAAATAATAAATTGTTGAGCAGACCAAGAGTGGGGAATGAGAATGCTCCTCCAAGATATGCAAGCCATAATGATTCTTTCAAGAGCAATCTTCTCACATGTCTTTGTTGAACTCACGTCTAGCCAAGGTGTAGACTCCTCAAACTTTCTACTAAAATCTCATCAAGGGTAACCATCTCAACACACTTTTCTCTTATCTTAAGAGAAATATAGCCTCACCTTATTCTCTATGTATCCCTGAGCACCTACAAACAATCATCTCATGCTAAACTCCAAATGTATGACTGCACCATCATGAAGTTCTCAAGCATATGACTAATGCACCCAAAACATAGAGAAACACTAGACCATTGTCAAAGCTCCAATCTTCTGAATCAGGAACTTGTCATGACATCATGATCTTAACATCTCCCTTAGGAGATTCCATGCTCCAAGTGAACATATCATGGTCTCAAGAGCAATGTATCATGCCAAACCTCTAATACATAAACAAGAGTATACCATGACATGAAACAAATAAACTCTAAACCAACATCACTTGTCAAGCACCACCAACACCTTAACCAAAGACTCTAAGAGTCCTCTAAGGCTCCAAGATGCTACACATCCTCACATAGTGTCAACGCAAATGCGAAAGAACCTTTTTGCAGAAACAAGATCTAAAAGCTCCTCCTAGTAACATCTGCAACACTAAAGAAGATTATCCATCACCAAGTGATGAACTCGTAGTCATTACTAAAGCTCCCACTGAACTGTGACAATCAAGATTTCCAAGCATCATGACCAAACATCTCCTAATGTAAAAATCCTCCAAGTCCACACATTAACATGTCCATGTGACAATAAAACCAAGTGGCACTAAGATCTGCAAACCAAGGTAATACACCATCACTATCAAAAGCTTACACAAAATTATGTATCAAGGCTATTCATGACATCGTGATTCACATGTTACAGGTCCCCACCACAGATTGTTTAGGTACTCAACATCATCCATCCCAAAGCAACCACACCAATACACAAGTGACCACAGACAAGGCCAGCTAACAAGTCTGCATAAACTCTAAATTAATCTTGTGGATATAAACAGTCCACTTTTGAGTTATCCCACTACAATCAATAGGTTGTATACACCTAAAAAATTGCATAACTCGTAGATCCAATACACTGAAACATGTAAACCTAAGATCTCAAGGAGAAAAAACTATGTAGACAACATGACTCAAACACTAGATTACTTACAAATCCAATTTACCAAAATACATCCACAACTCGAGCACCATAGTCTAGGAATCCACCAAGCATCACCACAGAAATGCTAAGTGACAGATCATGAACCAACACCCCTATGCAGAGAAAGCATTTCACCTCCTCACACCATGCACGGAGCATGCATGCAAATTGCAACTATCTCATCCAACAACACCCCAGAAGCCAGGGTCTAGAAAATAGCTTAACTGCAGCTTCACAAAACCACAAGTTTTTTTCTTGACCATGTAAAACTTGCAAAACCACAGTGTTTGAAAACACCCATGCACACCCATATCCACTTTACATCTGGTAAGCCCAAAAGTCAGCATACAACCTTAATAGTAAAATTAGAACAATGGAATATCATGAATATGCATAACCATAGATTACTTTTTAAGGAAAATCTATAAAACCCCTCAAATCCAAGGAACATGAATATGAGACATGCAAGTACAATTCATCCTTAAAAGGAAACGGTAGTTTAGGAACTCTAGGCCCACTTGTAGGACAAATCCATAACCACCAACATGCACATACATCCAAGAGAGTCTGGCTTTGCAGAAGCTTTCAGATCATCCAATGATCAACTCCATAGCCTATATGCAATTGGGGTAACAAAAAACAATGCCTTCCAATACCAAGAAAGAACACCCAACATAAGCACATTACTCCATGGCTAACAACAACACAAGCTTCTCCATATCACCAGGGAGCCTATCACATAGACACCCAATATGAAAGCTTTGCTGCAACACAACCACAAAGCAAAGAATCCCACCCCATGCATCAGGATTATTTCGTTG
This sequence comes from Cunninghamia lanceolata, assembly GCA_027924645.1. NCBI lineage: Eukaryota > Viridiplantae > Streptophyta > Pinopsida > Cupressales > Cupressaceae > Cunninghamia > Cunninghamia lanceolata. The sequence continues at coordinate 20,833,904 of BSBN01001250.1, read as the reverse complement.
TCAACTACGAGCCTCAGACCACATCATTTCAATATGACCAACTCTAGTTCCTCCATCTTCACCATCATTCAAGTTGTACATTATCTGATGAAACTGAAACAAATGAGCAATCACCTTCCACTCACTATAGGATCAATCATCAGCTGATTCCTTCAGATTTCCTCAAGCTTACCAAACTAACAAATCTTTATAGAAGGAATATCCAGAACCAGAAACACCAAGAATAATAAATCCCAGCAGAAGGCACTGATACCACTTGTAAGGAAATTAAGATCATCTCAGAATGAACATCTGAGAACAAAAGTGTCTTTGGCAGATTTAAATTTATTTAGATTGCCTCAAATACACTCACAACTATGCCACAAAGTGGAATCAGACATAGTTCATTTCCCATCATTAATCCTATTGAGAAAAGTTCATGAATATTTTAACCACTTTCAACAACAAGCATTAACTAGATTCATATAAAGGAATCATTAAACATGAAAGATAGAACAGAAGATAGGAACACAAATATTTACGTGGGGAAAACCCTTACGGGTAAAAAAACCCCACACTCCAAAAGCGTAGACCCATTATATTATTTAGCAACCAGAAAATACAGTTACAATACAATATAGGCTCTAAGCCTTTCATGGAGATTAACATCCTGTTGCATCTGGAGATAGTCTGGTAGCATAACCCCTCTCTGCTCGTCACAATCAAACTCTCTCTTTGTTGCAGAATGCTCAATGTTCTTTATAACATTTGTTCTGATTCAAATAGGAAACGGTTCAGTTCATCTTCCACAACAGACAAGATAGTTACAAATGACATTCAATTCAATTTCCTAAACATCGAAGTCATACAGCCAACAACATACACCGTTCAGCTAAAATTAATGATATGCATTGCCAATCCAACATTGGCTTATCTGTCCTTCCGTCACATCAAGGAGTTAATAGTTACCACCATCATGGTCCCCACCGCCATCATGACAACCACATTAGTTCCATCATCTCATTGAAGTTCATCGTTACTTCTCCCTACCGAACTAAATAGTCATAACTGTCATTGCATTCTCCTGTTGGAATGTCGAAGAGACTGAGAACAATCTCTCTTCAAATTCCAACACTCACTCCAATACGCATACCCACCAAGAAGTTCAGTCATCGAAGTGTCAAAGAGACTTTAGACCATGTCTCTCTGAACACTCAAAGTCACTTTGATACAAGTCTGTCACTTACTACTCCATCCCAACAGAATGTCAAGGAGATGACTTAGTATCTTCCTCCGATACGGGAGAGTCACACCGATGATGCTTATAGCATCTCATCGGCTCATTGAGGAGACTGCACTCCATGTCCTGGTGACAGAGCATCATCCCTTCAACACCACCAAGGTAACAACCATGTTATCACAGTGCAGTTAACGTTACTTCCCGCTCCCACGGACTTGTTAGTGATTGCATGTAGAAGATATCAATTAAATGCAAATAAAGATTAAATAGAGGAATGAAAATACACAAAAATAATAATAGAGAGAGACAAGTTTTAATGTGATTCACCCAAACTTGGGCTACATCCACCAACAGAGAGTCCAATATTATTATCCAGTAAATCAAACCAATTACAACCAGCAATCCTTGCAACTCAATAACACTACAAAATGCTAGAATACATCAATGAAAACCCTAACCCTTAGCCCCTTTTATCATGTCTTATGTTGGTTACAAAAATAGGGTTTTTTTTAAGTCGGCCAATAGAAAAATAAATCCTGACGCCTTTATAAAATAATAAAAATCATTGGAGGCACCCCTTGACCCCATTAAATAATTTGGGGGGAAATCGCGCTGATAAAAGTGGGGTAAATTTAACCTCTGAGTTTGATTAGGCTCCATATAACAACATGACTCACCACATCGCCATGTCGAGGGGACTACCCTCAAAGTCTTAGCGATAAATACAAGTCTCTTCGATGAAGAGAGCTTTACAAACAATCCACTGCCAGCTCCCTCCATTAGGATATCAAGGAGAGTGTCTAACCTGTCCCTCCAAAGTGAATATGTCAACCCGATACACTATAACCTGAAGCCTTTCTTACCAATAATTTGAGACACTATTTCTCAACATGGGACAACTGGTGCAGTCATAGTAGGAGGGTTCATGGAATGAACTGTCCAGACTGTGCAACAAGAGTAAATACAACAAAAACAACTCAAAGATATGAAACAAACACAGATTAAGTCATTCAATCTATAAGAGAATTCAAATACAATCTGACCGGCATCATGCGGGCTTACAATTAGGGCTCATAGGCCTGATTACAGAATATCAGAATATGCTCAAGATATAGTGTTGAAGCTCCTTCACGCAAAATCCAAACTATGAACTTATGCTAATGATCATAACTACTTTCCTAGGGATCTATTACATCCTTATATATCATCTCCGATACAAAAGGTTCCTCCGCGTCGGCCAAGGAAGGTCACAAACTCCAATGAAGAGCTGTAATGTGTGTACACAGATAGGTCGGACCTAAATGCATAGAACACCTCTGTAAATGAATGGAATGATGTATGGATCTTAGGGAAGGTCGACCATGAACCAAAGATCATTGAATGATGTGTCATTAGGCTCCACAAGTCGAGGAATGTTTCGTAAGTCTTCTCCTTTAGCTGATTATCAGAGACTGTCAGGATGCTCTATTTTGAGAAACAATTGATCTTCTGATAGCGATAACTTTCCGATAACTAATCCAAATGCTCTGAATTCTGGATATGATATAGATGAATGAATCTAGATGCTAAGTCAAGCTCCACAAGATGTGAAATACAACTGTGGTAGAATTCGGACCAAAATACAGAAACTACTTTTGATTGAACTGCCTGAACTAAACTGGAAAATGAAATGAAACAAACTAAATTGCAAGCATACTGAAATGCAAATGTTTTTGGTTGATGTAAGATTTCTCTTGAACTAGAGATGCTCCTGCATTAGACATCCAGGGTTATTGAAAAAGTGAGTCCCTCACTTTTCTGGGGCTAGGGGAGAACCAAGACGGTCCACCTCAGCCTAAGAAATCCATGATGAATCTTCTTTTGGTCTGCCTTTCATCTTCACAAGATATTCTTTGTATTGTCTTCCTCTAGTGTTGCATCCAAATTTGCTATCCAAGATGTCTTCAATTTGCTCCGGTGCTTGTTGTGGTAACTGCTTCTTCAAGTCTTCTTTCATGATGTCACTGTACTCTACTTCATGATACTGATATAGGTCTGCAATGTTGAAAATAGGTGATATACCCAATGTCTCCAGTAACTCTACTTCATATGCATTTCCTGAATCAAATTTCTTGAGTATCTTACAAGGTCTAAACTTCTTCATCTTCAATTTGTTATATGTTCCAACTGGAAATCTCTCTTTTCTAAAGTACAGCATCACTTCATCTCCAACTATGAATTCTTTATGTCTTCTCTTCTTATATGCGTGCTCCTTATATTTTCTATTCATATCTTCCAAATGCTTCTTCACCTTATTATGTATTGTCTTCATGTGATCTGCAAATTCTTCTACTTCTGCACTTCTCTTTTCTTCCATACCAATGTCTCTCAATTCTGCAACTCCTCTAGGGTTCACTTCGGTAACAATCTCAAAAGGCGTTCTTCCAGTGCTCCTATTTACTAAATTATTGTATGCAAACTTTGCTTGTGAAAGAATCAAATCCCAACTTCTTGCCTTCTCTCCCACTAAACATCTCAACAAGTTTCCCAAACTCCTATTCACTACCTCTGTCTGTCCATCAATCTGTGGATGAAATGTTGATCTGAACTTCAAATTAGTCTTCATCTTCTTCCAAAGTGTCTTCCCAAAATATCCAACAAACTTTGCATCTCTGTTTGAAACTATACTCTTAGGTAATCCATGTAATCTCACAACCTCCTTGAAAAATTATGTCAGCTACATGCACTGCATCAGTTGTCTTCTTACAAGGTATGAAATGAGCCATCTTTAAAAATCTGTCAACCACTACAACTATTGAATCATGTCCTCTCTGTGTCTTTGGCAATCTCATTACAAAATCCATGCTTATGTCTTCCCAATGTCTCTCCAGTACTGTCAAAGGTTTGTACAATCTAGAATTCTGACTATTCCCTTTTGCAACTTGACAAAATCTACAACTCTACACAAACTTCTGAACATCCATATGTATCTGAGGCCAAAAGTAATTTTCACTCACCAAAGCCACTATCTTATCAATGCCAAAATGTCCTACCAATCTACCACTATGTTTCTCCTTGATCAAATTGTCTCTCATTAAACTTCTAGGTATACATAACTGACTTCCTCTGAACAACATATCTTATTGAATGAAATAATCCAACCACTTATTCCTATCTATCACAACAGGTTCCTTACATGCTTTCCAAGGTTCTGCAAAATCCGTGTCTCCCTCATACATGTTCTTCAATTCATCAAAACCTAACACTTCAACTCTCATTTCTGTCAACAAGTTTCTTCTTCTACTCAACGCATCAGCAACTTTGTTTGATTTTCCACTCCTATGCTTCAATACAAATTTATAACTCTACATGAACTCTACCCATCTCATATGTCTTTGATTCAACTTACCTTGACTATTCAAATACTGCAAATCTTGATGATCTGTATACAACACAAACTCCTTAGGCAACAAGTAATGTCTCCACTTCTTCAAGGCTTGAATTATGGCATAGAACTCTTGATCATACCTTGAATATCTTCTCCTTGCATCATTCAACTTCTCATTGAAATATGCTACGAGTCTACCTTCTTGACTTAATACTGCTCCAATCGCATTTCCACTTGCATCACAATCGACTTGAAATACCTTGTTGAAATCTGGTAATGCCAACACAGGTTTCTCTGTCACTTTCTGCTTCAACAATTCAAAACTTTTATCTACTCCATATGTCCATTGAAAGTCTTTCCTGTCACCTCTCATTGTCTCTGTCATAGGGTTACATACTGAACTAAAATTTATGATGAACTTCCGGTAGAAACTAGCCAATCCATGAAATGATCTAACCTCTCCAATACTCTTGGGTGTAGGCCATTCAACAATTGCTCTTACTTTCTTAGGGTCCATCTTCAATCCTTCCGTAGAAATCACAAATCCTAGGTACACTAGTTCTTCCTTCATGAAACTACACTTCTTGATGTTTATTAACAATTTCTCTTCTCTCAACCTCTGTAATACTTGTCTAATATGCCACAAATGTTCTTCTTTTGTCTTACTAAAAATTAGAATATCATCCAAGTATACAATCACAAACTTACTCAAGAATTTCTTCAAGAATTCATTCATCAATCTCATGAAAGTAATCGGTGCATTTGTCAATCCAAAAGGCATCACTAACCACTCATTCAATCCTTCATTTGTCTTAAAAAGTAGTCTTCCCTTCATCTCCTTCTCTAATTTTGATCTGATGGTATCCACTCTTCAAGTCTATCTTGGTAAAATATTTTGCTCCACTCAAACAATCCATGATATCATCCATTCTAGGTAAAGGAAATCTATACTTAACTGTGATCTTGTATATTGCTCTAGAGTCAGTACACATTCTCCATTCTCCATCTTTCTTAGGTACTAACACTGCAGGTACTGCACAAGGACTCAAACTTTCTCTAATCAAACCTTTCCGTAACAACTCATGTATCTGTCTGTTTAATTCTTCATTCTTTGCCGGTGTCATTCTATGTGCTTCTTTGTTAGGCAAACTAGCTTCAAGTATAAGATCCATGTGATGATAGATACTCCTTATAGGTGGCAATCCTTTAGGTACATTATCTGATATGATGTCTTCATACTCTATCAGCAACTTTTTTATCTCCTCCAGTTGTGATTCTTCAGTCTCCTTCTTCAATGCTTCAGGCTTCTTAGGAATCAAAGCATAACATATATTCTCATGTCTTAAACCATCTAGAAATTTTCTTCCATCTACCAAACAGATTCTAGCATTCCCACATACTTCACTCTTAGGATCATCTTCCAAAGGAATCAAGGTAATTCTCTTTCCATTTGATGTTATGGTGTATGTATTTTTTCTCCCATCATGTATAGCTTTTCTATCATACTTCCAAGGTCTACCCAACAAGATATGACATACATCCATAGGCATAATATCACACAAGACTTCATCATGATAAGATCCAATATGAAATTTCACCAAACATTGTTCACTCACCAATACCTTATGATCATCCTGAATCCATGCTATCTGATAGGGCTTAGGGTGTTTCAATCTTTCCAACTTCATCTTAGTCACCATCTCTTCTGAAACTAGGTTATTTGAACTACCACTATCATTTACAACTTTGCAACACTTACCTCCTGATTTGCATCTTGTTCTGAACAAACTCTTCCTTTGCGTTGGTTCCTCATTTGTTTCTACTTGAAAGGTGCTCTCCTCATCACAAGTAATTCTCCTTTCTCGGGTCTACCAACTGAACTCAGTGATCCAACAGGTTCTTCTTCAACATAGGCTACTCTTCCACTATTTTTTGTCTTCTTACTTGTACTACTCTGATTACACTCAAATGCTCTATGTTCTTCACCTCCACACTTGAAACAAGTACCTCTGAATGTTCACTTATCAAATACTCTTCCCTCTCTTCTATATCCTTCATTCTGGTATGCACTAGGGTTTCCTCTCTGGTAAAAATTTCTGTCATCTCTCCGGTAAGTATTATTATCTCTGTCATCCCTGTTAAATGGGTTGTCAAACTTATTCTGCTCCGGCTGTGATCTGTCTCCTCCAGCAAATGTTTTACCTCTCTAAAATTTACCTCCTCTGCCTCTTTGTCTTGGATCATGCCTTTTATTCAGCTTCTCTTCAACTTTCAGGGCAAACTGATATGCTTCTTCCAAAGATGTCATCCTTACTGAGCTTAGTTCTTACTGAATGTCCAATCTCAGTCCATTGATGTATCTAGCCACTTTCTCCTTGCTTGCTTCACTATGTCATGTTCTTATAATCATCTTATGAAATTCCTCAGCATACTCCTTCACAGATTTCTCCTTTTGTCTCATGTTTTGCAATCTTTTCAATAGCTTCAACTAATAGTCAGCAGGTATAAACTAATTCTTCAATTTTGTCACCATCCTATCCCACTTTGTAATCTTTTCTTTTCCTCTTCTATTTCTATCCAACTGAACTTCCTTCCACCATATAGTAGCATGTCCTTTCAATTTTGTCTTTGCAAATTTCACCTTCTCCAAATCTTCAATTTCTTCACATTCAAAGTATTCTTCCATGTCATTTATCCAGTCAATCAATTCTTCAGGGTTCAAATTACCAGTATAGTTCAGCACATCAACTCTAGGTCTCTTTCAAATCTTTGAAATAGCTCACAACATCTTTACTTTATTTGATTCTTCTTCTTCATCACCTCCTAGGGTTTTGCCAATTTGTTCAACAGATTGAAATTCCTCTTCATCATCACTTTCAACATTAGGTCTCGGTGTCAATCCTCTTCACCTATCTTCCTCAACAGAATCCAATCAAATTTGCATCATTTTTATCATTTCCATCATCTCATCCATTCAACCATCCATTGTTCTAATGGCAACAACTCTCCTCAGTGGCATTCTTCCTAGGATCAAGTGCAAACTGCCTCAAGTTTGGCAATCGGGCTACAAGGTGACAACTGCCTCACAATCATCAATCGGTTGCGACACAAGTAACCTGCCTCAATTTCGTGATCTATCAACAGTAAGATCTTAAAGAATTCCTTCACCAAATTCACTCAATTTGCTCCCAAAGATTTAAACTTTTGCTCTGATACCACTTGGTGCAGTCACGGTAGGAGGGTTCACAGAATAAACTGTCCAGACTGTGTAGCAAGAGTAAACACAACAGAAACAACTCAAAGATATGAAACAAACAGATATTCAGTCATTCAGTCTATAATAGAATTTAAATACAATCTGGTTGGTATCATGCAGGCTTATAATTAGGGATCACAGGCCTGATTACAAAATATCAGAATATGCTTAAGATATAGCGTTGAAGCTCCTTTGCGCAAAATCCAAACTATGAACTTATGCTAATGATCATAACTACTTTCCTAGGGATCTATTACATCCTTATATATCATCTTAGGTACAAAAGGTTCCTCCGTGTCAGCCAAGGAAGTTCACAAACTCTAATGAAGAGTTGTAACGTGTTTACAAGGATAGGTTGGACCTAAATGCATAGAACACCTCTGCAAATGAATGGAATGATATGCATATCTTAGGGAAGGTCGGCCATGAACCAAAGATCATTGAATGATGTGTCATTAGGCTCCACAAGTCGAGGAATGTTCTGCAAGTCTTTTCCTTTAGCTGATTATCAGAGACTGTCAGGACGCCTCTGTTCTGAGAAACATTTGATCTTCTGATAGCGATAACTTTTCGGTAACTGATCCAAATGCTCTGAATTCTGGGTATGATGTAGATGAATGAATCTAGATGCTAAGTCTAGCTTCACAAGATGGGAAATACAACTGCGGTAGAATGTGGACCAAAATACAGAAACTACTTATGACTGAACTACCTGAACTGAACTGGAAAATGAAAAGAAACAAACAAAATTGAAAGCAAACCGAAATGCAAATGTTTTTGGTTGATGCAAGATTGCTCTTGAACCAGGTATGCTCCTGCATCAATGATAGATTAGGGATCACATGCGGAGCTTTGTAGAGTCTAAACATTGCAACACTATGTATTGGGGATTCTTCAAAAACTTCCAAGATGAAATGCAAATAAGGGAGAGGATACCATCAAAAGTTGTATAAAAATACAAGAATGACATAACTTTCATGGTGGATAAGGATAATTTCTATATGGATGCAGTTGAACCAAGAAATTTCTAGATAACCACCTTGCCTTACGAGGTATCGAGACTTGATTTGATTGGATATGCTGATATCTTGCTCAACAAGCCTAATGATCCTACTACTGAGAGATTTGGGACCTATGAGGAAATAACTAATAAGATGGTCAAGAGAAATGTAGAAGAGAAGGTAGAGAAGATGAAATCAAAGTTGGAAGATATGCTTAATACTCCTGAGGGTTCTGCAGAAGAACCTCAAACCACCTCTGCCTCACAAACTCCTAGAAGGACAAGTAGGTTTGTCCCTATTACTACTACTTCTTCCAAATCCTCTGGACCTACTCATACACCCCCTAGCAGGAGAAGAGCTACTGTTGAGGTCCCGGTACACACCAAGATTACAGAGAAGAAGAAACCAAGACCAAAACAACAAGAAAAAAGAGGAAAGATCAATCTAGTGAATGTGGATGATGATTGAGAGGATGAAGAAGAAGAAGAAGAGGAATCTTATATGTTGAAGAAAAGAGAGAAAAGAACAAGAGAAGGAGAAGAAGATGTTGGAATTAGATCGGACAACTGAGAGGGGGGGCGAATTAGTTGTCCCAAAATGTAATCTTTTCTTCCTTTTAATCATTTTACACAATTTGCAAATTGATCAATGATGTAAACATTAAAGCATGAAACAACATCACATAAGCAGAAACATAATCAACACATTTGACACCAAGATTTTTGATGTGGAAACTCGGTTAAGGGAAAAACCACGGTGGGAGTTAGCCCACAAGATTCGTACCTTGTTAAACGTACTTAAAAGGAATGGGAAGGCACTTGCCTTCGGGCTCACTGCCCAGAGCTCACTGCTCAAAAGAGAGGCTCACTACCTATAAGAAATTTAAGTTTAATACAGAAAGAATTAACTGAGAAATAGCATCTACTTCATGCCTAGTTCAGTTTCATTGAATGTTCATAAAACTTCTATTTTTCTTCCAAAATCTTCTTCACTAACTCTTCATTCTATTCTACTTTTGTTCTCATGCTCCTCCTCTTCTTTGTTCTACTCTTGATCCTTTCTTTGGATTTGTTATTTTTTCTCAAGGATAATTTTCCACGACTCAACTACACTCCTTTATATGCTTTATCAATCTTGGAATAAACATCAAGGTCGGCACACCAAACATCTTACTTAATGCGAATCACTAAGCTATTGGCCAAACATAGCTAAGACTTGAATCTTCTTTCAACAACACGCCACGCTCCAGAAAATTGCTTCTGGAACATCCGCAATATGCTTGAATCATCCGGTCGGCCAAGACTGGGAGAACAACAACACCAAGAAGGAAATCTTCACCAACAAGCTCAAACTTCAATGTGAACCTCCAACACAGTAGTCACATGATTTAGAGACCTCCACAAGCACAATGAATTCACCAAAAACATCCGCACTCCTCCAAATCATCATAATCACTTGCATCTTCATCCAGAACCTCAAGAATACTATTTGCCATGACTGTCATCTTAAGAAGATTGCTTGCAGACCTCCAAACCATGAACCACTTGAATGGATGATACACACTGACTTCCCAAACATGCCTCTAGATCCGTAGATCATTATTTGACATATCCAAAAAGATCCAGACAACTTCTCTGTCACTCTGTCTCTTCTAAATACTGAAAAATTGGTTCTACTCAGATGGCCATAGTTTTTTCAATTCTTCATGCAGACCTCTCAAATCCTAACTGGAGCTACTTCACACAATCCTCTATACTACCGTATGATCTGCATCCATTGATCTTTATTAATTTTCTCAATATCCTCAACATTCCAGTCTTCTAGTTAGGCAACAAGATAGGATACAGTTGACACCAATGGCAACAAGAATATGTTGACATCAATGACAACACCGATTAGGCACATATTTTCAATAGAAGAAGGAGAGACTTCCAAAGGAAAAGGAAAAGAAAAAGCAAAGAAAACTAAAAGAGCTCCTCCATAAATATCTGAACATAAGCCTCCACAGCTTGAGGCCACTATCAATGCTATAGCACAACATGGTGCTCTAAAAGAAGTTCTAGATCTCTATGATGAGATGCCTACTGATGACAAAGCTACAATTGAGGAAGCCATAATCAGGTATATGATGGTCTTTAATGTGGCCCTAATTGAGATCATTGATCAACTTCATGCAAGTCTTGTAGATATACTCACCAGTAAGAGGAATGAAGCCATGGAAAAAGAGGCCAAGATGAAGCAACAAGCAGTTGAGAAGATTGGTCCATCTATCTCTAATGAAGAAAAGGTTAAAGTTTCCCAAAGACAAGAACAAGAATTTAGAACCAAACATAGAATAAATATTCTAATGGGAAAGGATGAAGAAGAAATAGATAGATTGGAAAAGGAGACAGTAGAGAAAACAACCAAAATTCTTGAAGAGATGAAGAATGCTGAGGTGTTTATTGAAGATATATTTGATGACATAGACTTGTTAGCCTTTGAAGATAATGTAATAGGTGATGATGAGATTGTGAAGAATGATCAACATAATGAGGAGACTGCTCCTCCAGAGAATACTGAAGCACAAGATACAAAGGATCAAGGTAAAATGGGTACACCTCCTCTGGGAAATACCAATTCTAGTGTAGAACATGGCGATCCTCCTCCGAAGAATCTAGGGAAAGATGAGCAAAAGAAAGAGGATAATCCTAAGAAAGCTCAAGATGAAATAGAAAAGACTAAGGAGAAACAAGATGAACAAATTCAGGATGAAACAGAGAAGACTGAGGAGAAGCAAGATGAGAAAGTTCAGAGTTCTTCAGTGTCAGACTCATTCAAGGACCTATTAGGATTGCAGATGTAGTTTCAACCTGTGATTACACCTCAGCTTCTGCAATTTCCCACTCATGAGGGGCAAGTAGAATTGTCAAATATTTCCCCCCTTCATAAGCTACAACTTGGTGACATCCTGCATGCTTCTGTAAGGAAGGGGTTCCTGCAAGAAAATTTGAAGAAGACTAGCTTAGTTGAGGATGCAATAAAGTTGATTCAGGAAGGCTTACCAGAGGTAATATTGATCCTTCCTTGGCTTTAAAGTAGAAATTGAAGTTGTTGATGGATTCCTTCAAAGATCACTCTTCTCATATTGAGCAAAAGGCAGAACAAGAGGTTTTGAGAAAGATTAATGACAAAAGACTCGCTAAGGTATCTGACAAGTGTGCCAATGCACACAATAAATTGTAAGAAAATATAAAGATATTTAAGGATTGTATTGATAAAGATACTGCCTTATATCTATTCTATTTGAAATAGCCAAATTGCACCCAAAATATCAAAGCTCAGATTGACTCCTTTGAGTCACAAATCACAAAATTGGCCGAGATATATGACTTGTCAAAGGACAAGGATGGATCAACTAGGGCTCAAATAGAAAATCTTCATTCACAGATATCACATCTTTAGGACCAAAGAGAACAAATAAAGAAATATTTTGGTCAGCTGAGGGAAGTAGTCAACTTGAGACTTACTTCATTATTTGGGTTGGTAGGATAAGCTGAAAAGATTGAGCAAAAAATGAAGACTCCAAGTAGTATAGATGAGGCTGATGACTTATGTATGCAGTTTGAATGTCAGAATCATATTCTATCCTTAGAAAAGGCAAACTGGGTATCCACTCTTGCTCAACTCAAGGTAATCTACAAAAGCATTCTACCTTCTAAGTGAGTTGTAAGAGCATTGTACATAAGATAATTTTGGCTTTCTATAGACTTATGGAGGCTTGTAGTGTCATTTTTGATGAAAAACTATGTACATAGCATTAGTTTTAGGGCATCTTTATCTCAGGGAGAGTGTTGGTTATAAAAATCATATAGTAAGGGGGAGTACATACAATTTTTGCATTGTTATAGTAGAAGATATTATACCCTTTGTCCTTGTTAGAGTCACACAGGGACTCCCAGGAGCCAGGATTATCTGTAGGAAAACTTATACAAGAGAGAGCTGCAATAGGATATTGCACAAGCCAAATGCATTCAAATATGTGTGCTTCTCATTTACAATACTGGAGTTACATAAATAAGCAACCACTTGCTAAAGTGGGAGAGGGACAAAAATGGTAGATGATGATACATGCCATAAATGTTTCAAGCACTAAAAGAAAGAGAACTAACCTTTCTAAAAGATAACCACTTGCCAAATAGGGACAAAGTGGGAAAGGAAAGCTTATGTCACTCACCATAAATCTCTCCAGTATGAGAAAGGAAACATTATCTAAAAAAGAAACTCCCTAATTAACTTATGTAAAAGTGAAATATGATTTTTCACCAACACCCCCCCATAAGTGCAACTTAGGGAGATTACACAAGATAAAAAGAAAGAAAGAAAGATGGGTCATGGCAACAAAGCCATGTTAGGTACCCATGAACAACAAGAATCTCTCATAAGGTGGAGAAAAGGAGAAAAACTCAATGGGAGAAAACTCATCTCCAAAAGAGAGAAAACAAAACAAGAAAGTACAAGAACAGGTGATGGAAGAAGAACACTAAGACCCCCCATGGAATGAATCCATCACAAGAATACAATCATGAGTGCCCCCCATAAGAGAGAGTGAATAGAGAATGTGAATCCCCTCCAAGAAGAAGCTCCAGAACCAATGAAGAGATCTTGAAGACAGAATCCAATCTACTGCCTGCAAACAACATTTCTCCCTTTTGGAAGAAACAAATCCACTAGTGAATGTAGAAGCCATTCCCACATCTTGGATGAATAGGGAACCCATATCGAAATGTGTGCCTCTGAATGCAACTCAAGTGACCTCATATTGGGAAAATATGTCTTCTCCAAAATAGAAACTATCTGCCCAATTAAAGAAGAACCAGGAGAAGATATGACGTGAACTGCATCTGAAAACGTAGAAGATGAAGGTGGTGATGCAAAGCCAACTGAGAAAGCATCAAACAAGAGAGATAAACCCTCAAATGTGTTCTACAAATCAGCAATGTGAGACTCCACAAACAAGGATGATATGTCTGCAAGATAAAAGTCCCAATGAGGTGGATCTGAAAGACTGGTAATGACTTGCTGCACAGAATTACTAGAAGCCAATGATGATGCAACACTGAATTCTGAAGTAGCAACAAGTGATGAAGAAGATGTGATCTCAATAGGAGGAGAAGAGAGAGCAAGAGAGGTCTCTATCTCTGAACATTCAAGACGTGCCATATACTCAAGCTCCTCTAAAGTATCATCATCATAAGGTATATTATCTACATCATCAAGTGGAATGAGGCAATTTGCTATAGGATCATTTGGAAATGGTGAGACATGAGGGTCTCCATACAACTCCCAATTTTTTGTCCAAAGTGTGTGTGGGCTCTCATAGATGGGAAGATCACATGCAATATCATAATCAATAGTGGTACAAATTAAACCTACAACATGATCTCGATTGTTACCCCAAACAGATTTCTTCATAGGTGTCTCTGGTTCAGGTATGAGCCCATTAAGATGAGGCAAAAGATGCAACCACCTGAGATGTGTCAGGATGCCTCTTTGCCAGGACTCATAATTGTCCTTAGTCAGATTGACCACAGAAGGATGAGTGGCAAAACCCATGATACCTCCTCAACATGATAGAGATCAAAACATGCAAATAGATTTATGCTGATAATAGAAGCCTATCAAAGCAAACAGAACCTTTCCACGAGGCAGCATGTCCAGGATATCCAACAAAAGCCATAAAATTGACAAACTGAATAAAAGATACATGGAGCTGAATCTGAAAAAATTACATAGATGGTTGTGTAGAGCTCTCTGATACCTTTCCAACACATGTTCATTTTCAAAAAATAGACATTTTGGTTGCAAGAATAGAGCTCAAAAGCTAGAAATGATGCCTTGACTTCAAACAGAAAAAATAGATTTCAAACAAAAAAATCTGGGAAAAAGACCAGAATTACTGGATAGTACTCAGAACCAGCTTTTCAACACTTTTTTGTTTGCCAATGTTTGAGTCAGTATGCTCAAGTAATGGCCTCTGGAAGAAAACTACCTTTTTAGGCCTTCACATGAGCACAGCACGGAAATCAAGGTAGATTAAGAGATTGAGGCAAATTCAGCATGATGAAAATCGAGGTAGATTAAGAGATTGAGGCAAATCCCAGTAGCACGAAAATTGAGGCAAATTCAAAAAAATTGGCACAGAAATTGAGGTAGTTCTATGAAAATTTAGGCATGGAAATCGAGGCATCTATACATAATTTTGGAACAAAAATTGAGGCGTCCATACAGATTTTTTCTGCCCACAAAAAATCAAACCCCAAAAAAATGCCCAAAATTTTTTGTCACCAAAAATAGAGTGCCTTATATGAAAATAGGGGTTTTGACACCTTTTGAGTGCAACCGTGAGGTTTGTTTTGCTCCAAGATGCACAGATTATCTCATCATGGCTAAAACCCTCTCTGATTTGAGAAGAAACTGACAGATCTGGAGCTCTGATACCATGTTAGAGTCACACAAGGACTCACAGGAGCCAGGATCATCTGCAGGAAAACTTCTACAAGAGAGAGTTGCAAGAGGATAATGCACAAGCCAAATGCATTCAAATTTGTGTGCTTCTCATTTACAATACTGGAGTTACATAATAAGAAACCACTTGCTAAAGTGGGAGAGAGACAAAAATGGTAGATGATGATACATGCCATAAATGTCTCAAACACTAAAAAGAAAGACAACTAACCTTCCTAATAGATAACCACTTGCCAAATAGGGACAAAGTGGGAAAGGAAAACTTAGGTCACTCACCATAAATCTCTCTAGTATGAGAAAGGAAACATTATTCGAAAAAGAATCTCCCAATTAACTTATGTAAAAGTGAAATATGATTTTTTACCAACAGTCCTTGATGTCAAAGGGGGAGAGTGTGTTGATGATTGTCTTATTAGTTGGGAGAGAGGACTTGTACATAAATAAATGTTGCCATCAATGACAAAGGGGGAGATTGTTGGCAATATGTGTTGTCATTGATGTCAACTCAATATATGTCAACTTGAGGTCAGGCTTGTATAGAGCTTTTGTATAGAGGTTGAAGAGGCTAAGGTGGATAGTGGAAGATTTAAGAGAGATGGTTTGACTCGGTTAGAATGTCTAAGGCAGGTCAGTCTGAAGGACCTAGCAGATGGAGAGAAGTTGTCTAAGTATGAAGAAGAATGGTGATCAGCCTGATGTCTAAGTGTGATGCAAAGGTGAGTACACTAATTCTAATATGTTTCCTATATGTCTACATTGATATCCTACCAGTTTGATGTACTGCACTTAGAGACAAGTTACATAAGTTTTACTAAGGCAGAGTCACAGTGTTTTGGTATGCATTCCACCGCAGTGCAAGATTTAGTCTTATGGTTCAAAAGATAAGTTGATCTAGATATGAAGGAGTTATATCCATGATTTTTTAAGTCATTACACCTTCAATAGTGAAAATTATGAGTGACATAGTTCCGGTTAGTGCTCTGACAGAGTAAAGTAATGATGAAGACTTGTTGGAATGCTCCACATTTCTTTGGAAGTGAATATTTGTTCATGCAGTTTTGAGGACATGCTTAGAGATGCTTAATGTATGTTTCATTGCAGTATCAAGTGATTTAGTGGTCCGCAAGTTCAGTTTTCAAATGACAAAAGTGCTACAGTTGACTTCGAATGCCTAATTATTCTTAGAACACATGTTTGAGTACTTGCGCCAGTTGGAGAATGTACAGATTGGCTATAAGAGTTTATGTGAACATTCTACATATCTTAATACATCTCAGGTTTGAAGCACATACAAATCTTTGTTGTTTCCTGTACCCCATAAAGTGTTCAAGAGAGTTTGAGTTATATGACTGTTGATTACAATACAACTGAGTTAAGTAGTGTTTCTAAACTCCTTTGGAAGTGCTCCAGATGTGGTTGTGCAGATCTGGAAATATGTTCAGAATGGTGTATAAGTTCATTCATAAGAGTTCCATATGTTTTAGTGTTCTGCAATGCAATATCCTAAGTTATGATATGTTACAGTTAGTCTAAAAAGCTCTATTTTCATCAATTCAACATGTTTCTTCTTTTGCAGATGCACATAATGATCAGATATTTCAAGTGCATGGTGTAAGGATAGTGTTGATAAGGTACATTACTCATACCTTGGTCTGCATGATGTTTTTGGTGTCTCCCTAGTGATGCAAAGATGGACAGTTAGAAGTGTTAATGTTGTTTGGGCCAACAGTCTAGTTTCTTTCATGTGTGGTTGATCTTGATCAATTGGTTTGGCCTTGAAGGATGTGTCATGATGTATTTGATCATGTTATGTAATGTGAAGTGATCCACAACTCATAATGTATTTGATGTAAGCTGACCTATACAGAATCACATGTTTCATCTAAAGGTCTTTTCGTGCTAACCTAATTGAGGATTTGAGTTGTTGCCGAGGGTTTATGTATAGAAGAACAAAGTCATTTGTGAAGTGTGTGAAGTCAGTATGATGGAGTAATTGTGCAAAAAAAGGGGATTACAACATCAGCATAAGTCAGATGCTTCTTTTACAGTAGTTTAGGTTCTTGGTTTTCATTGTAATTTTCATGTATCCTACTATCAGACAATGAGTCTCCTCACCAGGTCTTTCTATCTTTCCCTAAGGTTGTAGCCTTAGTTTGCAAGTCAGTAGGGAGTAGTAGCTTCCTTGGGTTGTAGACCTAAAAGAAAGTTGTAAAATTTTATAGCAATGAGCTTATTATATTGTGAGTTAATCCTCACCATGGTTTTTCCCTCATTGGGTTTTCCACGTAAAAATCCAAGTGTCTTTGTATGGTGCTTGTTTTACTTTTTGTTCTTCTTTTGGTTAAATGGAATTGATTTAAAATTGAAGTATAAACTGATTCACCCCCCCTCTCAGTCTCCGGATGTGTTCAAAAAATTCACCATCGCATCTTAATTGAATTCCTATCATTAGTCCCCTGTCCATTCCTACACTAATTAATTGAATCAATTATTTAATTAAAATGTCCTAACATTAGCTAATTAAATAAATTATTTTATTTAATTAACTAAGCTAAATCCACATCATCTATTTCCTCTAATTAAAAATTCTCATTCCTAAAATCCACATCATCAATCCTAAGTCAAAACTAATCTTCAATCAGATGTCACAATCACATAAGTCTTACATGTCATAATCACACATCCCTATGTTTCAAGCACACATGAGTGAAAAGTCCTATATGTCATAATCACACTTCCCTATGTTTCTCACACATGTGTGAGAAGTCCTACAAGTTGTCATAATCACACATCTCCATGTTTCTTCTCATACATGTGTGAAAGCTTGCACAAGGTTCCAAAAAATACCTTTTAATCCTCAC
This sequence comes from Cunninghamia lanceolata, assembly GCA_027924645.1. Lineage (NCBI taxonomy): Eukaryota > Viridiplantae > Streptophyta > Pinopsida > Cupressales > Cupressaceae > Cunninghamia > Cunninghamia lanceolata. The sequence continues at coordinate 20,815,693 of BSBN01001250.1, read as the reverse complement.
CCTCCATATTTTCATAGAAAATCTTATCCATCCAAATCTCCTCAATCCAAACCCTCATCATGTACATCAATCACCAAGTCTCACTTGGTGGCTTCTCATGCACCCTAATCTCTTAATCAACCTCATCCATTGATCTCTTAATTCAATCCTAACAATTGATCCTCCCATCTAAAAATCTATAAATTTAATATTCCTCAAGCCATTTTCAAGCAATCAAATGAAAGCAAATGCATGCTGCAAGGATCTCGAACAACTACATTCAACATCAACACCATCACTAAAGTCAGAAGGTATAAGATTTGTTTAAGTTTGCATTATTTTGTTTAACTTTCATTTATGCTTTAATTTGAGGTAGAAGGTTAGCACTTATTTGCATTGGATTAGTAGCTAAATTTTCCCTTCTTCATTTTGGCAATCCCAGTAAAGTTTTAAAAAAACGTAAATTTTTTTAGAAAAATCATCTTTTTGCTTCCTTTCCATTTATTCATTTCTTGATTAAAAAAACATTAGTTAGACATTTTTATTTAGTTTTGTTTTTATTTTATTGCAAAAAATTCAAAACAAACAAAAATAATAATATGTATTTTTTTCATCTATAAATTATAAGGTTTTACTATTTTTTTGTTTTACAACAAATTTAAAAATCCTAAAAAATAAAGTGCATCACAACCTAGCTTTCCCATTTTCTAACAAGTTTAAATTTTTTTAATTTAAGGGGTAAGGGGGACATTGTTTTAATTATTTTTAAACACTTAAATTTTCAAATTTAAGCTGCATAGGCTCAAAAACCCCCTGTAGCCTTGTACCCAAATTTTAAACCTTTCAAAACTTAGAAAATTTCAAACACACAAGAAAATTAATCCTAAGCACCTACTTGTCGGCCTACTGAACCCCCTAACCTGAACTCCCTTTCTAGAAATGGACACCCTATCCACTAGGACACCCCACTCCCCATCCCATCCCTATCCCATTCCTGGACTGCCCTCCTAGACACCTCCCAACCCTATCTAGCTCCCTCATCCCTGCGGACCTCCCTAGCCCTTACATGTCCCTCTGCATTCCCTTGCCTTGTGTTTCCTACATTTCTCACCCCTCCACTTCTTTTCCTCGCTCCTGCCTTATCCTTCCATCCCGCCCTCTACAACATGACCCGACACCTACAACCTCCACCCAGTCATCATGAAATCTCTACCAAACTACCATGTAGCAGCGCCACCCACAGGCCACCCAACTTCCACCTTGCACTTACACCCCCCTTCCATTTTAGCCAAGGAGGACATTTTCAAATGTTGTTTTCACGACCATACAAAACCCTTTTTGAGTGCATTTTTAAAAATAGGTTAGAATTTCATGCTCTTCATAGTCGTATGATTAGTTTTTATGATGATACATATTTTTACTAGATGATTTTATTTTCTTGTCATTGGCACTGTATTGTTGCACTTTTTTAGCCTTCATACATTAATAACTTGCACATACAAGCTCAGATTTAAGTGATTCTTTTTTTGAAAGTGCCTATTTTTTCCATGATCTACACATTGGTGCAATACATTTATGCTCTTTCTAATATCATTTGTTTAGTGCAACCATTAGCCCTTCATGAGGACTTGATTTCACACATCTCTAACATTTTTTTTAAAAATCATATCTTATTATTTTTTGTTATTTATTCTTATTGGTCCACTTGTCTAAGATATTTATGTAAGGAAAGCAAATGTACGGAAAACAACTTCCCAAATGCTAATTCCCAAGGGATAATGCAAACAGGTAACTTTCAATTCGAAAATACACAGATGAATACACCAGAGAAAACAAATAGACCATATTCACAACACAGACACACAATATTACATGGGAAAACCCTTACGGGTAAAAAACCCAACACCACAGAAGAACCCACTTTATTTCAGTAAACAGAGATTACAAAATAAAGATATTTGCCCTTCTGTTCTACTGTTCAATTCTTTCCTATGTACTAGATCATTTATTTCATCTGCACATTCTACAAGAAATAAATTGTACAAAAGAATTTCATCATCATGACACTGATGCCAAAAGATCAGTTTTAACTTCAGTCTACAAGAGCATGGACGGTTACACAACTGTCGCCCTAACTGAACGTATCAGCTTCTTCCAGCATCGCTGCATGTGTAACAGTCGTAACTATTCATATTCTAGTAAGACCAATAGTCCCACATGCATCCGGTCGCAAAAACTATTTCGTTTTATAACCACCATCGATCCATAAGTCTATCGTCAGCAATTTTGTTGCCGACAATACCAACCTACAAGTCCATCGGCCTAACAATCTCTGTCGGCGATCTTGTTTCATCTCCCACCGATATACAAAGTCACCCCGATCACCAAGTTTAACATTGATCATCGGACAGACACTCGCCATCGGCCCAAGCGATTTCCATTGTTTCGATAGTTGATCTCTCACCGACCATTGCTAAACTATCAGAGAGACACAAGCTATCGGAGTCACTTCAGAACCTTTCGCCGATAGTTCATCTCTCGCCGATCACCAAAAGGACTCACCATCGATGAAACCATTAGCATCGGACAGACCTTCAACACTTACTCTGACAAACCCTTGTCTCATCGACACCAACACAACTCCTTCATCGGAGTGACCACTGTCCATCGGCCCAAAGACATAAAGCTTCGCCGATAGTCTTTGTCTCATCGATGGTCTCTCATTTCCGGTATGGAACAAGTCATCGGTAGTCTTCAACAAAGTCCTGCCGATAGCACTCCGTCACAACGATGATTGAACTCGTTGAACTTTGAACCCATTGAAATCATGAAAGGTTCAACAAAGAACAACAATGAATCAGAGGTTCAAGTAGTAAAATTGATACACAAGTTCTCTTCAATCTCCCACTTGCCGAAGAGATTACTGCTACCTCTTAGTCCTCTTTAGATTATTGAGAACTATGGGCCCATAGACCCATTTCATCTGAACACCATTTGAACTTGGTTGTGCTCACTGGTTTAGTTAAGGCATCCGCAACATTTTTCAAAATGTCAACTTTTTCTAGCTTCACCTTCCTGTCTTCCGCCATATCACAAACAAAGTGATATTGGACATCAATATGTTTTGTCCTAGCATGGAATGTAGGGTTCTTTGCCAAACATATATCACTTTGACTGTCACAATGAATTTGTATCTGCCCTGCATTAAAACCAACATCAGAACATAACCTCTTCAACCAAATAGCTTCTTGGCATGCACGAGTAGTTGCCATGTACTCTGCCTCTATTGTGGACAAAGCGACTACAGCTTGCCGCTTGCTCATCCAACTGATAGTACCACCATTTAATGTGAATACATATCCACTTGTGGATCTTCTACTGTCAATATCCCCTGCCCAATCAGAATCCACATATCCCTGAATGCTAATAGATCTCTGTGATCCAACTGAGTTTCCATGATAGCATATAGCATAGTCAGAAGTTCCCTTCAAATACCTCATAACTCTCTTCAGAGCATCCCAATGTGATCTGCCTGGATTCACCATAAACCGGCTCAAAACTCCCACTGCTTGGGCAATGTCTGGTCTGGTACAAACCATTGCATACATTAAACTGCCAACACTTGCATAAGGTACTCTTTTCATGTCGTCAGATTCATTCAAAGATTCTAGACAATCTTCAACAGATAATTTCATTCCCTGCAAAACTAGAACAACTAACTGTTTAGAATCAGACATATGAAACTTATCAAGAACATTGCTAATATACTTGCTCTGGCTGAGCCAAATCTTTCTCTTAGATCTGTCCCTTTTGATTTCCATTCCCAAAATGTACTTCCCTGCCCCCAGATTCTTCATTTCAAATTTCAAGGACAACTGAGATTTTAATTCTGAGATCATCCCCTTACCATTGCCAATGAATAACATGTCATCCACATACAGTGCAATTATAAGAATCCCATCACCTTCAGTTTTATAATAGACACAATGATCAGATTTAGATCTCACATACCCCAAGGATAAAACATACGTATCAAATTTTTGATACCACATTCTGGGAGATTGCTTCAAACCATAAAGAGACCTTTTAAGTTTACATACCAGATGTTCTTTACCTTTTTCCACAAAATGCTCTGGCTGGGACATATAAATTTCTTCTTCAAGGTCCCCATGAAGAAATGTTGTTGTCACATCCATCTGCTCAATTTCAAAATCATATGCTACTGCAAGTGACAACAGAAATCTAATGGATGTCAGCTTAGCTACAGGAGAAAAGATTTCTCCATAATCAATACCTTCCTTTTGGGAATACCCCTTAGCAACCAGTCTTGCCTTATACTTATCAATACTACCATCTGGACCATATTTCTTTTTAAATACCCACTTACAGCCCACAGGTTTTCTACCTTCAGGCAAGGGCACCAGATCCCAGGTTCCATTTTTCTCCAACGATGACATCTCGCTATCCATGGCTTCCAACCAAGAATCTGAATCAGGTAAGTTAATAGCTTCTTTCACAGTTATAGGTTCATCAGTATTAGTAAGTAAAGCATAGGCACAACTTGAATCATGTACTGAAAATCCATACCTATCTGGTTATCTTCTTTCACGTGTAGACCGCCTCAATGGTGGAGGTGCAGGTTCAGGTTCTTGCTCTGGATCTAAATCTTCAGAGCTACTTGAACTCACATCTGAACCATCTACACTTGGTACTTGTGTTGGATCTAGGGCATACAATTGAGAGGGGGGGGTGAATCAGTTGTATAAAAACTAGTTCTTTCTTCAAACACTTGATTCTTCTTTGTTAGTTAACAGCATATCAGTTAACCATCCATGAAAGCATAATGCATAAACACAAGAGCAGATAAACATTAACACATTGAACACCAAGATTTTGACGTGGAAAACCCGGTTAAGGGAAAAACCACGGGGTGATTAACCCAAGGATTATTCTCTGTTAGAAGAATAAGAAAAATGAATGGCACATGCCAGTTAGGGCTCACTGCCTGAGCACACTACTCACAAAGAGGCACACTGCCTACAAGGAGACACACTGTCTACAAAGTGATAAGAATCACAATCTTGAACTGGAGAATGACATCTCTACCATGTCCGGATCAGTTCCATTTAAGCCCAAAAATCCTTGCTCTGCCTTTCGCACTTCTCTTCGCTATGCCACACTCATCCACACCATCCACACATCAAAATGAATTCTCAAACACTTATTTATACAAGACATCAACTTAGGAACAATCATCTAAGTCGGCAAACATCACAATAACATTCGCAAGGCGTGTAGAACATCCGGTCGGCCTGTTACAGGAAGAACACCAACAACTGGTAGCCATAACATCAAATCCAACTCTAACTTCAATGCGGACTACCAACACAAACTAGATATGATCCAATGATCATCATAACCTTCCCTGAATCATCAAAAACATCCGCACTTCATCAGCTTACCGGAATTCTTCTCTTCATCATCTGGTACTTCAAGAACACAGTCTGTCGCCACTGTCACAATGCAAAAGGTACTTCTGGACCTCAAAATCATACACAACTCAAGATGACACATCACAAGGACATCCCAAACACTCCTTCCAATCTGCAGATTAGGATAATACAATTCCGGACCTCACCAGACCTTTCTGTGATCCTCTGTCACCTCTGAACACTTGTCAGAACCGGTTCCACACAGACAGCCACAACTTCTTTAGATCTTCATGTGGACCTCTAAAATCTTAGCTGAAGCATCTCAAGACTCATATCTACAAACCCTTTAATTCGCAACCTCTGGTTCTTAACCTATACAGTACATTTGCCTTCTTCTCATCACTATTCTTCACTGTTCCGGATGGAGACTGATTTCCTCAATAACAACAGCACACAACTCATCCAAACCTTCTTACTAATGCAATATGAGTAAGTTGACATCAATGACAACACTGGTTCACCTCATACTTGCAACAATCTCCCCCTTTGTCATTGATGGCAACATATGATGTGAAAAACCATAAAGACAAGAACTTCTCCTTTTTGTCACAGCTCCCCCTATCAACAACAAATTTTCACATGTCTTCTCTTCCTTTACTACTCCCCCTTTGATCATCAACCACTTGTTTTTCACATGTCTTCTCTCCCCCTTTGACATCAATGGCAAAGGGCTCATACTTGCAACTCTAATACATCAGAATCATACCAACCGCTCCCCCTTAGTAGCAGCTCCCCATCATCAATCTGGATCACAAGATATGACTGTGATATCCACCGGACTGATGCACATCAGTACATCCTAGTTCATCACTGGAGGGGCCATGACCCCTAACTTCTCCCGGAGATATTCGAAAGAGTCCTTAGGAAGAGGTTTAGTAAAGATATCTGCAATCTGATCCTTGGAGGGAACATACTCCAATCTGACTTTTTCCTTGTTCACTTGTTCTCTCAAAAAGTGAAACTTGATAGATATGTGCTTAGTCTTAGAATGCAATACTGGATTCTTAGAAATATTAATTGCACTTGAATTATCACAGAAAATTGTGATAGGCTCCTCATATTCAACTTTAATGTCTCTTAGCATCTGCTTCATCCATAAGATTTGAGTGCAACTACCTGCTGCTACAATGTATTCTGCTTCAGTTATAGACAGAGATATTGCATCTTGTTTCTTGCTTAGCCAAGAAACCAATCTCTTCCCCAAAAAGAATGCTCCACCACTGGTGCTCTTCCGGTCGTCCATATCTCCTGCCCAATCTGCATCTGTATATGCATGAAGAGAGAAATCCGGATCTCTAGGGTACCATAGACCATACTCAACTGTTCCTTTCAAGTACCTAAAAATTCTTTTGATTGCCATAACATGAGATTCTCTAGGATCAGCCTGGAATCTTGCCACAAGACCAACAACCTGCATTATATCTGGTCTAGTCTGAGTGAGATACAACAATCCACCAATCATTGATCTATACTTTGTCTGATCTGCCTTTGGAGAGTCATCATCTTTGCTCAACTTACATCCGGTTGCCATAGGAGTGTTCATTGGCTTTGAATCTTCCATACCAAATTTCCTCAACAATTCTTTTACATATTTTGTCTGAGAAATGAAGATCCCTTTCTTTGTTTGAGTAATTTGCAGACCCAAGCAGAAATTCATTTCACCAAGCATAGACATTTCAAACTCACTTTTTATCTGATTTGCAAAAGTTTTGCACATTCTATCTCTTCCTCCAAAAATGATATCATCCACAAACACTTCAACAATCAAAATATTTTCATGATCAATTTTGAAATATAAGTTACTATTAGCAATGCCTTTGTTGAATCCAATCTGCATAAGATGCTTATCCAACCTTTCATACCATGCTCTTGGGGCTTGCTTCAATCCATACAATGCTTTCTTCAACTTGCAGACCATATCATCATTATCAGACAATTGAAATCCATCCGGTTGTTCAATGTAAACTTCTTCTAGATCACCATTTAGGAAGGCAGACTTGACATCCATCTGATATACCTTGAAGTCTTTGAAGGCAACAAATGCAAGAAATAATATGACTGCTTCAATTCTTGCCACAGGAGCAAAGGTCTCTTCAAAATCAATTCCCTCTATTTGAGAGTAGCCTTTGCAGACCAGTCTAGCTTTGTTCCTGATTACTTCACCAGCTTCATTCAGTTTGTTCCGGAAGACCCATTTGGTTCCAATCACATTCCTGTTTCTAGATCTGGGAACAAGATCCCAAGTACGATTTTTCTCAATTTGCATCAATTCTTCCTCCATTGCTTTGGTCCAGTTTTCATCATTGCAAGCTTCATTTACTGTCTTAGGTTCAATCTTTGAAATTAGACAGTATTCATTTGAATCTTGAGCAATTCTTCTTCTTGTTTGTACCCCTTTACTTTTGTCACCTATGATCTGATCTTCAGAGTGATTTAGAGTTACATACCTTGGAACTTTGGGAGTTTATTGCACTACTAATTCTTGATCAGGCTCATTTAGACAATCTTCTTCTTCCTGATTTATCGGATCAATCTGGATCTAAATTTCAGAGGAGGAAGGAGCTTCTTGCACCAGAGGATCATTCTGATCATCTTCATCACATTCATAGAACCTTGAGGGCTTCTCAATTCCTTCATCAACTTTCACATTAGTACTTTCTGTCATCTTCCTTAGTCTCTTATTGTAACACCGGTATGCTTTTCTTTGAGTGGAGTAACCCAAGAAAAATCCTTCATCACTTCTAGCATCAAACTTTCCTAGATCTTCATCTCTTTTAATATAACACTTGCTACCAAATACTCTGAAATATCTCACAGTAGGAGTGATGCCAAACCAAAGTTCATAGGGGGTCTTACTGGTATTGTTTCTGATTTGAACTCGATTGAGAGTGTAGACTGCAGTGCCGATAGCTTCTTTCCAAAACATCTAAGGAACATTTGCTTCCAACATCATTGTCCTGGCAGCTTCCTGAATGGTCCGGTTCTTTCTCTCAACTACTCCATTTTGCTGTGGAGTCCTAGGAGCAGACAATTGTCTCTTTATACCCTGCTTCTCACAAAAGTCAATGAACTCACCGGATGTAAATTCACCACCTCTATCAAACCTTAAACATTTCAGTTTCAATCCGGTTTGATTCTCTACCATAGCTTTGAAGATTTTGAACTTCTCAAGGGCTTCTAATTTCTCTTTTAGGAAAGTAACCCACATCATCCGGGAATGGTCATCAATTAGCAACATGAAATATCGATCACCTTGCAGACTCTTGATTCTTGTCGGACCATAGAGATCACTATGTACTAATTCCAACAATCCGGTAGAGGACTGATCTTTGCTTTTGAAAGAGGCTCTGCTCTGTTTACCTAGCTGACATTCTTTGCACAAACCTTTTGTAGGTCTCACCAATTTTGGAAGATCTCTTACAGCCTGAATATTGCTTATCTTGATGATGTTATCAAAATTTACATGACATATTCTTCTATGCCATAACCAACTCTGATCAACTTGAACAAACAGACAACTTTTATTCGAACCAACCAGATGAAAGATATTACCTTTTGTTTGAGCACCGGATGCAATTTCAGTTCCGGAGCTTGTAAAGATTCTGCATTTTCCATTCTTGAACTAGAGATCATAGCCTTTGCACTAACTGACCAACACTGAGAAGATTGTGCTTCAATCCTTCAACATATAGTACATTACCTGTTTTGCTCTTTCCATCAAGGGAAATAGTCCCCCTACCTCTGATTCTGCCAGCAGAATTGTCACCAAACTTTACCATTCCTCCTTCATACCTTTCCAAATCTAAGAACTTATTCTTGTCACCAGTCATATGGTGAGAGCATCCACTGTCAATAACCCAATCATCCTTTTCTTCCACTTGAGCAGCCAAAGCTCTTTCCACAACCTTGTGATTGACAGATTCAGAGGATATTGAATCTTCTTCCTTGATGGCAATAAACACCCATTCATTTCTAGATTTGCTTCCTAGTTCTGATTCATCATCTGTTACTCCTTCATTGTCATCTTCTTCATGAACATAATAGCAGTTCTTTTGAAACCTTTGTCTGTTAGTATTAGACCTTGCAGATCTTTCCAGACATCTTGAAGCAAAATGACCAATCTTATTGCAGTTGAAACACTTAAAGGGTAGTTTTCCTTCATACTTACCAGATCCTCTTGGCAGTCTCTTTGCAATGAGGGCTTCAAGTTGAGCTGTTTCTACTTCCTCTTCTTCCATGTCTCTTCTTGCTTGATCATACCATGACATCTTCCTTGAAGAGTTTTCTCCCGGATCAAATCTCTATTTGCCTTTCACACAGGCACTAGCTTCGAAAGCAGATTCAGTCTTGGGAGGATCATCTCCAAACTCGGTCATTTCAAATGCAGCTAGTTTGCTAGCCAATTGTTCTCTTGTGACAGTTGTGTGGGCTCTGAATTCATCAATGGCAGCAACCTTGATTTTGTAGGCAGCAGGAAGGGATCTGAGAATTTTGCAAACAATCTCATTTTCATCTAGAGTTCCACCAGCATTTCTAATTCCACATACCAGCTCATTCACTCTTGGCATAAAGGTAGTGATGTTTTCATCTTCTCTCATCTTCAATCTTTCAAATTTCCCTTTCAGACTTTGCAACCTTGCACCCTTGACAGACTCATCTCCTTCATACAGAAGTTTCAGTTTAGTCAAGATCTCATATGCAGTTGGTAGGTTGATAACATTTGAGAGATCTGAGTCATTCAATGCACTTAGAAGAGCTTCCTTGGTTCGCAGATTGTTTTCAGCATCTGTGATTTCATTCAGAGTTATCGGACCACCCTGTGGAGGTACATATGGTTTTGAGACCATGGCCAAGTATGCTTTTCCCATACACTCCAAGTGACATTTCATGCGACCTTTCCAGAGAGTGAAGTTGGTTCCATCGAACTTCGGACTATCTTTCTTGTATGACAACATCCTAGATCTCCTCAAGTGGTTAAGCTCCTTTTAGAGGAACTTGGCTCTGATACCAATTGTTGGATCTAGGGCATACAACTAAGAGGGGGGGTGAATCAGTTGTATAAAAACTTGTTCTTTCTTCAAACACTTGATTCTTCTTTGTTAGTTAACAACATATCAATTAACCATCCATGAAAGCATAATGCATAAACACAAGAGCAGATAAACATTAACACATTGAACACCAAGATTTTGACGTGGAAAACCCGGTTAAGGGAGAAACCATGGGGTGATTAACCCAAGGATTATTCTCTATTAGAAGAATAAGAAAAATGAATGGCACTTGCTAATTAGGGCTCACTACCCGAGCACACTACTCACAAAGAGGCACACTGCCTACAAGGAGACACACTGTCTACAAAGTGATAAGAATCACAATCTTGAACTGGAGAATGACATCTCTACCATGTCTGGATCAGTTCCATTTAAGCCCAAAAATCCTTGCTCTGCCTTTTGCACTTCTTTTCGCTATGCCACACTCATCCACACCATCCACACATCAAAATGAATTCTCAAACACTTATTTATACAAGACATCGACTTAGGAACAATCATCTAAGTCGGCAAACATCACAATAACATTCGCAAGGCGTGTAGAACATCCGGTCGGCCTGTTATAGGAAGAACACCAACAACTGGTAGCCATAACATCAAATCCAACTCTAACTTCAATGCGGACCACCAACACGAACTAGATATGATCCAATGATCATCATAACCTTCCCGGAATCATCAAAAACATCTGCACTTCATCAGCTTACTGGAATTCTTCTCTTCATCATCTGGTACTTCAAGAACACAGTTTGTCGCCACTGTCACAATGAAAAAGGTACTTCCAGACCTCAAAATCATACACAACTCGAGATGACACATCACAAGGACATCCCAAACACTCCTTCCAATCCACAGATTAGGATAATACAATTCCGGACTTCACCGGACCTTTCTACGATCCTCTGTCACCTCTGAACACTTGCCGGAACTAGTTCCACACAGACAGCCACAACTTCTTCAGATCTTCATGTGGACCTCTGTAATCTTAGCTGAGGCATCTCAAGACTCATATCTACAAACCCTTTAATCCGCATCCTCTGGTTCTTAACCTATATAGTACATTTGCCTTCTTCTCATCACTGTTCTTCACTGTTCCGGATGGAGACTGATTTCCTCAATAACAACAGCACACAACTCATCCAAACCTTCTTACTAATGCAATATGAGTAAGTTGACATCAATGACAACACTGGTTCACCTCATACTTGCAACAACTTGTTGTTCCTCTTTGACAGGGGTCAGAGGAATATTTACAACACTCTTTTCTTTCTTTTCTTCTGTCTTCTTCGACTGAGAAATACTAACCAAAGGTTTCAACTCTCTGAAAATTACATTCCTTCTGTAAATTACTTTTTCAGTTTCAGGATTCCAAAGCTTATACGCCTTAACACTGACTCCATAGCCAATAAAGATACATTTGACTGCCTTGTTATCTAACTTAGATCTTTTTACCTCAGGAATATGAGCATATGCCTCATAGCCGAAGACACGAAGATGTCTTAGAGATGGCTTCTTTCTAGACCACGCTTCCATAGGTGTCTTATCAACCAATGTCGAAGTAGGAGAACGATTCAGCAAGTAACAAGCTGTAGCAACTGCCTCAGCCCAGAACCTTTGTTCAAGACCAGCATAACTCAACATACTTCTTGCTTTCTCCATCAATGATCTATTCAACCTTTCAACAACTCCATTTTGCTGTGGAGTATAAGGTGTAGTTTTGTGTCTTTTTATACCATGATCTACATAATACTTATCAAAATCTGCATTGCAATATTCACCACCGTTATCTGTTCTCAAGCATTTTATTTTTCTACCAGTCTGGTTTTCCACAAGAGTTTTAAATTCTTTAAACCGACTGAACACTTCTGATTTATTTTTCAAAAAATATACAAATGCCCTCCTTGAATAATCATCAATGAACGATACATAGTATCTTGATTTAGATAAAGACGGAACATCAACTAGACCAAAAACATCAGAATGTACATAGTCCAGAACACCAAAAGATTTTTGAGAACTAGAATCAAACGAAACACAGTTTTCTTTTCCATATATACAATGTTCACAGAAATCGAACTCCAGATTACAATCAATTAGTCCATCTACCAGGGTTTTGTTTTTCAAGGTTTTTAAACCTTTTTCACCTATGTGACCAAGTCTATGATGCCAGAGCATTATTTTCTCTGCAGGAAGTTTAACTTCCTTAGAGTTTGCATCATGTGTTACAATAGTAGTTTTTTCAGATTTTACAGACACTATTACAACACACTAGTTTAGCATCTAACCTATACAGAGTTCCAATGCATTCACCCTTTGCCAGTACTATAGAACCTCTAGTCATTTTACAGCCACCATTCACAAAAGTAACTTGCACTCCAACATCATTAAGCTTACTAACAGAAAGTAAATTTTGAGCCAGACCTAGTATATGAAGAACTCCATTGATTCCCTTTATTCTGCCATCCGGGAACTGGATTCTGACTTGACCTCGGCCAACAATTTCCAGTGTTGAATCACTAGCCAGGAACACCTTCCCACCAGCATACGGTTCATACTTTGTGAATCACTCTCTGTGAGATGTCATATGAAAAGATGCTCCTGAATCCACCAGCCACACATCTTCAGATGCAGGCATTGCCAAGGCAATAATGAAGGCATCAACATCACTCTGAGGAGAATCATTGTCAGAGGAGTTCTTCTTCTTTTTCTCCTCTTTACAGTCTCTTATGATGTGACCTTTCTGCCCACAATTCCAACACTTCACCTTGGACTTTGTGCCAGGAGATTTTGATTTCCCCTCTAATTTGGACTTAGACTTCTTGTCCTTCTTCTTGCCTCTTTCCTTTGATCTACCACGAACTGATAGGGCCTCTTTGGTTGTCTCAGAAGATTTCCTCCGCATCTCTTCAAATAACAACGAGGTAACAACTGCTTCAGTTGTAAATGTGGTTGTTGTACTTCCAATAGCCATCACAAGATGATCCCACGAGTCAGGTAAGGAACACAATAGAAGCATACAACAGTCTTCCTCTTCTATTTTTACACCTACAGACGTCAATTGTGCAACAATCAAATTAAATGTGTTCAGATGGTCCGCTACAGATGCACCTTCATCCATCTTCAGAGAATACAACTTCTTCCTAAGGAATAGTTTATTCACCAAGGACTTGCCTTGGTAAATATCTCCCAACTTCTTCCACAGATCTTTGGCTGACTTCTCTTCATGGACGTTTAATAGAACAGAATCCACTAGACTTAATCTTATCAGTCCTCAGGCTTTTCTGTCAGCTAGGTCCCAATCTTTTTGTTTCATGCTTGTGGGTTTAACCCCAGACACAGCAATCCAAAGATCTCTGTCGACCAGCAAATCTTCAGCCTTAATCTTCCACAACTCAAAGTTTGTGCCATTGAATTTTTCAAGGTCTATTTTTCCTGATGTACTTGCCATCTTATTTAACAGAATAGACCTCTATAGAACTCCCACTCACTGAAATAACACAAAAAACCCAACCTACCAACAAGGATAACACAACGGGCCAAGCTCTAATACCACTTGTAAGGAAAGCAAAGGTGTGGAAAACAGCTTCCCAAATGCTAATTCCTAGGGGATAATGTAGACAGGTAACTTTCAATTCAAAAATACACAGATGAATACACTAGAGAAAACAAATAGACAATATTCACAACATAAACACACAGTATTATGTGGGAAAACCCTTACAGGTAAAAAACCCACCACCACAGAAGAACCCACTTTATTTCAGTAAACAGAGATTACAAAATAAGGATATCTGCCCTTCTGTTCTGCTATTCAATTCTTTCCTATGTACTAGATCATTTATTTCATCTGCACATTCTACAAGAAATAAACTGTACAAAAGAATTTCATCATCATAACACTGATGCCAAAAGATCAGTTTTAACTTCAGTCTGCAAGAGCATGGACGGTTACACAACTGTCGCCCTAACTGAACGTATCAGCTTCTTCCAGCATCATTGCATGTGTAACAGTCGTAATTGTTCATATTCCTGTAAGACCAATAGTCCCACATGCATCCAGTCGTGAAAACTATTCCAGTTTATAACCACCATCGATCCATAAGTCTATCGTCAGTAATTTTGTTGCCGATGATACCAACCTACAAGTCCATCAGCCTAACAATCTCCGTCGGCGATCTCGTTTCATCTCCCACTAATATACAAAGTCACCCTGATCACCAAGTTTAACATTCATCATCGGACAGACACTCGCCATCGGCCCAAGCGATTTCCATTGTTCCGACAGTTGATCTCTCACCGACCACCACTAAACTATCGGAGAGACACAAGCTATCGGAGTCACTTCAGAACCTTTCGCCGATAGTTCATCTCTCGTCGATCACCAGGAGGAATCACCATTGGTGAAACCATTAGCATCGGATAGACCTTCAGCACTTACTCCGACGAACCCTTGTCTCACCGACGCCAACACAACTCCTTCATCAGAGTGACCATTGTCCATCGGCCCAAAGACATAAAGCTTCGCCGATAATCTTCGTCTCACCGATGGTCTCTCATTTCCGATATGGAACAAGTCATCGGTAGTCTTCAACAAAGTCCTGCCGATAGCACTCCGTCACAGCGATGATTGAACTCGTTGAACTTTGAACCCATTGAACTCATGAAAGGTTCAACAAAGAACAACAATGAATCAGAGGTTCAAGTAGTAAAATTGAGACACAAGTTCTCTTCAATTTAGACTAAACTACTAATCTTTTGTGGGTGTAATACGCTTGCTAAAGACTTCTTTTTCCCACTAATCTAGTGGCATATTTTGCATGCTTAATGGTTTGTGTGCTTTTCTTCTATGAACATTGAGGTGTGTATGCTCTCCCCTTCCACCAAAAGGTGATCTTGGGGATTAAAAACACATCCTTGTTCATTTTTTTTAATTTTATTCCCAAGAACCCAAGTTGTGTATGTTCTTCTCTCATGCCACAAGGTGATCTTAGGAATCAAAATCATTTGGATTTCTTTCTTCATAGAAGGCTTGCCTAAATATTTCATCACCTTAGGGGTTGACCCAAACCATGTGCTCTCATGGGGTATACAAAAGGGAGAGAGCATAAATTGTACCTCAAAGGAAGACCATTGTATTTGGCTTGGCCTTGTCACCTCTTTTTTGTAAGGAGACAAGGTGAAGTGGAACTAGACTTGTCCATGAACACATGCTTGTAGATGGACTCTCATTCATTGATTTAGGCCTCACTTACCTTCAGGTATGTAGAGGATATCCTGAGCAACCTTATACAACCTATTTAATGTTAAGATTAAGGTGTCATTAACCTTGTAAATCCTATGTAATTAATCACTCCTAATGTTGTTTGTCAATTTCCATAAGGGAAGATGTATTCACCAATTAGTGGTCTTGTTTTAGCTGCATTTAGATCCCAATACTTGACAGGGGGTGTAGGGGGCTTACCCCCCACTTGTGTCGCCAGGGGGTCCAGGGGGAGAAATTTTTAGAAAATTGCCTTGTAAAATATTGTAATTTTGTAGTCAATCTTGACCATTCATCATTAGGTTGTAGATGTAACGGTAGAAGTTATGTTAGGGTTTTTTCTCTAGAAGGAAACACTCTTATAATGAGGGCATTATTTTATGACTGTGGTGTGGTAGAGAGTTGAGACTGAAAAAATAGGTATTGTTGGATTGAAGACTAAAAAGGAGGTTGTTAGTGATGTATTGTAAACTCTATTGAAGTTAATACAGACTGGTGGAAGAGACCCAAACTCACAAATTAAATCAAGGAAAATATATAATTCTGTGTAGAATTTGAGACAAAGGACACATCCAAATTACTAATTTTCCAACATTAGGTCATCAAAATTGGTGCCACATTAAAATTGACCTATCACATTGGTTATAAAATTAAATACCTTTATTTGTTGCATTTAATTTCCTATCTTAGCATTTAAATATGGATTATCTACTTTAGTAGCTCATGCTTAATTAATCTAGGTTAATCTATGCTTACGTGCATGACTAACCTAGATTAAGATTAAGGAAAGTTTATTTTCCTTTACATTTGAGTGAACCCCTCTAATCCTACACTAGCCTAGGGTTTTTCTTTAGGGTATATACCTTCATTGTTTTAGGGGTTTTATATCTACATTTTTTTATTGTATTATCATTTTTTAGATCTTGCATGGGTTTGTGTTACTTTCATTGCCATTTCAACAATGTACATTTTCTTTTACGGTTTAAGCTTCATTGTTTGTTATCTCTCTGCCCACCCTACCTACCATTGGATACCACATTAGGGTTTCATTTTCAAATCTAAGATACCATTGATATTTCTTATTTTTTAATTTGAAAGTGCATTCTTGAGATTTATTTTCTTATCTTTTATTTTTTTCCATGAGCTACTCACGATCCTAATCTTTCATTGAGAAGGACTACTCATCTAAACCCTAACATAGTTGTCCATTCCAATGAGATTGAGATTTATTATTATGCTTGTGTTGAGAGCACCCTAGAAAAAAATTAAGATTATAATAATGATGTCCTTGTGGCAAATCAAAATTTTGTAAATGAGCTTTGCTAATTTAGCTAATGTTGAAAATCCAACACAACTAACTAATATGATTCATAATGTGTTCATCAACATTTCATCTGGATTAGAGATCTTATAAGTTATTAGTGCTAAAATTGCTTCATCAACTTTGGTTAGTGCATCTACCTCCTCTCCCTCTTCTACCACTAATACATCCTCTACCATTACTCCTTCCACTACCACTACTCATCCCCATAGTGCTACCACTACTAATGTCCCACCACATAGTGCTTATTGCTTATCCACCATCCATCTTTATGGTTGTTAGTGCATTATTTATTTATACATTAGTTTATTATCTTAGATTTATCATGTACATAAGATAAGCTTGCTTATGTGTCTAATTGTGTAAGTGTCACACATAGGTGTCATCTTGTTGAGAGCATCTTCTATATTTAGCAAGTTGTTGTTTACTTGGTCTCCTCACATAGTGATTCACTAGTTGATATTAGTTAGGACTCTTCTTGGGCATTTCCTATATATTCTCATCTAATACTTGAGATTCTCTCTCAAGCCCTTCTAATATTTTGTACTTTATTCTCTTTATTATTGGAATAGAATATTATGTATTATGCAAACCCATGTTTGTCAAATTACTTCTCTCTATGTGTGGCTTGTTTCATTCATCTAATTCCTTGTTATGCTTGTGATTTACCTCTTCTAACAAATTCTACATGGTATCAAAGATCCATTTGGTGTTTTAAAGAAGTTTGTTTACAATTGAGGATCAAGGGTTTTAATGGTTTTAATTTTGGAGCTTCAATTGAATAGCTAGTTGTTGATGCTACTTGGCTCATAACAGACCCTACCATTGTGTCCAAGGCATCTCAAAACCCTTAGAATGGTTGTTAATTTGTTGATTTTTGCTATCATAGAAAAAGAAAAAAAAATTCCCACACATACATTGAGGTTGTACATGATGGATGACAATATAGAAGGTTCACAACTGTACATAGAACTATGTAAAGGTTTTGTTAGAAAAAAATATTATTTTATGTAAATTTGAAAAGAAAAAAATACAAACATTTTTGGTAAGCGCTTGCCAAGTACTGAAAGATTTTGTTTTAAAAAAGTTAGGTCATGGAGGTACTAAAGTACTCTACATGATAATGTATAGGGTTTGCAACCCTATCCATGGCCCTATCATGTCAACGATTGCAACAGACCTCCTTTTCATCCCTTCCCTTGACCCCTTTAACATCAAGGTCACAAGCTTTCTTACTTCACACAACCCCCTTCAAACAAAAAAAGTTAAATAAGTCTTTTGTTTTCTTTAAACACCTTGGCCTCTAATCATATACGCCTACCTCTATACCCTATGGATCCTACCACCATTTAAAAATTGCCTTAGTTTTGTCAAGTCTACCTTAGTTTTGTTAAACTTGCAGTTTCAACTTACCCACCTACTCCAAAACTTCCATTTTTTGACCTTTGACTCTTTGGTGGTTTCATACTACACCTAGGTGATTTCTTAAATTGGTGGCTTGCTTCTATATCTGGGGATTTTTGGTTTGTTCAATACTATTGTTCTATTAGTTTGGTGGTTTTCTAAATGTTTTAATTACTTACCAACTTTGGCAATCTACTATTTTTTTGCCAAATGATGTAAATTTTCACTATATTTAGTGGCTTCACTAAAATTGGCAAAATTTTATATACTTAGTAGTTTTTACCAAATCTAACGGTTTCTCTAAATTTGGCAGAATTCTCAATTTGACAACTCTCTCCAATGTGATTTTTGTTTTGGATAGTTAATTTCAAACTTGAGTTTTTTCACACATCTAATGCTCTTTTTTCAAGCAATTTTTTAAAATGGGTTAGTTTTTTGTGTACTTCACAATAGTATAGTTAATTTCTATTTATGATGCTTACTTTTTCTAGAAATTGAGCTTTCTCAAAAAAATTGCCTAGCAATCCTAATTTTGGAACTTCGAGCCTTCATAACTTTCACATACAGGGTCAAATTGATGTTTCATTATTTTTAAACAATTTTTTTTCCAAGCATTACTCAATGTACCAAATATTTGTTCCTATTCAACATCTATCTATTGTACTTTCAAAATGTTGGTCCAATTTTGGACATGTAAAAGTTTGTAATCTTTATTAAGATAATTCAAACATTGTAAAATGCACTCGCTTATAAAGTGCCAAACCTTCTTTGTCTAGGGCATTTTTGCTCAAGCCTATTATTAGTTGTACGCATACTACTTTATAGAGTGTCGTGAAGGGTTTGTTGTTTTGCACAACCTTATTTATCTTCATGAATGTGTGCCTTGTCTTTCCACACCCTTTTCTTAGTTGCAAGTTGTTAGGATTAATGTGCCATCAACCTTGTAAATCCTATGTATTTAATTACCCCTAATATTGTTTGTAAATCATCCATAAAGGATGAAGTATTCACCAAGTAGCAATCTTGTTTCAGCAACATTTTGGATCCTTGTACTTGACAGGGGGGTGGGGGGGGCTTCCCCCCACTACTATTGCCGAGGGTTCTAGGGGGTGGTGAGAGCTTCCTAGTCCCTCCTAGCAAGGGTTTCGGCGGAGCACCACCGAAGAGATTTTTTTTAGAAAATTGCCTTGTAAAATATTCTAATTTTGGAGTCAATCTAGATTGTTCATTATTAGGTTACAAATCTGATGGTAAAAGTTATGTTATGGTTTTTAACCTAGAAGGAAACACTCTTTTAAGAGGGTATTGCATTACAATTGTGGATGAGTATTACAGGCACTATTTGATTGAAGACTGAAGAGGAGATTGATAGTGCTGTATTGTAAACTCTATTGAAGTTAATACAGACTGGTGCATCTCTTCTTATGTGGAGTTTTTTCCTAAAAGGGTTTATCCACATAAAAAATGTGTTATGTGTTTGATCTTTTGTTCCATTATTTCTTTATGTTAATTTCATACTATCTCCATTTTGGTTTTGCACTGGATTAATAGTTACAATTGTAATTAGATTTCCATTCTATAGTTGTTCACCTTCATTTCTAACATTTGGTATCAGAGCCTGGCCAGTTATGTGTCTTGGGTGGAAGTGTGAGGGTTTTTTGAGTTGTAGTGGGAGTTCTGGTTGATTTTATTTTATAGATTTATGTAGAAGCCATGGCTGCATCCTCATCATGATTGGACATCAGAAAATTCAATGGAATGGGTTATGAGATGTGGAGGCTGAAAATGGAGGATCTCCTTGAAGAAAGAGATCAATGGTTGGCTACAAAAAAAAGAGAAGAAACTCGATACTATCAGTCAAGATGAGTGGGACAAGATGGACAAAAAGGCAAGAGGAATAATCTGGTTATGCCTTGCAGACTCTGTCCTATTTAATGTCTTTGCTGAGAAGACTGCACATGCGTTATGGAAGTGGTTGAGTGAAATCTATCAAGCCAAGAGCCTAGTAAATAAACTATATCTCAAAAGAAAGTTATCTTCCCTTAAAATGAAGGAGGGTGATTCGATAGCTGACCACTTGAAAACATTTAATTTGATTCTGAGTTAGTTATCTTCTGTGGATGTTAAGATAGATGATGAAGATAAGTGTATTATGCTTCTTTGTTCTTTGCCTGAGTCTTGGGAGAATTTCATTCTTGCTATCACTGCTAACCTCGAAGATCCAAAAATGGATGCCCTTATTGCAACTCTGTTGTCACAAGAAATGAGGAAGAAGGCTATGGATATCTCGGTGGATGCTCTTAATGTCAGGGGGAGGTCTAAGGAAAGAGGACCAAAAGGAGATCATAAGGGGCCTAAGGAATCAAAAGGCCGGTCTAAAACTCCTAGGAAGAAGAACAAATTTAAGTGTTGGAACTGTGGTAAGAGGGGGCATGTGAAGGAAGAATGTAGAAACCCAAAGAAACAGTGGGATTCCTCTACTAAAAAGTCCTCAAATGCAAGTGATGAAGTTTTACTTTCTGCATGTAATGTTATGTCTAATCAACAGTGGTTGATTGACTTAGGTTGCTCGTATCATATGAGTCCTCATGAGAAATGGTTCTCCACATATGAGAAATATGATAGAGGTAATGTCTACCTTGTGGACAACTCTACATATTCTATTGTTGGCTGGGGAAAGGTACAATTGTGTTTCAGTGATGGGAGGATTGAAACCCTCTCTAGTGTTTTACATATTCTTGAACTGGCTAGAAATCTTATCTCTATTTCAAAGTTGAATGATTCGGGAATGCATGTAACATTTGATAAGAATGGTTGCAGATTGGTGAGAGGAAGCTTGGTGGTAGCCAGGGGAACAAGGATGGGAACTCTGTTAAGGCTTGAGGCCACTATAGTTTGTAGATCTACTAAGGTAACTGAAACTACTAAAAATACATGTATGTTGTGGCACCATAGATTGGGCCACACACGTAAAAATGTTTTAAAAAGAATTATGAATAAAAATTTGTTGGATGGCTTCTCCTATTCTAATGAACTCTTTGGTTTTTGTAAGCATTGTGTGTTTGGTAAACAGAACATAAATTCTTTTCCTTTATGAAGAAATAAAGTGAAAGAGAAATTGGAAATTATTCATTCAGATGTGTTTGGACCCATGGATAATGATTCTATTGGAAAATCTTGTTATTTTGTTACATCCATTGATGATGTATCCAGATTCACATGGATTTATTTTATGAAGCATAAATTTGAAGTTTTCACTAAGTTTAAGGAGTTTAAAGTCTTAGTAGAGAACCAATCAGGACTTAAGATAAAAATATTAAGATATAACAATGGAGGGGAATATTATTCTAAGAAATTTGATGAGTTTTGTAAGCATGCAAGTATCATAAAATAAAAGACAACTCCATATACACCACAACAAAATGGTGTTGAATAAAGGATGAACCGAACAATAATGGAAAGAGTCAGAAGTATTTCAAGTGATTCATAGTTGGATAAATGCTTTTGGGCAGAAGCTATGAGTACCACTTGTTATTTATTAAATAGATCTCCTTGTAAAGCTCTTGATTTGACACCTTATGAAGTGTGGACAGGTAATAAACCTTATGTTTCACATTTAAGGGTTTTTGGCTGTGAGGCTTTTGTTCATGTGCCTAAGGAAAAGCGATCTAAGTTGGATCCAAAAGCACATAAATGCATCTTCATTGGATATGATGATAATGTAAAAGGTTATAAGCTTTGGGATCCTGTAACCATAAAAGTTATCTTTTCTAGAGATGTGATTTTTAGGGAACTTAGAGTTATTTCTGATCTTGTGCAACTAGAAGAAAAAGAAAGGAAGAGGATAGTGCATTTTGATTTATAGCAAGAAAATGCACATCAGGTAGAACAAAATGATGGATTAGGGGATGGAGAAAAAGAAGAAGATTCAAGTGAAAGTTCAAATGAGGAAGACTTTATTGTTACAAAAGAAGTTGAGCATACAGAAGAGCATGAGGAAGAATCTCTTACTCTACCATTGAGAAGATCCATAAGACAACGACACCCTGTTGATAGGTATAGCCCACCAGATTTCTATTATGTATTTGCTTTATTGAGTACTGACGATGAACTTAGATCCTACAGGGAAGCTATTCATGTAGATGATAGTGAGTCTTGGTAGCTAGCCATGTAGGAGGAGATGATGGCTTTAGACTCACCTGGGATCTTGTCCATTTGCCCAAAGGAAGAAAGTCCATAGGATGTGTTGGTGCTTGCTACAAGTTTGGGTTTCGAGTAGTTGAATTCGCAGGCCTTTCATGAAAAATCCAAAAAATTCTAAGTCCCTCGGCCTCATGCACTATTAAATTGTATGTATCATTCTTTGTATATGGCCATTGTATCTTTGTATGCGCAGGTGTGAATGTACATTGGCGAACTCGAAATAAAATTCAATCAGCTTAAGAATGGAGAAAAATGGTTGTATGTATCATTGTATACATATCAGGTTGTATGTGTCATTCAAATACAATTCTGGAGGCAAAATTCTGTATGTACATCACAGATTCCTAGAATATTTTGCAGTTGTATCAAAAAGATTGCATGTATATTGTGTTGTATATTCGATATACAACAAGGTAGATACAATGGCGGATTTCAAAGTGGATTCAAATCTGGTTGAGCAGTGGTCGGGCCCACAGGTGAACAATGAGGGGATTGTATGTATGTGACAGATGCAATGCAAGATACAAAAGATACATATACAATCCCAGATTCCAATTTTTATCAAATAGGGCCTGACGGGTGGTGATACAACAACAAAGTTGAAAAAGTCAAAGGTTTGTATCCATCGTTGTATATTGTTTCATACATACAACCGCATGTACAAGGTGAAATATACAAGCGGACAAGTGCAATAGTAGATGCGGCCAGTGAATTAACTGCATTTGTGAAAT
The DNA here is from genome assembly GCA_027924645.1 of Cunninghamia lanceolata. Lineage (NCBI taxonomy): Eukaryota > Viridiplantae > Streptophyta > Pinopsida > Cupressales > Cupressaceae > Cunninghamia > Cunninghamia lanceolata. The sequence goes on along the minus strand of BSBN01001250.1, from coordinate 20,792,252 downwards.
GGGAAAAGTCTGCCATTGTATATTCGGGTTGTATGTACCCAATATATAATCGGACATACAATAGGCAGATATAAAGAAATATACAAAGTGGGAGCAGTCAAAGTCAATGATGGGGCCCGCACAGTTGTATGTCCTGCGATTGTATGTATATGCTATATACAATGCAATATACAAAGGCACACATACAATCCTAGACGTGAAAGGTGAGTTTGTTGTGGCGGATAAGTGGTTGGAGTCCACGGGTTGTATGTTGCACATTGTATGTGCGATATACAATGTGAGATGCAAAGGAGTTAGATACAAGGCTTGGACCCGATGGTAATTTCAAATTTGTTTTACAAAAGATTTGGGGTCCGCCCTTGTATGTTGGTGATTGTATGTATATACAATTGCATATACAACTTCAGATGCAAGAAAAGATACAATGGATCGGTGATGAAGATGCAAGTGCTTAGCTATAGTGATCCAATGGCAGGCTGACACGTGTCCAAGTTAGTTGTATGTATATACAATTGCATATGCAAAAATTTGAAGGCGAAAAAGGCAAAATGGGCGAAAAGGCAAAAATGTTTGTTTGTGTTGTGAAAAGTCTGTGATGGCAAAATGCCACCTACGTGGCGTGATTCTATTGGTTGACAGCTTTTCAGCGCGATTTGAAGCCATTAATCTTGGTGATAAGGGGGGAAATCGATGGTCCTATTTTGAATGCCCGAGGAAGGAAAGATTTCATGTGTATCCGCAGTCACATTTCAGGTGGGAAGAATTGCAAAGCACGCAATCGTCGTATTTCCAGAAGCCGCGGGTAGGTTGGCCATTAATGGCAAAATTACAGAGGTATGGGTTTGAAGGGACAAGCCATCTGCCATTTTTAATGAAAAATCTCCAGGCGGCGGCACATCCCCCAATCTCCCCTGCTCTTTCCTCTGTCTCTTTTGGCTGCATTAAATGTTTTCGGCGCCATTTAGATGGTGCATTGTATCTGGCAACATCTTGAAAAGACCATGTAATTAATTGCTGAGTACACGTTCTGGGTATATCAGAACCATGTTACTCATTTTTCTTAAGGGGGAAGACTTGGGTAATTTTTGGGAGGAATAACGAAAATAGAGTTTTTCTGGGCTATTCTGTCTCTTCTGGAGTTTATGAGTTGCATCTGAATGTATGTTGCACACATGTTCAGTTTCATGTTGTGTTTATATGAAAAATGCTTCTTTGCATGTGTTTAGTTGTTTGTCTCCATTTGTTGTATGCATCCCTTCGTTTGAATCTAGTTGCTAAGGGTTACTAAGATTCTAGGATATAGATTTCTATATTGCATGCTTAACTTTTGACCTCCATTCAAGGACTGGATTAAACTGTTTTAGGTTAAGTATGAAGAAGATTGTATGGCAGCAGGGATGTTTGTAAGTAGAGATATCTAAATACTCATTCTTGGGTGTTGTTTGTAAGGCAAAAACTAATCTGACCCCTTGAAACTTGAATCTCTGTTGAGTTTTTGCAAATCATTCACATGTATACATCTAGTTGACTCCTTGCCCTGAGATAGACACCAGTCTACTTCTTGTGTTGTGTTATGTTTCCAAAACCCCTGTCTTGCATCCAAAACATAAATACAAATCATTTCATAACTTCAAACCTGTTAGTTTGTAGGAGTAGAAATAGGACCCCTGCATACTCCCATTCCTAACTAGTTAGATATGTCCAAGAACACTGCCAACCTTGTGATTTATCACACAAATCTTGGTCCTAAAATGAGAGTATTCTGCCTGTTGTTGTAAAGCTAAATCTTTTTGTCATTGGGCAAGTCAAGGTTAGATCTTTAGCTATAGGGATACCCCCCTTGGTGCGGCAGAACCAGAAGTGAAGGGGAGGCAGCTCACGCAACCTCCTATATTTGTTGGCCGAATCTGCCTGTGCATTGGAACTGGCAAACCCTTTGCTGATTCACAGAGAAAGAACCAACATGATGTAAGTGGGTCACTTGAGAAGTTTGGAGTAGACAGTTCACTACAGAAGTATGAGGCTAGACTGGTAGCCAAGGGATACTCCCAAAGAGAGGGAGTCGATTTCGGTGAAATTTGCTTCTATTAGATTTCTTTTGTCAATTGTTGCAGCTTATGATTTTGAAATTGAGTAAATAGATGTTAAGAATGCATTTTTGCATGCAGATCTGGAAGAAGAAATTTAGATGCAATAACCTATAGGTTTTGAGGTAAAAGGGAAAGAAACTAGGTATGCAAGTTAAAAAGATCTCTTTATGGTTTAAAACAATCCCCAAGAATGTGGTACCAATTTTGATTCATTTGTTTTGAAATTGGGCTTTGTTAAAAGTAAAGAGGACCATTGTGTCTACATTCAATGTATTAATGATCATATTCTGATTATTGCCTTGTATGTCGATGATATGTTAATTTTCAGTAACACCAAGGATGCGATCAATGAATTGAAAGCTCAACTTTTAGGTGTATTTGACATGAAGGATCTAGGGGCAGCTAGGTATATTCTAGGAATGGAGATCAAAAGGGATCAAGTAAACAGAAAGCTTTGGTTATCACAAAGTATGTATGTGAATACTATTTTGCACAAATTTAGCATGTAGGATTGCAATCTAGTTAGAATTACTTTACCGGTTGGTACTAAGATTTCATTAGATATGTGTCCTAAGAATGAATATGATTTAGAGGATATGTCTGATGTGTCATATGCTAGTGTTGTAAAAAGTTTGATGTATGCAATGGTTTGCACTAGACCAGATATTGCCCAAGCAATGGGAGTTTTGCATAGGTTTATTTCTAACCCTAGTAGACAATATTGGAATTATGCAAAGAGGGTGTTAAGATATTTGCATAGTACTTCTAATTACTGTTTGGTTTATTCTAGTACTAACAATGTGGATAAGACATCGGACATACAAAGTTTTATTGATGTAGATTGCGCAGGTGACTTGGATAGTCGAAGGTCCACTAGTGGCTATGTGTTTACTTTGTTTGGAGGAGTTGTGAGTTGGATGAGTAAAAGGTAGCCCACCGTTGCTTTATCCACCACCAAAGTAGTATATGGCTATTACTCATGTCTCTAAGGAGCCAGTTTGGCTATAGAGATTGTGTACATGTATTGATTTTGATTACATGATTATTTAGATAGTTGTGATAGCCAGAGTGCAATATGTTTGGCCAAGAAACCCATGTATCATGCATGGACTAAGCATGTGGATGTTTAATATCATTTTGTTCATGAAATGATTGTTAGTGGTTAGATTGAGCTAAAGAAGGTTGACACTTAGGAGAATGTTGTAGATTCACTTACTAAACTTGTGAGCACATAAAAGTTTATGTGGTGCAAGAAGGCCATGGGCCTTGTTCCTAGTACTTAGTTGTTTTATGTTTTCCTATGGATGTATTTACAATGTATGATGAGTGGGAGAATGTTAGGATTAAGGTGCCATCAACCTTGTAAATCCTATGTATTTAATTACTCCTAATATTATTTGTAAATCATTCATAAGGGATGAAATATTCACCAAGTAGCAATCTTGTTGCAGCCGCATTTTAGATCCTTGTACCCAACAGGGGGTGTGGGGGACTTTCCCCCCACTACTATCACTAGGGGCTCTAGGGGGTGGTGACAACTTCCTAGCCCCCCTGGTGGGGGTTCAAGGACAACACCCCCGAAGAGAGTTTTTTTAAGAAAATTGCCTTGTAAAATATTGTAATTTCATAGTCAATCTAGACCGTTCATTATTAGGTCGTAAATTTGACGATAGAAGTTATGTTAGGGGTTTTTCCCTAGAAGGCAACACTCTTTAAGAGGATATTGTATCATGGCTATGGATGAGTATTACAGGCATTGTTGGATTGAAGACTAAAGAGGAGATTGATAGTGTTGTATTGTAAACTCTATTGAAGTTAATACATATTGGTGCATCTCTTCTTGTGTGGAGTTTCTTCTCAAAAGGGTTTCTCCATGTAAACACTATGTTATGTATTTGATCTTCTATTCCATTATTTCTTTGTGTTGATTTCATACTATCTCCATTTTTACTGGATTAATAGTTATAGTTGTAATCAGATTTCCATTCTATAATTGTTCAACTTCATTTCTAACACAAGTACTATGTGGCATAGTGGGCATTCTTGTTTGTGTATTTCTTCATTGCCTTTGCTGCCTTATTTTTAGGCCTAGATGCATACATTGTTATTGACATACATCTCCTTCTCAACATCATGGGGAGGTGTTGTACTGCATTTTACATAGTTTTGGTAATAATTCCTTGGTTTCATATTTGAGTGAGCTATATGTATCATGTTTTTTATTCCTATACTAGGCAAGTGTAGTGGTTATTTACCCATGCATATTGGTGACATGGAACAAATACCATATAGACAGTCATTGAATTCTTTTTATGAAAGTTTCACTTTTGTATTCCTATTTGTGGAAGTTGCCTTCTTCAATTATAAACACTTCTAGATAGATGTTTATAAAAGACACCTTTGGCAATTGATCAACGTTTATGAGACTATTGGCATTATGCTATCTGCATCTTTGACATGCTTTAAATTTTTAGTTGTTTGAGTAGTGTTACTTTATCTCACTATGCAAATTTTTAGCTCCTAATCTCAACCTTTATTCTTGATTTCTTTAGATTATACCTCTCTTTGATCCCAATTAGATTTGGAGGCTTCTTTGATCCTAATTAGATTTGGATGCTTCTTTGATCCTAATTTCATCAAAGGTTCTTTGGTTCTATAATGTTGCAGTTATTCAATGGTGGATGTTTCTATAGATTTTTTTGTTCAAGGACCTATTTCATTAAGTCGGGTCATCTTTGACTTTCTCCCTTCTCTCTTCTTTATTTTAGGAGTTTTTCCTACAAGTTTTCTCTTTTTCTCTACTTTTGAGAGAACTTTTTGTACATGGGTACCTAACATGACTATACATTGCTAGGAGCCCTCATCATCTTTACCCACCTAAGTTTTGTTTATGGGGGTTGTTAGTGAATTATTTATCTATGTATTAATTTATTATCCTAGATTTATCATGCACATAGCATAAGATTGCTTAGGTGTCTAGTTGTCTAGGTGTCACACATAGATGTCATCTTGTTGAGAGCATATTCTATATTTAACAACTTGTTTACTTGGTCTCCTCACTTAGTTACTTGCCTAGTTGTCATTATTTATAAATCCTCTTGGGAATTTCCTATATATGCTCATCTCACACTTGAGATTCTCTCTCAAGCCCTTGTAATATTTTGCACTTTATCCCCTTTGTTATTGGAATAACATCTTATCCATTGTACAAACCTATAGTTTATCAATTTACTTCTTTTTTGTGTGTGACTTGCTTCATTCATCGATTTCCTAGTTGTGATCATGATTTTACCTTTTTTAACAAATCTTACAATGTCCTTCCTCCTAACATCACTCCCATTGAGATACACACCTTTCACATGATGTATTACACCTCCATACATATCTCATCTAGCACCACCCAACCTATCACCATCCCTCTTAGTCATGTCACCCCTACATCTACCACTCCATCCAATGCTATGTTTATCCCTCAATATCTATCCATCCATGTCCATGCATAACCTTCATTATCTTTCCTCTTCCATGCTCCTTTCCAAACCTATCACCACTTCAATCCTCTTACCTCTCACAACCATTCAAATGCACACCATAGTGGCCCCTAATCTTCACTAGTTACCCTTCAACCCCCCACCCTAGATGCACTAATTCATAGATGCAAGACCAAATGGACTAAATAGTGAGGAATCCAAGGATGCTAGACATACACCACTATCATATGAGATTGTTATGCACTTTATGGGATTTATGGCACCATAATTTTCAATGTATAATGGAAAATGTGACCCAAATACACATTTGATATATTTCACTATTTAAGACTTTCTATATGAGGACAAGTTATTAACTAATTTATTTCTAGATGGACCTTAAAAGATTATGCTATTGAGTGGCTCTTCACTTCCTCGAGGATCTATTTAAACACATTTCATAATTTAACAAAGGTATTCCTATGGACCTTAGAGTTATGGTTTTTGATTATTTGAGTGTACCCAAGGACTCAAAAAACATATTATAATATTTCAATCATTATTCTCTAAAATTATTTCTCCTTTACATGATCTAGAATTGCAAAACATCTTTATTAAAGGATTACTTAAAGCAATTGTGGATAATGTCTGACTAAATAGCTTTGCATCTTTCATGAACTTGTGTGCACATGTAAAAACTATTGAGTCCAACTTGTTAGCAAGAAACATATTCAAGGATGGGTCATCAAATCAACATGGATCATCATACCCTTCCAAATATCAAAAGACAAACAACTTTTCAAAGTGTAATGACATAAAGGAAAGTTTTCATCAAGTTGTTAATGCTTCTACGTTTCCTTTAGTTAATCCAAATGCCCCTAGGAAGTTCAGTAAACTTCAAGAATCCATGGATGATGTGATTAAAAGCTTGTTGAGTGTTAATTTGATCAATCTCCCTCCCATTCACCCATTAGATCCCAACAGACCACTTCCTAGGACATACAATGACCAAGCACTCTATAATTTCCATCAGGTTAAAGGACATATATTCGATCTTGCATGGTCTTAAACATAGGGTACAAGAGCTTATAGACAACAACATGATCAAAGCTACAAGTATCAATGATAATGAAAAATCCTTTAGTGGCACTTGCGAATAATTGATTGGTAATATATACAAATCATTTTCCATACCATATAGTGTTGAGGAACATGAAGATAGCAATGTTGAAAATGAGGATATATCACATGAACATGTTTCTTTGTGGGATCTATTGAAACTAATGCTACATCTTCCTTTCCACCTACTCTTCCATTAATTACATTTTTTATGATTACTATAGTCCATTATACATATTTGGGTAATTTTAAATGATCATCACCTATTTTCTCCTCTAAACAAGTGTATAAGATAGTTATTTCTTTCAAGAGTACTAATCACTAGCAATGCAGGAGCATACAGGGTATAAGAACAATCTTGCATCAACCAAAAATATTTTCTTTTAATGTTTGTTTTACAAGTATTTTACAATATTTTAGTTTTTTTCTAGTAATATGTAGCAAGTTTACAGTAATGCACCTCACCACATTTGCTTTTCTCTCAATCAAGCTTCATGTCAGTCACTGGGGGCATAGTCAACAAGTTTTCATACCACATTTCCTTACATTGGCATGTTTTGAGTTGTGGTTTGGAACAAAAGACCAACTAAGCATCTTGAATGTCCAAATTTATTTCATGGGTTTTTGATGATTGTATTTATGTTTCTTATCTCAAGGACCTTAATTAGACTATGCATTGTGTTGGTTCCCAAATTAGCAAACATCAAACTCTAAAGGTTTACCACTTCTTATGCTTAAGTTTGATGGCAGACTTGGCCAACAAAGACGGGAGATTGTTTGCACGTGTCTCCCCTACACTTTAGGTTCTGCCACACCTAGGAGGGTATTCCTTTATTCACAACAAAAGATTCAACCTTGACTAGTTCAAGCAAAATGCTCTCAAGTATGGACCAAGATGTGTAAGATAAACCCAAATTGGCAATGTTCTTGGACTATCTAACTGGCTGAAAATGAGAGCATGCATCTACAATCCTACTCCTAAAATCTAAAAGTTTTCAAATGATATTCTGATTTTTGATTTATGCTTGGATGAAAGACTTGGGTTTTGACTCATAAATTCAATATAAACTCAGACTGGTGCTTATCTTAGGGCAATGGAGTCAAATAGATGTATATATGTGAATGATTTGCATAAACTCAACTAACATTCAAGTTTCACGGGGATAGATTGGTATTTGCCTTACAAACACCACCCAAGATAGAGTATTCAGTTAACTCTTCTTACAAATATCCCTGCTACAATACGTTCTTCCTCATACTTAACCCAAAACAGTTTAATCTACTCCTTGAATAGAGGTCAAAGATTAAGCATGTAATACAGAAAATCTATATCCTGGAATCTCAACAACCCTTAGTTATCAGATTCAAAAGAAGAGATGCATTCAACACTGGAGACAATTAACAAAATACATGCATTCAACATTTCTCATATAACATCAACATGAAACTGAAAACATATATGTAGACATACATTCAACATATAACTCATAAACTTACAAGACAAGAGATGAGACAACCCAGCAGAAAATGTATTTCATTCACTTCTCAAAAATCCAAAATCTTCCAGCCCCCCAAGCAAAATGAAAGCCCAGCTGTTCTTTTATGCTCAAAGTATGTTGCCCTAAAAATTAACTCATTCTGGAGGTATGTGATACTTTTTTATTACATTTCTCCCTCTAAAATGACATTGGAAATAAAATATTACAATATTAAAAGAGGAGGAAAAAAAAATACATTTTAATATCCCATTTTAAAATTGTACATTATTTAATCTTTTCCCAACTTGAACGACAATAGCTGGAGAATCCATTCCTCTAAACTGATATTTCATCCCCAGCTTCTCCATAGCATTCAACCTCGAAGATGTCATCACAACATCATTCAATAGAAGTTTTCACTCAGCCAATTATCTTTGGGTCGTTTTCTGATAAACAAAGGCGTTTTGCATCATTTCGACACTCTGAAATCAAAGCAAATCAGCTAAAAACCTTCACCAATGGATTAGGAATGGTATGAGAAAGATTTCCAAGCATATAACAACATATTTGAGTCAAAATTCACCTCCAAAAAAGTGCTTGAAGAAGAAAAACGTGATTGCAGCTCCAAATCCCACCTAGAGCAACCAAAAACTGTCAAAAATGACCAGAAAATCTCCACACATGCCACAAGAATGACCGAAGAGCGATTTTGCAACACAAGATAGCAAATTTGGGTTAAGAATGACCTCAAAAAATCACCCAGAAGACCAAAAACGTGACTTGCACTTTGAATCAGCAATACTACTCCCTGTAGCTGCTTGAAATCCGGTCAAAAACGCCCAAAAAATGAAGGAGAATCATGGTTTATCACTTTAGACGAGAGGAGAAGGCAGAGGAGGCCCTGCAATGGGCATAGCGCACCATCTCACGAGCCTTGGGATGAGTAGCAATAAGGGCTGCGATGGTGCACCATCCATACCATCGCACCTCCTTTCACATAATAAACTTTTAATAAAGTTTATAAACTTTATAAACTGTTCAATATGACATTTGACTTTTCAAGCTCACATTCAAACCATCTTTCTTCCCCTTTTTTTAAAATGCATTTAATATTATTTCTTTAATAGATGCATTTAGATTTTTTAAACCTAGACAAATATGAATTTATCTCTCCAGGCAAATGGTACTTTTTCTCCGCGGGAAAACCGAGCGTCCGATGGCCATGAAAATTTGCACAGGGCCGTAATCAATTATTTCAAGAAAACCCATTTGCTCGGATTTCGCTTCGCTGACCGAAATCAGGCCCCTGCTTTGTAAATTGGCCCACCAGGTGAGTTCGCTGCAACTGAAATGCATTAAAATAATGCATCAAATGGTCTCTGACTTTGACGAAATCAAAATTGGAGATGTTTGAGACCAAATTGACTAATGAGTCACCCTTAGAATTATAAGATTTGTCGGAATGCCAAAATTAGCCCAGTCGCAGTTAGAAAATAATTAAATACCCCATCAAAACTTGTCCTGGAAGCATGAAATTGAGCAAGCGTGTTACCATATGCACCAAAAAAATTTTGCCAAAGGGATTTGTAAGATAATTTCTGAATTGAAAAATTTTAATCACCAAAGGTGGCCTCCGGGGTAGATTGAGCAGCTTGTCAACTTAGCCTCCGTCGACACCTCGAAAGAATATTGGCACATTAAATTTATAAAATTTGAGGGTGCCACCAGTGGCTCTTGCTCGGGGACGCATGCCTCTTGCAGGCATGGCAAGATTCTAGTTATCTTCAGGATGTAGACCATATGCCTACTCCATTGGGCTACATAGTCAATACTCCATTTTGCACTAAAAAGCATATCTTCAATTTGATTTGGTGGACCCGGGCCCCCAAAAATGAAGAACCAAAAACCTCCTCTGTCAAATACTCCATTTTCAAGTGACTGCCTCAGACCACAATTGAAAATATTGACATGATCTGCCCACAAACTAACCTTGTCATTGCCATGCCTAACTACATCACTGAGCTTGTCATTGTCAATGCAACCTGTGTCAATTTGAATGCTGCACACTAACTGAAATCCATGATCATTTAGATATTTCACTTTATTCAGCTCACTGTCGTGTTTCACTAAATTCTCATCCAACTAAACTGAGAATTGAAAACATTCATAATCCCATTGACAATTGGCATCATTAATCTTGAAATTACATTCAACTTGCATATCAAATGTAAAGGCTTCAAAAAGAAGTTGTTCACTTATCCCATCAAGAAATATAAACCCTGACTCATTTAAGCTAAATTGCAACTCCAAGTCTAAAAAATCAGACTGAGTGGAAAGCTCATGTAAAACCTTAGAGTCCTCTCCTTCACTAATCATGAAACATTCATACACGGGCAACATCTTTACTTGCTCCATCATACACTGCCTTTCATATTCATACAAACTTTTCAATCCTGAAGTAAAATTTTGCCAAGCATGCTCATATAAGAAATCATAATCAATTAAAAATTGATCATACTCATAGTCACCATGGGCAATAGGCTGAAGGAGTTCATTAATAAAAAACATCCTCATATCCATTATCATTGTGCTCGGCACTTTCATCATTAAACTCTGCCTGAAATACCTCAAAAGAAGGCATGAAAAAATCAGAAGATTGCCCCTTACCAGAAACTTCACAGTCATGGATATTAATATTGTCCTCTGTTGTATTATCATGAACATCAGTAACTTGCCCATTTATATCTGAATAATGACCCAGGCTTTCCTCTTCATCAATGCATTCATGATAAAAAGTAAACATTTTAACTTCAACATTGTAGATACAATCATCACATTCACATTCAACATTTTCATATATTTCATCATCTGAAAGGCTCACACATAGGTCTGAACTTTGACAAGTATCAACACATTCCTTGTTATTATGCAAGTCAGTATCCTCTGTATCCAGAGTGAAAATCTCCATATCAGCCTCATAAAAATAATTATTTACAGCTGAGACACACTTACTTGTGAATGCATCATACCTTGCATCAATGTCCTCTTTTGATCCTCCAATAATAGTGTTGTTGCATGACATATCTTCATATATATCTTTTATTTCATTATGTATGCAATCCACTTTTGCATATCTCGCTTCGATGCGCTGATTATCATCTTGTTTTTCTTGTTGTGTCATGAGTTCTTCATCCTTATGCATTATGCCATGACTGCCCTTTGCATAATCATCTCTCAATGAGCAAATTAGAATAGCTAAAACATATTCATTCTGAAAACAATGTTCATCCTTTGATTCTGTCACACTTTTCTCAGTTATATGCATCATGTTCTGATTTTTCCCAATATGACAATTGCTATCTATATTTTGAGACGCCACACCACTCGCATAATCACATTGGGCAGATGTGTAAATGGGGACAACAAGGATGTGAGTACTCTGGCATTCATTTTTAACAATTAGATCACACCTTTCATTAACACTGGGTGCCTCATGGCAGCAGAGATCTGTAGAGAAATAACCCTTGTGCATTCCATACCTCCAGTTGTTTTCAATGTCCATGGCAATCTGATATGCGTGATGAAGTGTAGTAGGTTCCTTATCTCTCAACCTATAGCTCATTTTCTTGTCAAATGCACCCAAATAAATAAGCAGAGCTAAAGCATCATTAGGCCTAATTTTTTTTGGAATTCTTTTCAATGCCTTTATGAATATGAGGTTAAAGACTGGGATCAATTCATCTTCTCCAATGTGGATATACATGAAATCACTGATAAATGAAAACTCAGAAATTCTTTCACCAAAATGCTCTATGAATGCTGCCACAAATTCACTCCAAGAGCTGACGGAGCATGCTGGAAGATAAGAGAACCAATTCCTTGCATCTTCTTTTAGAGACTAAACAAATAGTCTCATGACAACATCTTTGTGATCAACCTCATAGTCATCCATTAGATCATTGAACCGCTGTAGTGTCTTTCTGCTGATTCACTTTTCATACCACCAAATGTAGGCAAATACTTTCTGATTTTAGATGGAATAACATTTGGGAAACCATAAATGCCATTGAAACTGATGGCTCTATATCTGTCGGTGCTAAAATTTCTTTTTTTACATAGCTAGGGTTGATTACAAACCATTGTTGCATTTGACACCATACAAGGATGCAGGGGTTGGTGGTACATTTTTTCACACCTTTACAAGCCTCTTGATATTAACTTTTGCAGTTACACAGGGCACCTCAAACTCTTTTACAACAATGACCTTAAGCCTTTAAAATATGAACTTTTGTCTCAACTTGCCTAAGGTCCTCTAAATGAGTTTCTTAAAAATATTATTGCATACTTTTTTGAAAATACAAACTACATTCCCAACAAATGTAAAAGTATGCAAGCCTATCACCACTATTTCCCTTTTAACCAGTGCTAACTTCACCTAATAGGGAATCATTTAAAACTCATACAAAATGGTTTTTTGGAAACCAAAATAAGAAAAATACCTAGATATGTTGCAGCTGCTGCAAGTTCTTTTCCCTGATTGAGAATATGCAAATCTAGCGCTTCTTTGTATCCCTTTTCAGGTTCTTTGTATGTAGAGTTGCCACCTCCTTGTAGAGGAATGAGCTTTATGAAGCTGAAAACTCTTTTCTTTCATTCTGGGTTCTCCTCAACAGCAGAGCCACACATAAATCCTTTTAAATTTGCTGCAACGAAGCCTCTTCCAAGTCTGATAACTTCTTAAAATCTAAATCAAATGCTCAGATCCATCCCATTTTTAGACTATTTTCATGGATATGGCATTGTTCCCCAGTAGAGTCGCCAGTTTTGTTGGTTCACAAATCAACAAACATCAAACTCTAAAGGTTTGCCACTTCTTATGCTTAAGTTTGATGGCAGACTTGGCCAACAAAGACGGGAGATTGTTTGCACGTGTCTCCCCTACACTTTAGGTTCTGCCGCACCTGGGAGGGTATTCCTTTATTCACAACAAAAGATTCAACCTTGACTAGTTCAGGTAGAATGCTCTCAAGTATGGACCAAGATGTGTAAGATAAACCTAGATTGGCAATGTTCTTGGACTATCTAACTGGCTGAAAATGAGAGCATGCATCTATAATCCTACTCCTAAAATCTAAAAGTTTTCAAATGATATTCTGATTTTTTATTTATGCTTGGATAAAAGACTTGGGTTTTGACTCATAAATTCAATATAAACTCAAACTGGTGCTTATCTCAAGGCAATGGAGTCAAATAGATGTATATGTGTAAATGATTTGCATAAACTCAACTGACATTCAAGTTTCATGGGGATAGATTGGTATTTGTCTTACAAACACCACCCAAGATAGAGTATTCAATTAACTCTTCTTACAAATATCCCTGCTGCAATACGTTCTTCCTCATACTTAACCCAAAACAGTTTAATCTACTCCTTGAATAGAGGTCAAAGATTAAGCATGAAATACAGAAAATCTATATCCTAGAATCTCAACAACCCTTAATTATCCGATTTAAAAGAAGAGATGCATTCGACACTGGAGACAATTAACAAAATACATGCATTCAACATTTCTCATATAACATCAACATGAAACTGAAAACATATATGTAAACATACATTCAACATATAACTCATAAACTTACAAGACAAGAGATGAGACAACCCAGCAGAAAATGTATTTCATTCACTTCTAAAAAATCCAAAATCTTCCAGCCCCCAAACAAAATGAAAGCCCAGCTGTTCTTTTATGCTCAAAGTATGTTGCCCTAAAAATTAACTCATTCTGGAGGTAGGTGAGATATTTTTTATTACATTTCTCCCTACAAAATGACATTGGGAATAAAATATTACAATATTAAAAGAGGAGAAGAAAAATAAATAAAATACATTTTAATATCCCATTTTAAAATTTTACATTATTTAATCTTTTCCCAACTTGAACAACAGTAGTTGGAGAATCCATTCCTCTAAACTGATATTTCATCCTCAGCTTCTCCACAATATTCTACCTCTGAGATGTCATCACAATAGCATTCAATCGAAGTTTTCACTCAACCAATTACCTCTGGGTCATTTTCTGAGAAACAAGGGCATTTTGCATCATTCCGACACTTTGGAATCAAAGCAAATCAGCTAAAAACCTTCACCAATGGATTAGGAATGGTATGAGGAAGATTTCCAAGCATATAATAGCACATTTGAGTCAAATTCGCCTCCAAAAAAGTGCCTGAAGAAGAAAAGCGTGATTGCAACTCCAAATCCCACCTAGAGAGCCAAAAACCATAAAAATGACCAGAAAATCTCTACACATGCCACAAGAATGACCGAAGGGCGATTTTGCAGCACGAGACAACAAATTTGGGTCAAGAATGACCTCTAAAAATCACCCAGAAGACCAAAAACGTGACCTACACTTTGAATCAGCAATATTACTAACTATAGTTGCTTCAAATTTGGTCAAAAATGCCCAAAAAATAAAGGAAAATCATGGTTTATCGCTTCAGACGAGAGGAAAACGCAGAGGAGGCCCTGGGATGGGCATAGCGCACCATCTCACGGGCCTCAGATGAGCAGCAATAAGGGCTAAGATGGTGCGCTATCCGTACCATCGCACCCTCCTTTCACATAATAAATTTTTAATAAAGTTTATAAACTTTATAAACTCTTCAATATGATGTTTGACTTTTCAAGCTCACGTTCAAACCATCTTTCTTCCCCTTTTTTAAAAATGCATTTAATATTATTTCTTTAATATATGCATTTTGATTTTTTAAATCTAGGCAAATATGAATTTCTCTCTTCAGGCAAATGGCGCTTTTTCCCCACAGGAAAATCGGGTGTCCGACGGCTATGAAAATTTGCACAGGGTTGTAATCAATTATTTCAAGAAAACCCATTTACTCGAATTTTGCTTCGCTGACCGAAATCAGGCACCTGCTTTGTAAACTGGCCCGCCGGGTGAGTTCGCTGCAACTGAAATGCATTAAAATAATGCATCAAATGGTCTCCGACTTTGACAAAATTGGAACTGGAGATGTTTGAGACCAATTCGACCACTGGGTCACCCTCAGAATTGCAAGATTTGAAACTTTTCAGAATGCCAAAATTAGTCTGGTCGCAGTCTGAAAACAATTAAATACCCCATCAAAACTTGTCCTGGAAGTATGAAATTGAGCAGGCATGTTACCATATGTACGAAAAAACTTTTTCCCAAAGGGATTTGGAAGATAATTTCTGAGTTGAAAAATTTTAATCGCCAAAGGTGGCCTCCGGGGTAGATTGAGCAGCTTGTCAACTTAGCCTCCGTCGACACCTCAAAAGAATATTGGCACATCAAATTTACAAAATTTGAGGGTGCCACCACATTGTATAACAAAACCTTAATTGGACTTTTTGGCAAGTATTTGAACCTCGCACTAATTCTTAAGGTTACCTAATTTATTTGGGTCCTAAAAGGGATTGTACATGAAATCACATTGAATTTAGGGGTCCTCCTAGCTTGAGGTGCATTGAAGAAGGTGAATTTGCATGTTACCATTGAATTTATTTGCTACAAAGGTTATGCACCTAATTGTTGTTATGAATAAGTCATAATTAACTCTTTGTTAACTAAAAAGACAATAATACAATGTTCACGAAAAAGGTGGGTGGTAAGAAGGTACACGCTCAAAGTCTATGTAGGATGATGTCCAAAAAAAAGAAAAAGTTCAAAGCACCAAGCCCAAATACATAAAAAGCACTAAGCCTTTAAAGCAACATTGGTAGAAAGGGGTATTTTTCATTTGGATTTCCCCAAACATCTTTGGGGTAGAATCATCAATTGGCTCCTAGCCAGTAAGAGCATCATTTTCCTCAGGAGTGTTGCCAAAAAGTTGCTAAGCATGAACAAGAGAGATGGCCAACTCTAGGCAAGGAAAATTGCCAGAGTCAGGCCAACTAGGAGCACCACACCCATGAGAAGAGGTGGAAGGTGGTTGTGAAGGTTGAGACTAATCGCAGACTATGTTATCTTTGTTCCACAAGGGTTGAGAGTTGTGAGACTAAGAGCCTCTATCTCTTTTGTTAGATTGACTACATACTCACTAGCACCCTTGAGGAGGGGAAGGGGGAGTAGGTTGGACTCTACCAATAGTGCATGGAGCATTACCCTAATGATCCCAGAGCTCATGTAGGTGTGCCACTCAAGTGCAACTTTACTAGCTTGCACCTAAATCTACATAAGCATATTAGAACAAATCATGGATTTAGTATACAAAGAGAAATGAACATTAGTTGAGAAACAAGAAAAAAGAGCTAAATTTGCATCTTTTTCCACATACTGAAGAGAATTTCCGTCTTAAAAGCATGCCAAATTTGGGTATATTTGAATGGGAGACTAGGCCAATCCCCTAACAAAACCATATGCCATTAATAATAATTAGGCTGAAAAGGTCTAAAAGAATTATGAATCCACTTCCAAGCTTCCTTAGCTCTAGTTCAAAACCAAAAGAGATTCTTACGACTCTCAAATTGTCCACAAAATGGACAACATGGATCAAGAACTCCTAGATGAGTTAAACGAGCATTATGTGGAAGGCCTTGATAAAGAATATACTAGGAAAAATGGGCCAATTTAGACTCAAGAATGGCTAACCAGATAGACTGGAACTAGAGATGCTAGGTACCAAGAAAGGATTGAAGTTGCCAACAATGGTTCAATTGATCAACCATAGGCAAATGAGGTGAAATCCATAAATAACCTTTACAAGGCCTATAATTGTGAAATTGTGTGTTAGGATGCCATTTCCAATCCTTCCACGAAGGCTTGAAAGATCTAACCCATATTTTGTGAATTATCTAGGGGGATAACATCAATAACAACCTAAAAAGTCTTATGGTCTTGATTAGACAACCTAAATTTCATTTTGATTTTTGGCCAAAAAAGAAAATTCTTAGTAGCTCTAATAATAAGATCTGGTAGCACTCTAATGCCTCATTTAAAAATTTTCAAGGGATGGATCCATGACACCTTAGCCAAAGGGGATTTTGATAAGAAAGAACTAGAGACCACCAAATAGACTGTTGATTGATTAAAAATCCATTGTGGAAGTCATTACCTACGTAGAGAAGCCATGGCTTAATAGCATCCCAAGCTTCCCAAATGATTTTGATAGAAAAAGTGCCTTGAATCTGAACTAGTTCCCTATGGTGAGGAGAGTATCAAGATCAAGGCCTTTCTAAGCTAGCTTCCTAGAAGACACACCTGAATTGATACAATACTTGATGAAATTTTTTAGGCTTCATTTCCCTCTAGGACCCTGAGAATCCATTTTGCACATAAGGAAATACCTTGCTGATGGATTGAAAGCAATCGTAAGCCACCAGGATCATTGGGAAGACAAAAAATCCTAAGCAACATGATGAAATTCTTGGTGCCCATCACTAGAGGCCCAAAGAAAATCTCTAAGCATTTTCTCAACCTTCAATAAGAGGTCTTCGAAGGCACCTAGTAAGAAGAATAATACACATGAGTGGCGGCTAAGACTTTAGAGCAAATTTGGAATTTACTAGCAAAAGAAAGAGGTTTGGTAATCCAATAATTGAGCTTTTTCTCAATCTCAACAATAACGACTTGCCAAAGATAGTAGGTCAAGCTTGAAAATCAAAAGGAATGCCCAAGAATTGAAAGACTTCCTCATGATCAATCCATTTCTAGCCAAACTTATCTAACCAGGCTGGCTTAGGAAGAGATGACTACCTATAGCACTAAGTCTTTTGCCATTGGATACTTGAACTAGAGGCTTGGTAGAAAGTATTAAGGAAATGAAGAGCCTATTTGACATTATTTTCCTTCTCAATGAGAGCAAGGAAGGAATCATTGGCACAATGACCATTGACTAACTTGTTGGGAGAGTTGGGAAGGGTGATCCCCTTAATCAAGGTTTAAGAGACCTCATGGGCTAATAAATAGCCAAAACCTTCTACTGCAAGCACATAAAGAGTTGGGGCAAGAGGAAAGCCTTGACAGATTGATTGGAAAAGACCAAATGGATTAGATTATTGGTTATTAATGGTAATGAAAGCCAAGGCATCAACAATCAACAATTGCATGGATTAGATAAAATAAGATCCAAATCTAAGTGCTTGAAGCATGGGAAGAATAAAAGGCCATTCAATGTGGTCATAAGCCTTGGCAAAATTAATTTTGAAAAAAATGGCAAGTTACTGAGAATGTTGGGCCCATTCCATTCCTTCCCAGATAGTAATAATATTATCAATAATATATTTGGACTTCATGAAACTAGTTTGTTCAGGGCGAACTAGCTACGAAAGTAGATGCCTAAATTTAAGAGCTAGAGCCTTGGAAATAATCTTGTAAGAGATATTCAACAAAGTGATGGGCCACTAATTATATATTTCTTTAGGGTCACTAGCTTTAGGTATGAATTTGATATTCCCTTTATTGATTAAATTCCCTTAAGACTTTTTTATAAAAATCCCTCTAGATAAACATTGTGAAGATCTTCACCAACAATATCTCAAAAGGATTTATAAAAATTCATAGGGAAATCCATTCAAACTAGGAGCCTTGTCATTAGACATTGAAAAATAGCCTCCTATAAATCTTCTTTGGTGAGAAGTCAATCACAAATAAGACATTGGGAATTAAAAACTTAATAGGGAACCATGTTAAGGAAACTTAGCTAGAGTATACTCTTAAGTAGAAAAAACTTACGCATAGTGTTGGACAAAAGCTTGTAAAATGTCATGAAGCTTATTAAAGAGTTGTTTCCCTTCCTTGATTTTCTTGATGGTTTGAGATGTATAGTGAGAAAATAGATCCTAAAAGAATTCTTTTGAGACCTTGTCTCCTATCTTGAGCCAATGGAGCCAAGCTTTGATTTGGGTTCCACGCATAGTATGAGCATCTACAACCTACTTCTAGTGGTAGAGTTGAGCCACTTAAAACTAAGTGGATAAATCAAATGGCTACAATTCCAAAGTGGTGGTGGATTGGTAGAGCTCTAAGGTGGTGGCCTCATATGCATGGCGGGAGACATGAGCCACCTGACACCCATAAATGTTAAGGAAGTAGGAATTACAAGTGATGATTGTGGAGTTTTGTCAATTCTCAATAAACCTAATGCAACTACGGCTTGCACATGACTCAACGAATGTTCTCGCCCCATATCAGACAGCTCATCAAGTGATGACATACTACATTTAATTTATCAATCTAGGGATGTATTTTCTTGGTATGGTGTTAGTACTGTGTGTACAACTAAAGATTTTTGAAGATTGAAACAATATAATTGTGTATAGCAGAAAAAGGATATTCTTTACAAATTAAGAAAGGAATGGAATGTTGTAGTATAAAATCTATCTTGTAAAGTTTGAAGCTATTGCGTGAATATTTTGTTATCAACTAAATGATAACAAAATGGTTATATCAACTATAGTATGATGAGATGAATCTCTCCTCTCAGAAAGGGGAGGCTCCCTTCTTATTGCTAACTAACATCAACTAGTAATTAACTAGATTTACTTACACTAAAAACTATCCATGGGGTGATTCCATATCATCTCATTCTCTTATTTCAGAATAGATGTTTACAAATCACAACGACAATCCCGCAAAGCTTATAAAATGTAATGACCTACAAACTACTAACTGGAGCAATAATGGCCAATATCGAATTAAGTTACACAAAAGAATAACTGAAATGATACCAGCAAGTGTTAATCACCAAGAAACCCACAAAGTCTTTTGTTGCTTCTTATGCTAACTTGAAGTTGAAAAAGTGTAGAATAAGGTGCAGCCCAAAGTCTTCACCGCATGCTACAATGAGATCAAACAAACATAGAAGATAACCAACATTTGAAGTCTTCCAAGTATCTTCCCAATCATGAACATAAACACAATTCCGAAGACAATATTGCAACTCAAAGTCTACAAAATCAGATTTGGTGCACCTTCTAAATACTTGATTCCACACTACAATTCAACTACATACACAAGATAATGTAATTGAATAGACGTAAGAACAATTCTAAAACATCACAAACTTGATCCAAGACAAAGATTGGATGCCAACTTGCTTTCTTTGTATTGATTGAAAAATGATTTACAATATGGACTCAAAGTTTCAATTTTCTCTTCAAAATGGTAGTGCTTCACTTCAATAGATAGTGCTAGACAATCTTGGATAAACACAGGATCTGTCACTGATCATCTGAATGTTGCAAGTATGAGGTTATCCAGTGTTGTCATTGATGTCAACATACTCATATTGCATTGACAAGAAGGATTTGATGAGCCGTGTGCTGAGGACATTGAGAAAATTAGTCTCGGTCAGGAACAGTGAAGAACAGTGATGAGAAGAAGGTAAATGTACTGTATAGGATGAGAACCGGAGAATGCGGATTAAAGGGTTAGTAGATATGAGTCTTGAGATGCTACAGTTAAGATTTCAGAGGTCCGCATGAAGATCTGAAGGAGTTGTGGCTACCGGTATAGAAACGGGTCCGGCAAGTATCCGGAGGTGACAGAGGATCACAAAAAGGTCCGGTGAGGTCCGGAATTGTATTATCCTAATCTGCGGATTGGAAGGAGTGTTTGGGATGTCCTTGTGATGTATCATCCTGATTTGTGTATGATTTGGAGGTCCGGAAGTACCTCTTGCATTATGACAGTGGCGACAGACTGTGTTCTTAAAGTTCCGGATGAGGAAGACAAGAGATCCCAGTAAGCAGAGGAAGTGCGGATGTATCCGGACATTCAGACAGGCTTGTGAAGGTTCTTGGATCTTGTTTAGGTTGTGTTGTTGGTCCGCATTGATGGTAGAGCCCGGAATTGAAGTTATTCTTCCGGATGAAGTTCCTGCTCTGTGTAGCCGACCGGATGAGTTGTTCATCCTGCGAATGTTCTTGTGATGGCCGACCGGATGTGTTATTCATCTTGCGGATACTCCTATGGTTGTTTGCCGACTTAGATGTTTGTTCCTAAGTCGATGTCTTGTATAAATAACAGTTTGTGAGTTCATTTCAGTGTGTGGTGTGAGGATGAGAATGATATAGCGAAGAAACGTGCGAAAGGCAGAGCAGAGATTGTTGGGCTTAATTGGAACTGATCCGGACATGGTAGAGATGTCATTCTCCAGTTCAAGACTGTGATTTTCATCACTTTGTAGACAGTGTGTCTCCTTGTAGGCAGTGGGCCTCTTTGTGAGCAGTGTGCTCGGGCAGTGAGCCCTTACTGGCATGTGCCATTCATTTTTCTTTATTCTTCTAACAGAGAATAATTCTTGGGTTAATCACCCCGTGGTTTTTCCCTTCACCGGGTTTTCCACGTCAAAATCTTGGTGTTCAATGTGTTGATGCTTATCTGCTCTTATGTTTATGTATTATGCTTCCATGGATGATTATTTGATGTGCTGCTAACTAACAACAGTGAGTTAAGTGTTTGAATAACAAGAAGGTTTATACAACTGATTCACCCCCCCCCTCTCAGTTGTATGCCCTAGATCCAACACTGAATACATTCAATATGCTTGTTTCCTAGTTGACCTCTGTTGGTGTGAAGATGGAGGAAGAGGATCGATGTATGACATTACTGTGTTCCTTACCAGATTCATCAGATCACCTTATTATGGCCATTAGGAGTACCACTACTGCCTTCAAGATGGATGAAGTGGTTTCTTCGTTGTTGTCTAAAGAGATGTGGAGAAAGTCTTCTGAATCGGCTAAGGAGGCTTTTGCGGTTCATGGTAGATCTAAAAAGAAGGGAAAGAAAAAGGATAAGAAGAAGGAAGAAAAAGGAAGATCCAATTCCCGTGGGAGATCTAAGTCTCCTAAAAAGTCCAAGGCCTTGTGTTGGAACTGCACCAAACCTGGTCACTTCCGCAAGGAGTGCAAGGAGGAGAAAAAGAAAAAGAAGAAGAACTATGATTTAGATTCTGACAAGTCCTCTCAGGATGAAGGAGAAGCATTTGTTGCTGCCTTGGCAACTCATGCATCTAAGGATGTGTGGCTTATTGACTATGGTGCATCTTTTCACATGACCTCAAATTGGGGTTGGTTTTCAAAGTATGAAGAATACATTGGTGGAAAGGTGTACTTGGGTGATGATTCTCACCTGAAGATTGTTGGTCGTGGAAGAGTATTGATTCGATTCCCTGATGGATGAGTGAAGGGGATCGATGGTGTTCTGCATATCCCTGGATTGGCATGAAACCTCCTTTCTGTAAGTAAGTTGAATGATGTGGGTGTGCAGGTTGTTTTATCGAATGGAGGATGCAAGATGACTAGAGGATCTATGGTGTTGGCTAAGGGTGTTCAGATTGGCACTCTATTTCAGCTTGATGCATGCGCAGTTCAGTACAATAGTGCCTCTGTTTTGAAGAAGAGAGCTTCAGAGTCTTCATCCTCACCATTGGAACTAGCAGTGAAGAAGACTGTTGCATCTACTTTCGATGGTCATGCTTTTTGGGTACCTAAGGGTGCTCATTCTATGGAGATGAAACTTCCAGCTGAGAAGACAATGTTATGGAACCAAAGGCTTGGTCACATTGGTGAAAATGGTTTGAGGACCTGTTGATGATTGTTTTGATGCAATCATAACAATTAGTTAAAATTCACATAAAATGAACCAAAACTGACTTGAAAGATATGAAGGAATCGGTTAAGATTCACTTAATCCCAAGTTTAATATGGTCAGGTCTTGACCTGTTGGGCAAATTCAGTTGGTCAATGTTCAAGGGGCCTTACGTAGTTTAGGGTTTCTTATTGGTTAACTAGACTTAAACTATGCAAAAGATCATCAATATCAGCATGTTGTTCATTCCTTTTGCATAAAAAATGTTACTGTGCTGCAAAGCTTTAAATGGTTTTCTTGAATTATTGCAGCTTTCTCCTCTTCACTATTATGAAAACTATCTACTTTCAACTCTGTTATGCATGTTTTTTTAAATATGAGACAAATTTCCTTTAAGTTTCTGCATTTTAAGCTAAGTATTTTCAAATGGGTTGGGAAAAGTTAGAAAGATCTAAACTAAACATCATTCACTCTATCAAAGGATCTAGTTGTTCTGTTATCCACTGTATAAGTATTGCAGCAATTTGATCAAATCCATAGACAAAACCTTAAGTGTAAGTTCTAAGCATTTTCACAAACATACACCTAAGATTGCAAGCTCTAAGAGCAAATGTTTCAAACACAATGAAGAGCAAGAAAACACTCAGAAGATAGATGCAGAATTCCAGATTCAATTGTATTAGAAACAGACAGTCATATAAGATTTACAATGTCTGAATGACTCTTAGCTTCAATGATCAAATTACAGAAAACTTACAAGCTTTACAGATACAGTAAGGAAGCTAGATGTTCCACGCATTCCTTATTGTAGACACAGACAACCTCCTTCTTCTACTTCTAAACTAAACTAAAATGCTATTTTTACAAATTCTTGCTGCTACAAATCTCTATGTAGCCCCTGTGTAAAGTTTTATAGAGTAGAGAGGCATAATATATAGACTTTTTGATTGTCCTCAATATAACTCAAAACCCTAGTTAAACAATGGTTCAAACCTCTGGTTACAATATAAATGCTAGAGATCAAATCTCCCAAAATACCTCTGAGCATTCATCCAATCTGGGTGAAATATGCCACTCAGAAACCCTAGCAGCTCAATAATAACTTCTGTGGTCTGCTGCAGTAATGTCTTCAGCTGCATTTTGTCATTCATAAATGAAGACCCTTGACTTCCTCGCCCTTCGTCCTTATCTTCCGCCTACTCCTAAGATCGGATTTCCCTCCTCTGTGATGTCATCGTCATCAAGATTCAGCCCTTCTTCACCTGCAAACCTGCAGAAAAAATGGATAAGCAATAAGTATTGTTTCACATTTAATAAAACTGCGGGAAGAAAAATAGCTGCCAAACCTAGTTGTGACTGTGTGAACGTAGAAATTGGGTCCCAAATCTGTGAAAATGTGCGTTTGAAATGCTTATTCAGTGCCTAAAACAGTCAGGTCAACCACTGTTGACCAAAAAATAAATATGCATTCGGGCCTCAAAATCGACCCCAAAACCCTAACGCTTTGTCCCATTTTCCACCCATTGGTGTGAGATATGCCGTCGATGAGTCCAAAAAATGATTGGCCGACGGGCATTGTTACGCCAATGTCTCCTTTGTTATTCGGCATGCACTGTTTATTCATCGGCGTAAGAATGAACCATCGGCGTGAGCTAGAAATTTCATTCTGATTGCTGTTGTTTCGCCAATCGCCATATATCGGCGTGAGTCCCTTCTATCAGTGAGTCCAAAAAATGATTGGCCGATGCATATTGTTTGGCCAATGCCTTATATCAGCGTGACTCTCACTGAAATAGCCCTATCGGTTTGTCTTACATTCATCGGCGCGGGCTAGAAACTTCATTCCGATCGCCCACCTTCCGCCGATGGCCTTATTGACTTGTGTTTCTTTCCCATTGGCATGACATTAGATATCGGCAAGGGCTCGAAACTTTATACCGATCTCCATTGTCTGGCCGATATCCCTCTCCTGTTATTAGTACTCCTTTGCTGCTTTCTATCGGCGTGACGTAAGATACCTCCCACCGATGCCTTCAAATTCTTTCCTTCCATCGGGGTGATATTGCCTATCGACGAGGCAATACAAAACTTCATTGATCACCTAACTCTCTCCAATGTGACTTTTCTACTTTCTTTCCATCGGCGTGACACTGGACTTCTCCCGCCGATCACTTTGAATTCCTTTCTATCAGTGTAACACTGGATTATCGGTGCAGCCAAAATTACCTCCGTCGATCACCATTGTTTGGCCGATGCGACTCCCGCCGATTTCCTTTGAATTCCTTTTCTATCGGTGTAACACAGCCCATCGGCACGGCAATGCAGAACTCCACCGATACCAAAAGCTATACCGATGAATGGTGGGACCCATGCACTGTTCACCTTGTATCTAACCTCATATACAAGGATTTTTTCTTTGTTTAATAAACTCTCGGGTCCGCGTTTGCATGAAGTGCCCTGTATATTTCACCTGTCGGACATATAAACGTGAGATACAAAGCGGATTTAGAACATCAATTTATTTTAACCTAAAACCACTTTGGGTCCACTTGTATGTATATATTTTAAAACTTTAACCAAATGCATTCAAGGAAAAAGACATACAACTGACTTTGTATATCAAAGCGATATACAAACCTGAATGTACATTTTACCAAAATGATCATAACTTGCAAAATATGGTGAATTTTAAGATGATTCAAAAAACAACCCTAGCTCAATTTTCACAAGGAATCCAACCATATCATGCCCTAGTACCGAAAATGCATTTTTTCTCTATTTTTTAACAAAGTTGCAATCCTAACCCCTCTTTTTCTCTTTACCACCAAGCAAAACAACACACACAGAAGCAAAAGCAACAGCGACAGCAGGGGTCCTCATTTTGCTAAGGAGTAAAATGGGGCGTGTTGTGAACATCACAACTAGCAACCAAACAAAATAATTAAATTCAAAGCATTAAAGGAAACTAAATGAAATAAATCGATAACTTCCAACTATCTTTCCTGCAAATTATTATTCAACTTGAGACATAAGGCATTCAATAAGGGTGCATGAATTTTTATTTTCAGTTTAAGTATGTGCACGTGATTAATTATCCTCATCTTGAAGATCGGTTGAACAAACCAGTGACTGACATTAGCCTACGTAGTTGAGGATATTCCCTCATAGCCAACCGGATAGAGCCTTGCTGCCAACGAGCATCTATAGCCCCGGCAAGGTTATCATTACAATTCACCTAAGTAGAGCCCCACTGCCAGCAAGCGTCTATAGCCCCGGTAGAGTTACTTAGATGGCTTAATCTAGATTTTCAGTATAATCCGCTTTATTCATTTTATATTTTATATTTTCTAATTTTTTTAAAGAGATTTCACAAGATTTTGCAGTTGTAACTTCATGGTGCAAGGAGTGAACACTTGCTAAAATTAAGCTGAGAATTGTAATGGTAGCAAGGGTGACCTTGAATTTTTCACCTAATATCTACACTGGTAGGTTCAACAAACCCAAGGATTTTAGGTGTGTCGTCGTGAGAAACCTCTCTTGAATTCTCAATCACATTTATTGAATACAAAATTTCAGAAGGTAAACAACTCTCTACATTCATGACAGTCACAACAAGTTATGCCTAAATTGCAAATAATTAACCTGAATATTCTGAATTTTATACTATTTTGAATGGTTGTTAGTGTTAGAATCTGAAAAGATTAATAACCCAGAAAACTAGTGCAAAGAATAGATATTAAAACTATGAATGCAAATGATACAAAATCAAAATAGCAACACAGAGTTAGTCTCCAAGAGAGTAATGCAAATGCTAGAAGCAAAATAGCATTAAGAGGATGAAAAAATAAAAGATACCAAATACAACCCAGGTAGCATGCTTGTATAGACTAGGAAGAGAGAGGAGGTGGCAACACCGACCAATGAGGAGCAACCATCTATCGGACTAAAGATAGCAAAGTATCTTCCCAAGATAGCTAATGGATGCTCACATGTAGGAAGGTGACAGCTCGCAACCACTCACCTAATAAGACATGCTTTATTAACCTAAGCGAGATTAATAGAAGTGTAGGAAAAACCTAGGAAAATAGGAAAAATAAATAACCCATCTAGGAAATAAAAACCTACACTAACACCCCCCCATAAGCGAAGCTTAGGTGGATGTAGAAATGGGTCCCGGCAAATCAAGCCTGATGAGGTACCCATGTACATAAAATTCCCCCCAAAGAGAGAGAAAAGAGACCCCCCCCCCCAAAAGTAGAGAGAGTCAGGACTCCGAGTGAGAGGAAGAAGCCCCCCTAGAAGATGAAGCATCCCGCACCCCTAGCAAAGCTCGCAAATGAAGGAACTTGCTCTCAGTGAAGGGTTTGGTGAAGATATCAGCAACCTGCTCAGAAGTCAGACAGTAGCGAAGATCGATGACGTGGCCATGGATGAGCTCCCGGATGTAGTGCATGTGAACCTCTATGTGTTTGGTCCGCTGATGATGACCGGATTCCGTGAGATCTGAATGGCACTCTGGTTGTCACAAAATATGACTGATGGCCGTCTGATCTGGATGCCAAACTCAGTGAGAAGATTCTGAAGCCAAATGGCCTCAGTAGAGGCATTCACAGCCCCCCGATACTCGGCCTCAGTAGAAGATAGAGCAATAGCAGATTGCTTCTTGCTCGACCAACAAACAGGACCTGAACCAAGTGAGAAGCTGTAACTTGAAGTAGACTTGCGATCCTGAGAATCGCCCGCCCAATCTGAATTTGTGTAGCCCACCAAGTCAAGCTCAATGCCCGCTGCATAGTGAATCCCAAAACTATGAGTACCCTGAATGTAGTGAAGGATCCGCTTGGCTGCTTTCCAGTGCAGCTCATGAGGCTCTTGCATGAATCGAGAGACCATGCCTACAGCATATGAAATGTCAGGTCTCGTATGAGTCAGATAAATGAGACTCCCAACAAGTTGTCAGTCCAAAGTGCCATCAACAAGTGGAGAAGAACACTGAGCCTCAAGTTTGACTCCAGAAAGAAAGGGAGTCAGAGCAGGCTTGCAGTCAGCCATATGAAACCTCGAGAGCAAATCTAGAGCATACTTGGACTGGTTGATGGTGATCCCGGAAGCAGACTAGTAGATCTCAATCCCGAGAAAGTAATGCAACAAGCCCAAGTCAGTCATCAAAAACATATCATGAAGGGCAGTTTTGACAGCCCCAATGGTGGATGAAGAACTCCCTATGATCAGCAAGTCATCAACATACAGAACCAGAAATAGGAGTGAATCATCCTGCTGCAGAATGTAGACATTGGGATCAGAATGGCACCGAGTGAACCCAATTGATAGAAGGAAGGAGTCCATCTTGGCATACCAGGCACGAGGAGCCTGTTTGAGGCCATAGAGAGACTTCCGAAGACGGCACACAAGTGAAGAATCTTGAAGGAACCCCTGTGGCTGCTCCATGTAGATCTCCTCCTGAAGGTCATCGTGAAGAAAAGCACTCTTCACATCCATCTGGTGTACTTCCCAACGATTAGCTGCAGCAATGGCAAGAACAAGTCGGATGGAATTCATTCAGGCAACTGGCGCAAAAGTCTCAGAGTAGTCAATCCTAGGAACCTGGGAGAATCCTTTTGCGACCAAGCGAGCCTTATACTTTTCAACCGACCCATCTGCTACAAATTTTGTCCGATAGATCCACTTACATCAAACAAGTTTTCTTCCCTTAGGAAGAGGGACAAGATCCCAAGTGTGGTTCCTCATCAAGGAACTATACTCCTCCTGCATAGCTGTATCCCACTCAGGAATACCAGAAGCCTCATGAAAAGACTGTGGATCTGAGGCAGTAGCAATGAAGACATGTGGAGCATCCTGGAACTATGAACGAGTTCGCCTGGTGTCTGATGGATCCCCAACCCAATCACCTGCAGACTGCAAGGTCTGTCTAGCCCAAAGTGGACCGGAAGATGGAGAATCTGGAAGAGAATCATCAACCTCTAAATGATGACTAGGAGAGGAAGGAGGTGAGTCCTCTGAATTGCTCTCTGCATCAGAAGTGAAGGTAGAAGACTGCTCAGGTGAATCTGACTCATCAGAAGATCTGTCATGTATCCCAAGTGACTCCAATGTCAAAGTAGAAGGAGTTGGAGAAGTGATAGAAAGTGAGCTCGAAGAGCCCTCCTCAAACTGAACACTCCTCTCAATGAACAACTCATGTGTAGTAGGGTGGAGCAACCGATAACCCTTCACACCATTAGGATAACCTACAAATATGCAAGGTCTACTCTGCGGATCCAAGGCCTTGCGTTTCTCTGTAGGAATGTGGGCCCATGCAGGAGAACCAAAAACCCGAAAGTTCTTAACTGATGGTTTCCGACCGCTCCAAGCTTCAAAAGGAGTGACTCCCTTCAAGGCTCGGTGAGGAACACGGTTCTGGATATAACAAGCACAGTTAATGGCCTCTGCCCAATACTGTGGTGCAAGAGATCTAGAGTGAATCATGCAGTTCGCCATTTCCTTCAAGGACCTATTCTTCCGTTCTGCAACACCATTCTGCTGAGGATTGTATGGAATTGAATGTTGCAAATCAATCCCCTCTGAAGTGCAAAACCTCTCAAACCGATGGTTGACATACTCACCACCATTGTCAGTGCGCAAAACTTTGATGGCTTTCCCGGATTGCTTCTCTACAAAAGTCTTGAAGTCTTGAAAATGATCAAATACCTCTAACTTCTATTTGAGAAAGTACACCCAAGTATTTCGAGAAAAGTCATCAATGAATGTGAGGACATATCTAGCCTTGCTGAAAGAAGGATGTTGAAATGGACCAGCCAAATCACTGTGAACTAACTCCAGTATCTATGAAGCTCTCCATGCCTTACCTTTGTCAAACTTTTCCTTAGGATGCTTACCAAGAATACAACCTTGGCAAACACCACCTGAAAACTGAACTGAAGGCAACCCTGTGACCATGCTCTACTGGTTGAGCTGCTGCAAGTAGCGGAAGTTAAGATGGCCAAACCGCTCATGCCATAATCTACTCACATCATTAGAATGAGTGAGAAAAACAGTCGAAGGAGGATCAGGAACAAAGTGAGAAAACAGATAGAGCCATGATTGATGATCTGCTCTCCCAACTGCAACTGTAGAACCATTGTGCAACTCACGAATCTCCACTGAATCAGGAGTGAACTCAACCCGCTTGCCTGAACCTGTGTGAGTGATCTGGTATACCGATAGGAGATTAGTTGATAATGAGGGCACACAAAGAACATCATGGAATGTGCCATCCCCCACATCAACAGACCCTCTCCCACTCACCTCAACAGGAGTGTTATCACCCATCAAAATAGAAGGCATAGTACACAGCTCCAAGGATGCAAGTTCTTCCTTAGATGAAGCCATGTGGTGTGAAGCACCTGAATCAAGAACCCAAGGGGATGGTGAAGAAGCAACTGCAACAAGGGCCTTGCCCTTTCCTTTTCCCTTGCTATTTTCTTTTGCCTTATTAGACCCCTCATTAGAACTCTGTTTGACAGACTCAGGAACACTGATATTATTCTTCTCAAGAATGTGTGTCAAGTGATCAATTTGTTTCTTCAGACATTTATGTTCATCATGACCGGGTCTTTTACAATAGGCACATTGGACCCTCTCTTTCTTAGGCTTGTCGCCCTTGGAATATTGGGTCTCATTAGTTGCTTTTGAAGCAACCGTTATCTGATCCTTCTTCTCCTTGCTATTCTTTTGTTTCTTATCCTTACTATTGTTGTTACTACTTTGTCCTTTATGTTCTTTTGTGCCTTGGTTGGCAGCCAAGGCATGTGACTTAGAGGACTTAAGAGTGCCCATCTGGATTAGCTTGTCCTGTTCCTGAGTGAGATTGACAGCAAAATCATCTAAAGATGGCATGGTGAATTGAGTACCAAGTGCACCCTTAGTAGCATAGAAAGTAGAAACAAACACAGAATATTCTGAACTTAGCTTAGAGAGAATACTAAGAATCAGTTGTTCATCTTTCTTTTCAGTTCCACATTGTTTTAACTGCAGCCTTAGTGATTTCAATTTGGTGAAGAAATCCTGGATTGTGTTGAAATTGCCTGGACTTAAACTAATTAGTTCATTTTCCAACATATGACCCCTCATTGAATCTTGTGTGCCAAATAGTGATTCTAGCTTTGTCCAGATTTCATTTGGTGTATTCAAAGACTCAATGTGAAAGAGAAAATTAGGAGAAACAGACAAACACAATGTTCCATATGCCTCATCACATTTGTTAAACCATTGAGGCTTATCTTCATCTTTAGCAGGTTCAGTTTCAAGTCCCATAGTTATCCTATTTAATCCAGCTTTCCTTAAGTGAATTGTCATGCGTGATTTCCACTCAAAGTAGTTGTATGGAGTTAGGATAGGCAGATTTGTTTGATCCACGATGAAGAAATGTAGAGAAGAAGTGTCGAAAAGAAGAGAACCCAACCAAGACAACCCCCCCTTTTCACTCAATCAAAGAATCCCCCCAAGAAAATATGATTTGACACTTTATATTAGTGCGTTTACAACTACCACTAGCAATAAATACTAAGTGGTTTTGATTTCAATGCATTTACAAAACCCTCATGAAGAGCATATTCTGAAAATACAACTTTGGCATAATATCCAGAGAAATAAATAGCACCACTGCGATCTACTCAAAAAATCATGCACTTTCAAAAAAAGAATCGCCTCGATACGAGGTCGTATGTGAAAGTTATGATCCTTCGAAGTTCTGAAAACGAGAACCGTGCAATGTCACGACTGAGAATCTGCAATTTCTAAAAAATCTTTGCATCAAAATCAAAAAATGATTGCACTAGTGCATAGAGCACAAACAAATAGCTAAAATCAAAAAAAAATTCGTGGGAAAAGGAGTCCATATGAGCAAGAACGGAGCATTTGAAAACTGTCTTCAAAACTGCAGCTGCCAACGGAGAGGGGTCCTGCTGTAGCTTTCTAAGCGTGTTTCTGCAAAATATACAGACTGCATGCAAAAATGGAAAGATACCCAGATAGTTTTTCTATGCTGCGAACAAAACCCAGAAGGCGTTTTTCTTTCAAATGCACAGAAGATGTTGCTCCAGTGTAAATGGAACGCCTTTAGCTACAAAAAATGACCCCAACAACCAAAAAATGATATGCAAAAGCTGAATCAGATGCTGGAACCTGCAATATTGATTCAAAAGATCAAATATGCAAGCTGGTTGTCAGATTTGAGCTTGAAACCCCGGTTCCGCAACTGTGTATGACGATCTCCGATTTTGGTGAAACGAGAGCAAAATCAGACTTTCTCAAGCCTCCTGGACGTGTTGGAACAGCTAGAAATGCTGCTAGTATAACCAAAAATGCTGCAATCACCCAGATTTCATAAACACATGTGCAACCCCAGAGATTAAAAAAATTTCCGTCAAACTTTTCTGATTCTCAAGATCATCCGAAGATGCAAGAGAAGAGCATACTGGGTTTTTCGAAAACCTGCAATAAGATTTATTAGCCCCCCCCAAATCTCTCAAATATGGAAACTAAAATCTACTCTTGCACATAGAATAGCTCTGATACCATGTTAGAATCTGAAAAGATTAATAACCCAGAAAACTAGTGCAAAGAATAGATATTAAAACTATGAATGCAAATGATACGAAATTAAAATAGCAACACAGAGTTAGTCTCCAAGAGAGTAATGCAAATGCTAGAAGCAAAATAGCATTAAGAGGATGCAAAAATAAAATATACCAAATACAAGCCAGGTAGCATGCTTATATAGACTAGGAAGAGAGAGGAGGTGGCAACACCGACCAATGAGGAGCAACCATCTATCAGACTAAAGATAGCAAAGTATCTTCCCAAGATAGCTAATGGATGCTCAGATGTAGGAAGGTGACAGCTCGCAACCACTCACCTAATAAGACATGCTTTATTAACCTAAGCGAGATTAATAGAAGTGTAGGAAAAACCTAGGAAAATAGGAAAAATAAATAACCCATCTAGGAAATAAAAACCTACACTAACAGTTAGCTTGCTCCTTAATACTCTAAAGGGAAAAAAAAAATTCCTGCTGAGGAGAAAACAACGAACCAACAATAGACTGTACAAGAAAGACAAAAACAAAGCAAAAGAAGACTGTACAAACAAAAGAACAGAAACAAAATAACAAACAGAAAGAAACAAAAACAAAACTATACAAACAACTAATCTACAAAGCAAGACAAGCAAACAAAGAAAACAAAACAAAACAACTACTCACACTATATTACACAAACAAAAAAAGGACTGCCCTTTACCTCAAGCCTGGAAGTAGTGTTTCAAATGTTGGCCATTAACCGGTAATAGCACATCTTCTCCAGTCAAGGTCCTGAGTCTAAATGTGTTGTCCCCTATTATTTCTGAGACTTGCAATGGGCCTAACCATAGCTTATCAAATTTTCCATGGCTCCCTTTCTTTTCATGTGCTTTATCCCAGCACAGCACTAAGTCAGATATCCTAAATATTTTGACTCTTGCCCTCTTATCAAACCATCTCTTTACTATTGCTTGGTGTTTGGCAAATTTCTCAATGGCTTGACCTCTTTTCTCATCTAATTGTAACATTTGTACTATTCTGGCCTCCCTATGATTATCAAAGCCTAAATACTCATTGGCAAACTTCCAGATTGGTATTCTCAAATTTACTGGAAGTATGGGATCAGTCCCATAAACTAAATGATATGTTGTACTACCTAAAGTTGTTTTGAACTTGGTCCTATCTACCCATAGTGCATATTTCAACAAGGTATTCCACTCTCTAGGACTCTTTGCAATTAGTTTTTTTATTATATCTAATAAAATTTTGTTCGTAGACTCAGCTAATCCATTACCTTGGGGGTAATAATTTGAAGAAAATTTTAAAACAATCCCGTATTCAAATGAAAATTTTAAAACAATCCCGTATTCAAATGCCCATTTAGAAAACTTTAAAGAAGAGAAAGTAGGGCCGTTGTCACATACTAATGAATAGGGAGTTCCAAACCTAGTGATGATGTTTTCTTCAAGAAACTTGATAACTACCTCAGTTGTGGAGAATTTGCAGTATGTGGCCTCAGTCCACCTTGTACAGTAGTCCGTCACCGTCAGTATAAACTTGTGTCCTGCAGAAGATGGAGGATTGATGACTCCAATGAAATCCAGGCCCCACTATGCAAATGGTGTTGATTCAATTACAGGTTGTAATGGGTTGGCCTGATTTCTTCCCTTATCTGCTGCAGTCTGACAGGTGTGGCAACTTTTGATGTGACTCTCAGTATCTTTGAACATCGTGGGCCAGTAATAACCCGCCCTCAATATCTTGTGTGTTGTAGCTAGATGGGAACCATGACCGGTTCCGTACTTGTCATGCAGTTCTGTTAACACTTTATTCGCTTTAGCTCTATATAGACATCTTAAATAAATTCCATCATGGTTCTTCCTGAATAGAAGACCTCTTTGCACCATATATTTATGTGCTTTAATCTTCAAAGCTCTCCTCTGAGAAGCTTTCATCCTATTTGGGTACTTTCCAGCTATTAAAAAGGTGTTTGAATCATCATACCAGTCTGATGCGTTCTGGGAATTCAATACATACTGTTGTTTTATCAAATCTGGATTTGTATTTGCTATTGTTTGTACCAATGTCTGCCCTATGACTAGCTTCATGGGAATAATTTCCATGTCAAACTCTTGCAGCGTGGTGATCCACTTAGCTCTCTTTTCTCCAGGTTCATTCTGCATCAGCAACATCTTCACCGCTGCGTCTGGCACTATGGCTTTGATCTGGCTGCGCAGAATGTAATGTCTAAATTTTTTCATGGCTCTCATTAATGCAAATGCTTGTCTCTCAGTGTCCAGATATCTTAATTGTGCATCCTTCAGAGGCATGCTCATGAATGTGATGGGCATTTCTTCATTGTCCTCACCCTTTTGCATCAAGGTAGCCGCGACTGAATGGGAGGATGCAAAGGAATAGATATAAAATATTTTGGTGTAGTCTGGGCTTGCCAATACAGGAGCATCAGAAATTACCTCCTTGATATCTTCGAATGCAGCCCTAGCCACAGACATCCACTCCATCTGCGCATCTTTCTTCAACATGGCATTTAACGGCTGCATGATCTCTGCAAAACCCATGATAAACTTTCGAACAAAGTTAATCTTACCAAAAAATAATTTTAACTCTTTCCTATTGTTTGGTATTTGCAAACTTTTTATTGATTCTATTCTATCTGGGTCAATCGATATTCCATCTTCAGAAATGACATGCCCTAGTAATTTACCTTCAGTAACTCCAAATGAACATTTTTTAGGATTAAGGGAAATTCCATACCTTTCACATCGCTTGAGTATTTTTCTGAGATCTTCAGCATGAGTGGATGCATACTTGGAATACACAGTCAAATCATCCATATACACAACAATGCACTTACTTGATAACCCACGGAACGTAATGTCCATGGCTCTCTGAAAAGTGGCACCTACATTGATTAGACCAAAAGGCATCCTCCTATATGCATAATTTCGCCATTTACAAGTGAAGGTGGTTTTTAATCTATCATCCCTATCTATTAAAACCTGGTTATAACCCAAGAAACCATCTAGAAAAGAGATCATCTTTGCCCCGTTTACTGCTTGCAGAACTTCATCTATAGGAGGCAGAGGATAATTGTCCTTTTCAGATGCTTTATTCAAATTTCTAAAATCTACACATAATCTGATGTCTCCGTTTTTCTTTCTTACTGGTACTAGGTTAGCTACCCAAACTGAATGTCTTACTGGAAAAATTATTCCAGCAGACAGCAATTTCTTTACTTCTTTGAAGATTAAAGGCTCTAGAATGGCGTTTACAGGCCTTTGTTTCTGCCTGAATGGTTTAATCTCTGGTCTCAAAGGTATTACGTGAGTTATGATGGATGTATCATAGTTTTTCAGGTCTTCATATGTCCATGCTATTACATGTTTGTAATCTTTCAAAACATCTAAAATTTCTTTTCTAATTTTCTTAGAGCAAGCTTTTCCGATTGGCACATTTTGTGGATTTTTCTCTGTCCCTAAGTTGTGTAAAGCACACTTACCCCCTTCTGTTTTGGGTAAATCTTTCTATCTTATTATTCCATCGAAGTCAAAAATATGTTCTAGTTCAATTACCCCTTTGGGTAAAAAGTTGCTCTTCAAGTTGATTATATCCTCTTCATCCCATGTTGTCTCAGGCCTTTCTTGCTCATCAATGATTTGAGCCTCAAATACCTCATTGCAGGTCAGAAAATCAATAATCTGCTGATCCCCCCCAAATACCTAAAAATGTGTAACATTGTCTGGGATACTAGGAATATTAACTAGCTCAACAGAAAATCATCTCAATCTTGACAGTGCCAAGGGTTCTAGTGTGTTAACAGCAACTACTAGTGCATCCAGCCTGTGATTTAATTCTCTAGGGATGTGCTCTATGTTGAAAGCATCAAATAAATCTATTAAACCCCATACTCTATATCTGTAACAAATCATTTTCTTGTAATTGCAGGCATATAGTTTTCTTACTTGTCTGACTACTAGTTCAGAGTCTAAAAATACCTTAATTGTTTTCACCTTTTTCTTAACGGCCATGATAAGTCCCAAAATTAAGGCTTCATATTCAGCAATATTGTTAGTATAGGAAAACTACAGTCTATATGCTACTAGGTATGACATACCCTGAGGATCTATAAGTTCAACACCTGCACCCGCTCCCTGCTTTGATTTAGACCCGTCACATTTTAGTGTCCACATGCCATCTTTACTTTTCTGACCCTTTACCTTGGCATGCTTCGTCTCTTCTATTACTTGTAAGGTGTTGGTCTGTTTATTCATGGGTATTTCCATTTGGTCAACTTGCATATGTGTATTTTCAGCTTGCAAATCAGAAAGACAACTACCCTTGTCCTTTAATCCCTCTTCTAAATTTAAAATCAGAGCATCTACATTACTCTGAAAGTATTTCTGTGGTTGATCAGGATTCTCATTTTCCTCTTGTGACTCTACTCTCTTTATGCATTTTTTGTATTCATATTCAATGATGTCTTTGCACATTCCACAACTCTCCTCAGAGTGTGGCCTATCATGGACCCTACATCTATTTTTATACAATTTACATTGGACTGGCAGATTTTGTTTAATGCACTCTTCCACCTCTTATCTAATGGCATGGCCAAATTTGTCTATTGCACTGTTTTCTTCATCCAAAGAATTTTCATCAGACTCAATGAATAATGTTGTCTCCTTGCTGACACATTTTCCTCTAATGTTTAACATCATGATCTCTTCAATTTGCACCCCATTGTTGGTAATTCTATAGACACCAGGTTCAACAGTAGCATATAATATTTCA
This sequence comes from Cunninghamia lanceolata, assembly GCA_027924645.1. NCBI lineage: Eukaryota > Viridiplantae > Streptophyta > Pinopsida > Cupressales > Cupressaceae > Cunninghamia > Cunninghamia lanceolata. Next base: position 20,755,136 of record BSBN01001250.1, on the reverse strand, counting down.
TTCGTTCAATTATACTCTGTTATCATATGTTTCATCCTGGGTTCTGCCTCTATTCTAATTTGGTTTGGGACACCTCTCCAAGGTAACCACATATGTGAAAAGTCTGTGGCCATATATCTGTTTAATGTCTTGGACCAATCCCTGCTTAGCAACATTCCATAATTCACGGTTATGTCCACTATTTGAATGTCAATAAATTGGCTTACCCTAGGGTCTGAAGCTAATTGCATCTGAACGTTCATGAGTTCTCCTATCACACTAACCTCAGTCTTATCTAACTATGTGACAACCTTAGCAGATTTGGTGGGAGTTAGCCCGAGAGTTTTGCATATTCCTAAGGGCATTACGTTGGCTAAGGCACCAGAGTCTACCATGCAGTTGTGTATGTTCTTCCCACACAATCTAACAGTTAACAAGAAAGGGGGAGCATCCTTTTTATCAGCATACATTACTACATTTTTATTGGAAGGCTACTTAACTTTCTTACTTTTCTCTTTAGGCGGTGAATCTCTATTAGGAACAGTTACATCAACAGCAACCTCATCTGTTATGGATGCATCCAGAGATTTTATAAAAGCATTCATGATCCCTAGAGTTTTCAATAATTCATTTAGAGGTATACTGACCTTTATTTTCTTTATTTCTTCTGACAAGTAACTCATTAATCTTGTTGTCTCTACTGTTTCAACTTTACTTGTTTGGGTCTTTTGTACTACTGTTCCACTATTTGCATTAGCCTTAAGTATGGCAGGATTGTTGCTAGCGTTCTGACCTGGGGGTGTATTGAAGTTGTTAGGAGGGATGGAAGTGGTGAAAGGTCCTCCCAGCCTAGTGTTGTTCCTTAAATTGTAGGTGTGGTTTTTATTTGTCTGTTGAAAAGCCTGCACCTCTTTTGTTTCAGTTAATACTTCATTTTCAGTTTCAAAAGGAAACTGAAAAGCATTTAACACAAACGCTGATTCAAGATAAAGATTTTCACAAAAGTATGGTTCATCCTCTAACAATTCATCTTCCTTCTCTTCTGTAGTTGCAAAGGTAAAGGTTTCTAAAACTAAAGCTGTATCATACCCTGAGGGTACTACCTCATTACCCTTGGGGATGAGAAATTCAGAAGTAGGAGGCTGCACATCTATATTAAATATGTTGGCTACTAAATGGAACTGTGGACAGTCAAGCTCAGCATGTGCATTGGTATTGTGAAATCTGCACCAGTTTTTCAGTGATGTATTGGCCATTTGGATGCCAGCTGTTTGTTTTGCATCATGATTATCTATATTCTCAAAAGGAGAAGCTAGGGTACCATTGTTTGGTCCAGTGTTCCATGTTTTGGGTGGCCTAGGCTGATTCTGATTTCTGTTATTGTTACCCCAGGCCCTATTATCTATCACTGGCCCTCTATTTTGCATTGGTTGCCCTTGGTTATGACCTTGATGCTGATTATAGTTTTGACTCTGATTTGAACATTGGCCCTGGCTATTATTTTGGGTATGGCTCTTATTATAGTTCTGATTGTAATGCTGATTTTGATTTGAACTATAGTTTTGATTTTGGCTCTGGTTATAATTCTGATTTTGATTGTATCCCTGGTTACCTCTTCCATGGAGGTTCTCGTTTCTTAGTTGTGTTACTTCAGTGGTCAATCTTTTCAAATGTGCAGTGATCTCTTTGATTTCTTCCCTTTCCTCTTGTGCTTTTGCCATAGTTGTATCCCTAGGAGGTTGGAAGAAAGGCTGACCATTATTTTGACTATTATTAGAAGTGTTACTCATGTAAGGAGCTATGGCTTGGATTGGGATAGGACTATACACAGGTGTGTAAGAAGGAACTAGATTTAATAATGGAGTGTGATGCATAGGGACTACATTCCACAGTTGTGCCTGATTTTGCATCCCAAAATTTCCTCCATTAACAAATGGACTATGAGTTGTATGCCTCATCTCTTGATTTACTGAGGCTGCCTCTTTATAGGCTTTCATCAGAGCCAAGTTCCTCTGACAAGAGCTTAACCGCTTGAGGAGATCCAGGATGTCGTCATACAAGAAGGATAGTCCGAAGTTCGATGGAACCAACTTCACTCTCTGGAAAGGTCGCATGAAGTGTCACTTGGAATGCATGGGAAAAGCTTACCTGGGTATGATTTCAAAACCATATGTACCTCCACAAGGTGGTCCGACAACTCTGAATGAAATCACAGAAGCTGAAAACAATCTGCGGACCAAGGAAGCTCTTCTAAGCGCATTGAATGACTCAGATCTCTCGAATGTCATTGACCTACCCACTGCATATGAGATCCTAACTAAATTGGAACTTCTGTATGAAGGAGATGAGTTTGTCAAAAGTGCAAGGTTGCAAAGTCTGAAAGGGAAATTTGAAAGGTTGAAAATGAGAGATGATGAAAACATCACTACCTTTATGCCAAGAGTAAATGAGCTGGTATGTGGAATCAGAAATGCTGGTGGAACTTTAGATGAAAATGAGATTGTCTGCAAAATCCTAAGATCCCTTCCTGCTGCCTACAAAATCAAAGTTGCTGCCATTGATGAATTCAGAGCCCACACAACTGTCACAAGAGAACAACTGGCTGGCAAACTAGCTGCATTTGAAATGACCGAGTTTGGAGATGATCCTCCCAAGACTGAATCTGCTTTCAAAGCCAGTGCCTATGTGAAAGGCAAACAGAGATTTGATCCGGGTGAAAACTCATCAAGGAAAATGTCATGGTATGATCAAGCAAGAAGAGACATGGAAGAAGAAGAAGCAGAAACAGCTCAACTTGAAGCCCTCATTGCAAAGAGACTGCCAAGAGGATCCGGTAAGTATGAAGGAAAACTACCCTTTAAGTGTTTCAACTGCAATAAGATTGGTCATTTTGCCTCAAGATGTCCGGAGAGATCTGCAAGATCTAATACTCACAGACAAAGGTTTCAAAAGAATTGCTATTATGTTCATGAAGAAGATGACAATGAAGGAGTAACAGATGATGAATCAGAACCAGGAAGCAAATCCGGAAATGAGTGGGTGTTTATAGCCATCAAGGAAGAAGATTCCATGCTCTCTGAATCTGTCAATCACAAAGTTGTTGAAAAAGCCTTGGCTGCTCAAGTGGAAGAAAAGGATGATTGGGTTATTGACAGTGGATGTTCTCACCATATGACTGGTGACAAGAATAAGTTCTTAGACTTGGAAAGATATGAAGGAGGAATGGTAAAGTTTGGTGACAATTCTGCTGGCAGAATCAGAGGTAGGGGAACTATTTCCTTTGATGGTAAGAGCAAAACAGGAAATGTACTGTATGTTGAAGGATTGAAGCACAATCTTCTCAGTGTTGGTCAGTTAGTGGACAAAGGCTATGATCTCCGGTTCAAGAATGGAAAATGCAGAATCTTTACAAGCTCCGGAACTGAAATTGCATCCGGTACTCAGACAAAAGGTAACATCTTTCATCTGGTTGGTTCAAATAAAAGTTGTTTGTTTGTTCAAATTGATCAGAGTTGGTTATGGCATAGAAGAATGTGTCATGTAAATTTTGATAACATCATCAAAATAAGCAATACTCAGGCTGTGAGAGATCTTCCAAAGTTGATAAAACCTACAAATAGTGTGTGTAAAGAATGTCAGTTAGGCAAACAAAGCAGAGTCTCTTTTAAAAGCAAAGATCAGTCTTCTACCGGATTATTGGAATTAGTACATACTGATCTATGTGGTCCGACAAGAATCAAGAGTCTGCAAGGTGATAGATATTTCATGTTGTTAATTGATGATCATTCCCGGATGATGTGGGTTACCTTTCTAAAAGAAAAATCAGAAGCTTTTGAGAAGTTCAAAATCTTCAAAGCTATGGTGGAGAATCAAACCGGATTGAAACTAAAGTGTCTAAGGTCTGATAGAGGGGGTGAATTTACATCTGGTGAATTCATTGACTTTTGTGAGAAACAGGGTATAAGGAGACAGTTGTCTGCTCCTAAGACCCCACAGCAGAATGGAGTAGTTGAGAGAAAGAACCGGACCATCCAGGAAGCTGCTAGGACAATGATGTTGGAAGCAAATGTTCCTCAAATGTTTTGGAAAGAAGCTATCAGCACTGCAGTCTACACTCTCAATCAAGTTCAAATCAGAAACAACACCGGTAAGACCCCCTATGAACTCTGGTTTGGCATCACTCCTACTGTGAAATATTTCAGAGTATTTGGTAGCAAGTGTTATATTAAAAGAGATGAAGATCTAGGAAAGTTTGATGCTAGAAGTGATGAAGGAATTTTCTTGGGCTACTCCACTCAAAGCAAAGCATACCGGTGTTACAATAAGAGATTGAGGAAGATGATAGAAAGCACCAATGTGAAGGTTGATGAAGGAATTGAGAAGCCTTCAAGATTTTATGAGTTTGATGAAGATGACCAAGACAGTGTTCAAGGACCTCAATCCTCTCCGGTGAGACAGAGTCAGCCTGATCCGGTAAATCAGGAAGAAGAGTTAGATTTGAATGAGGCTGATCAAGAAACAGCAGTGCTGGATACTCCCAAAATTCCAAGGTATGTAAGACTGAATCACTCTGAAGATCAGATCATAGGTGACAGAAGCAAAGGTGTACAAACTAGAAGGAATATTGCTCAAGATCAGAATGAATGTTGTCTGATTTCAAAGATTGAACCTAAAACAATAAATGAAGCCTGCAATGATGAAAACTGGACCAAAGCAATGGAAGATGAACTGATGCAAATTGAGAAAAATCATACTTGGGATCTTGTTCCCAGACCTAGAGACAGGAATGTAATTGGAACCAAGTGGGTCTTCCGGAACAAACTAAATGAAGCTGGTGAAGTAATCAGAAACAAAGCTAGATTGGTCTGCAAAGGCTACTCTCAAATAGAAGGAATTGACTTTGAAGAGACTTTTGCTCCGGTAGCAAGAATTGAAGCAGTCAGATTACTTCTTGCATTTGCTGCCTTCAAAGACTTCAAGGTATATCAGATGGATGTCAAGTCTGCCTTCCTAAATGGTGATCTGGAAGAAGAAGTCTACATTGAACAACCGGATGGATTTCAATTGTCTGATAATAATGATATGGTCTGCAAGTTGAAGAAAGCTTTGTATGGATTGAAGCAAGCCCCAAGAGCATGGTATGAAAGGTTGGATAAGCATCTTGTGCAGATTGGATTCAACAAAGGTATTGCTGACAACAACTTATATTTCAAAATTGATCATGAAAACATTCTGATTGTTGAAGTATTTGTGGATGATATCATTTTTGGAGGAAGAGATAGTATGTGCAAAACTTTTGCAAATCAGATGAAAAGTGAGTTTGAAATGTCTATGCTTGGTGAAATGAATTTCTTCTTGGGTCTGCAAATTACTCAAACAAAAGAAGGGATCTTCATCTCTCAGACCAAATATGTGAAAGAATTGTTAAAGAAATTTGGTATGGAAGACTCAAAGCCTATGAACACCCCTATGGCAACCGGATGTAAGTTAAGCAAAGATGATGATTCTCCAAAGGCAGATCAGACAAAGTATAGATCAATGATTGGTGGATTGTTGTATCTCACTCAAACTAGACCAGATATAATGCAGGCTGTTGGTCTTATGGCAAGATTCCAGGCTGATCCTAGAGAATCTCATGTTATGGCAATCAAAAGAATTTTTAGATACTTGAAAGGAACAGTTGAGTATGGTCTATGGTATCCTAGAGATCCGGATTTCTCTCTTCATGCTTACACAGATGCAAATTGGGCAGGAGATGTGGATGACCGGAAGAGCACTAGTGGTGGAGCATTCTTTTTGGGAAAGAGATTGGTTTCTTGGCTATGCAAGAAACAAGATGCAATATCTCTGTCTACAACTGAAGCAGAATACATTGCAGCAGCAGGTAGTTGCACTCAAATCCTATGGATGAAGCAGATGCTAAGAGACATCAAAGTTGAATATGAGGAGCCTATCACAATTTTCTGTGATAATTCAAGTGCAATTAATATTTCCAAGAATCCGGTATTGCATTCTAAGACTAAGCACATATCTATCAAATTTCACTTCTTGAGAGAACAAGTAAATAAGGAAGAAGTCAGATTGGAGTATGTTCCCTCCAAGGATCAGATTGTAGATATCCTTACAAAACCTCTTCCCAAGGACTCTTTTGAATATCTCCGGGAGAAGTTAGGGGTCATGGCCCCTCCGGTGATGAACTAAGATGCACTGATGTGCATCAGTCCGGTGGCTATCACAGTCATATCTTGTGATCCGGACGAATGGGGAGCTGCAACTAAGGGGGAGCAGCTGGTATGATTCTGATGTATGAGAATTGCAAGTATGAGCCCTTTGCCATTGATGTCAAAGGGGGAGAGAAAACATGTGAAAAACAAGTGGTTGATGATCAAAGGGGGAGCAGCAAAAGAAGAGAAGACATATGAAAGGTTGAAGTTCTTGTCTTAATGGTTTTTCACATCATATGTTGCCATCAATGACAAAGGGGGAGATTGTTGCAAGTATGAGGTTATCCAGTGTTGTCATTGATGTCAACATACTCATATTGCATTGACAAGAAGGATTTGATGAGCCGTGTGCTGAGGACATTGAGAAAATTAGTCTCAGTCAGGAACAGTGAAGAACAGTGATGAGAAGAAGGTAAATGTACTGTATAGGATGAGAACCGGAGAATGCGGATTAAAGGGTTAGTAGATATGAGTCTTGAGATGCTACAGTTAAGATTTCAGAGGTCCGCATGAAGATCTGAAGGAGTTGTGGCTACCGGTATAGAACCGGGTCCGGCAAGTATCCGGAGGTGACAGAGGATCACAAAAAGGTCCGGTGAGGTCCGGAATTGTATTATCCTAATCTGCGGATTGGAAGGAGTGTTTGGGATGTCCTTGTGATGTATCATCCTGATTTGTGTATGATTTGGAGGTCCAGAAGTACCTCTTGCATTATGACAGTGGCGACAGACTGTGTTCTTAAAGTTCCGGATGAGGAAGACAAGAGATCCCAGTAAGCAGAGGAAGTGCGGATGTATCCGGACATTCAGACAGGCTTGTGAAGGTTCTTGGATCTTGTTTAGGTTGTGTTGTTGGTCCGCATTGATGGTAGAGCCCGGAATTGAAGTTATTCTTCCGGATGAAGTTCCTGCTCTGTGTAGCCGACCGGATGAGTTGTTCATCCTGCGAATGTTCTTGTGATGGCCGACCGGATGTGTTATTCATCTTGCGGATACTCCTATGGTTGTTTGCCGACTTAGATGTTTGTTCCTAAGTCGATGTCTTGTATAAATAACAGTTTGTGAGTTCATTTCAGTGTGTGGTGTGAGGATGAGAATGATATAGCGAAGAAACGTGCGAAAGGCAGAGCAGAGATTGTTGGGCTTAATTGGAACTGATCCGGACATGGTAGAGATGTCATTCTCCAGTTCAAGACTGTGATTTTCATCACTTTGTAGACAGTGTGTCTCCTTGTAGGCAGTGGGCCTCTTTGTGAGCAGTGTGCTCGGGCAGTGAGCCCTTACTGGCATGTGCCATTCATTTTTCTTTATTCTTCTAACAGAGAATAATTCTTGGGTTAATCACCCCGTGGTTTTTCCCTTAACCGGGTTTTCCACGTCAAAATCTTGGTGTTCAATGTGTTGATGCTTATCTGCTCTTATGTTTATGTATTATGCTTCCATGGATGATTATTTGATGTGCTGCTAACTAACAACAGTGAGTTAAGTGTTTGAATAACAAGAAGGTTTATACAACTGATTCACCCCCCCCCTCTCAGTTGTATGCCCTAGATCCAACACTGAATACATTCAATATGCTTGTTTCCTAGTTGACCTCTGTTGGTGTGAAGATGGAGGAAGAGGATCGATGTATGACATTACTGTGTTCCTTACCAGATTCATCAGATCACCTTATTATGGCCATTAGGAGTACCACTACTGCCTTCAAGATGGATGAAGTGGTTTCTTCGTTGTTGTCTAAAGAGATGTGGAGAAAGTCTTCTGAATCGGCTAAGGAGGCTTTTGCGGTTCATGGTAGATCTAAAAAGAAGGGAAAGAAAAAGGATAAGAAGAAGGAAGAAAAAGGAAGATCCAATTCCCGTGGGAGATCTAAGTCTCCTAAAAAGTCCAAGGCCTTGTGTTGGAACTGCACCAAACCTGGTCACTTCCGCAAGGAGTGCAAGGAGGAGAAAAAGAAAAAGAAGAAGAACTATGATTTAGATTCTGACAAGTCCTCTCAGGATGAAGGAGAAGCATTTGTTGCTGCCTTGGCAACTCATGCATCTAAGGATGTGTGGCTTATTGACTATGGTGCATCTTTTCACATGACCTCAAATTGGGGTTGGTTTTCAAAGTATGAAGAATACATTGGTGGAAAGGTGTACTTGGGTGATGATTCTCACCTGAAGATTGTTGGTCGTGGAAGAGTATTGATTCGATTCCCTGATGGATGAGTGAAGGGGATCGATGGTGTTCTGCATATCCCTGGATTGGCATGAAACCTCCTTTCTGTAAGTAAGTTGAATGATGTGGGTGTGCAGGTTGTTTTATCGAATGGAGGATGCAAGATGACTAGAGGATCTATGGTGTTGGCTAAGGGTGTTCAGATTGGCACTCTATTTCAGCTTGATGCATGCGCAGTTCAGTACAATAGTGCCTCTGTTTTGAAGAAGAGAGCTTCAGAGTCTTCATCCTCACCATTGGAACTAGCAGTGAAGAAGACTGTTGCATCTACTTTCGATGGTCATGCTTTTTGGGTACCTAAGGGTGCTCATTCTATGGAGATGAAACTTCCAGCTGAGAAGACAATGTTATGGAACCAAAGGCTTGGTCACATTGGTGAAAATGGTTTGAGGACCTGTTGATGATTGTTTTGATGCAATCATAACAATTAGTTAAAATTCACATAAAATGAACCAAAACTGACTTGAAAGATATGAAGGAATCGGTTAAGATTCACTTAATCCCAAGTTTAATATGGTCAGGTCTTGACCTGTTGGGCAAATTCAGTTGGTCAATGTTCAAGGGGCCTTACGTAGTTTAGGGTTTCTTATTGGTTAACTGGACTTAAACTATGCAAAAGATCATCAATATCAGCATGTTGTTCATTCCTTTTGCATAAAAAATGTTACTGTGCTGCAAAACTCTAAATGGTTTTCTTGAATTATTGCAGCTTTCTCCTCTTCAATATTATGAAAATTGTCTACTTTCAACTCTGTTATGCATGTTTTTTTAAATATGAGACAAATTTCCTTTAAGTTTATGCATTTTAAGCTAAGTATTTTCAGATGGGTTGGGAAAAGTTAGAAAGATCTAAACTAAACATCATTCACTCTATCAAAGGATCTAGTTGTTCTGTTATCCACTGTATAAGTATTGCAGCAATTTGATCAAATCCACAGACAAAACCTTAAGTGTAAGTTCTGAGCATTTTCACAAACATACACCTAAGATTGCAAGCTCTAAGAGAAAATGTTTCAAACACAATGAAGAGCAAGAAAACAGTCAGAAGATAGATTCAGAATTCCAGATTCAATTGTATTAGAAACAGACAGTCATATAAGATTTACAATGTCTGAATGACTCTTAGCTTCAATGATCAAATTACAGAAAGCTTACAAGCTTTACAGATACAGTAAGGAAGCTAGATGTTCCATGCATTCCTTATTATAGACACAGGTGACCTCCTTCTTCTACTTCTAAACTAAACTAAAATGCTATTTTTACAAATTCTTGCTACTACAAATCTCTATGTAGCCCCTGTGTAAAGTTTTATAGAGTAGAGAGGCATAATATATAGACTTTTTGATTGTCCTCAATACAACTCAAAACCCTAGTTAAACAATGGTTCAAACCTCTGGTTACAATATAAATGCTGGAGATCAAATCTCCCAAAATACCTCTGAGCATTCATCCAATCTGGGCGAAATATGCCACTTGGAAACCCTAGCAGCTCAATAATAACTTCTGTGGTCTGCTGCAGTAATGTCTTCAGCTGCATTTTGTCATTCATAAATGAAGACCCTTGACTTCCTCACCCTTCGTCCTTATCTTCCCCTTGCTCCTGAGATCGGATTTCCCTCCTCCGTGATGTCATCGTCATCAAGATTCAGCCCTTCTTCACCTGCAAACCTACAGAAAAAATGAATAAGCAATAAGTATTGTTTCACATTTAATAAAATTGCAGGAAGAAAAACAGCTGCCAAACCTAGTTGTGACTGTGTGAACGTAGAAATCAGGCCCCAAATCTATGAAAATGCGCATTCAAAATGCTTATTCGGCGCCCAAAACAGTCAGGTCAACCACTATTGACCAAAAAATAAATATGCATTCGGGCCTCAAAATTGACCCCAAACCCTAACGCTTTGTCCCCTTTTCTGCCCATCGGTGTGAGATATGCCGTCGGCGAGTCCAAAAAATGATTGGTCGACGGCCATTGTTATGCCGATGTCTCCTTTGTTATTCGGCATGCACTTTTTATTCATCGGCATAAGAATGAACCGTCGACGTGAGCTATAAATTTCATTCTGATTGCTGTTGTTTCACCGATTGCTATATATCGGTGTGAGTCCCTTCTATCGGCGAGTCCAAAAAATGATTGGCTGACGCATATTGTTTGGCCGATGCCTTATATCAGCGTGACTCTCACCGAAATAGCCCTATCAGCCTGTCTTGCATTCATCGGCGCAGGCTAGAAACTTCATTCTGATCGCCCACCTTATGTCGATGGCCTTATTGACTTGTGTTTCTTTCCCATCGGCATGACATTAGATATCGGTGAGGGCTCAAAACTTTATACCGATCTCCATTGTCTAGCTGATATCCCTCTCCCATTATCGATACTCCTTTGCTGCTTTCTATCGGCGTGACGTAAGATACCTCCCGCCAATGCCTTCAAATTCTTTCCTTCCATCGGGGTGATATTGCCTATCGGCAAGGCAATACAGAACTTCATCGATCACCCAACCCTCTCCGATGTGACTTTTCTACTTTCTTTCCATCGGCGTGACACTAGACTTCTCCCGCCGATCACTTTGAAATCCTTTCTATCGGTGTAACACTGGATTATCAGCGCGGCCAAAATTACCTCCGTTGATCACCATTGTTATGCCGATGCGACTCCCGTTGATTTCCTTTGAATTTCTTTTCTATCGGTGTAACACAGCCCATCGGCACGGCAATGCAGAACTCCACCGATACCAAAAGCTATACCGATGAATGGTGAGACCCATGCACTGTTCACCTTGTATCTAACCTCATATACAAGGATTTTTTCTTTGTTTAATAAACTCTCGGGTCCGCGTTTGCATGAAGTGCCCTGTATATTTCACCTGTCGGACATATAAACGTGAGATACAAAGCGGATTTAGAACATCAATTTATTTTAACCTAAAACCATTTCGGGTCCACTTGTATGTATATATTTTAAAACTTTAACCAAATGCGTACAAGGAAAAAGATATACAACTAACTTTGTATATAAAGCGATATACAAACCTGAATGTACATTTTACCAAAATGATCATAACTTGCAAAATATGGCAAATTTTAAGATGATTCAAAAAACAACCCTAGCTCAATTTTCACAAGGAATCCAACCATATCATGCCCTAGTACCGAAAATGCATTTTTTCTCTATTTTTTTAACAAAGTTTGCAATCCTAACCCCTCTTTTGCCCTTTACCACCAAGCAAAACAACACACACAGAAGCAAAAGCAACAGCCACAGCAGGGGTCCTCATTTTGCTAAGGAGTAAAATGGGGCATGTTGTAAACATCACAACAGGACCCTAAAAAATAAAAATCTTGTTAAGGGTATGAATGACTGTAATCTTGAGTTTGATTTCTGTGAACATTGCATTTATGGAAAATAAATCCGTGTTTAGTTTTATTCCAGTTCTCACAAATCTTCTAAGGTGTTGGACTTGATTCATTCTGATGTGTTTGGTCTTGGTAATGTTCCTTCAATTTCAAAATTTGTTTACTTTGTTTCATTCTTGATGATTACAGTAGAAGGACATGGGTGTATTTCCTTAGAAGCAAATCTGAAGTCTTTAGTAGATTCAAAGAGTTCAAAGCTCATGTAGAGAATCGGAAGGATATAAAGATTAAGTGTTTGAGGACTGACAATCGTGGTGAGTTTTGTTTAGTAGATTTTGACAAGTTCTGTAAAGAACAGGGGATTGAGAGGCACAAGACAACTCTGTATACCCCTCAACATAACAGAGTTACAGAAAGGATGAATAGAACGTGATGGAGAGAGCAAGGAGTATGCTAAGTGGAGCTGGCCTTGAACAAAAGTTCTGGGCTAAAGTTGTTTCTACCACTTGTTACCTGGTTAATAGGTCTCCTACATCAGCACTCGTTGATAAGACACCTATGGAGGTATGGTCTGGTAAAAATCCTTCATTAAGACACATTCAAGTATTTGGTTGTGAGGCATATGCACATGTGCCTAAGGAGAAGAGGTCTAAGTTGGAGAACAAGGATTTGAAGTGTATCTTCATTAGTTATGGCATTAGTGTGAAAGGGTACAAGCTTTGGGATCCAGTGGTTGAGAGAGTTCAGATACTTCTGAGTATTCCTTATGTTATCAGGATTATCCTATAGGACCTCGACATTCACTTTGTATTCGTGGATTTGTGGATTCAGATTGGGCAAGTGACATTGACAGCAGGAGATCCACCAATGCTTATGTGTTCACTATGTTTGGTGGTGCTATTAGTTGGATGAGTAAGCAGCAACCTGTGGTCACTTTGTCCACTACTAAAGCTGAGTACATGGCAAAAACTCATGCTTGTAAAGAAGCCATTTGGATTAAGAGATTATGTTCTGATGTTGGGTTGATGCAGGGAAGATTACTATTTGTTGTGACAGCTAGAGTGCCATATGTTTGGCAAAGAATCCTACTTTCCACGTGAGGACTAAGCATATTGATATCTAGTACCATTTTGCTCATGACATGATAGAGGATGGGAAGGTAAACTTGGATAAAGCTGACACTTTGATGAAAGTTGCAGATTCCTTACCAAAACCTATGAGCACAAAGAAGTTTAGATGGTGTTAAGAGTCTATGGGCCTCTCAGCCCCTAGAAATTAAATCATGGTGTTGATACTCCCTTTGCTCTTGCAAGGTGTTCGACAAGTGGGAGAATGTTAAGAAAAGTGTCTCAACCTTGAAACTTCTAAACGTTACTATTCTTCCTAGTTTTGGTCTTTTCGAATACCCTTTATCTTGAAGAATGATCTAGAACTTTCAATGTTTCCAAAGTGCTAAAAATGGCAGGACTTACTATTTTTAGTAAGTCTACATTTGACCTTGGATTGACCTAAAATTTTCCCATAAGGTGTGGGACAACTAAGTAAACATCTCGGGTGAGTTTTGACTCAAGATCATATCTAGATTGTGAGATATTAAAGTTTTTATTTTTTGAAACTGCCAAAAAAAGTTTTGAACTTAATTGTCGTAATAAAAAATTCCCTAAACATCTAAAAAATTGTCATAACCAACGAATTGGGTTATAGGGTAATAGATCTCTTCACGAGCTTTCCGACGCATCAAACGGTTCGTCAATCAGATACCCGAATCAAAAGTTATGGCCTCCAGAAGTTGGACCTCCTATTTTTGGGAAATGTAAAAACGTGTTGGACACATAAAAGAGCTATAAAGGGGAGAGTTACATGTGTTGGTGTGTGTTTTGGCACATCACAAGGCATCTTTGATTGGAGATAATTTGGGCACCACTTTTGGGTGGTTTTAGCTCAGGGTTTTGCAATTACCGGTAACGGTTTACTGTATTGTATCTCCTATATATCAGGAGCTGGAGATGGAGGTTGTGTGTAAGAATCTTATAGATGTCTAGTTACCTCCTGGATCTCTAGTTGGATATACTCCTGTAAAAGCTTGCTCTGCAAGTATATTGTAATCTTCTTGATTCTTGAATAATATTTTGGGTGGCTTTGGAGTGTGGGGTTTTTTACTTGAAAGGGGTTTCCCCATGTATATCTTGTGTTGTGAGTTTTGTGTTTGCATTTGGAAGTTGTTATTATCTTTCTATTAATGTGCATCTTAATCTGTAACTGAAAAGTAAAAAATTGCATAAATCTTTCCTCAGTAGATCAGTGTAGGAAGCATTTCCGCATACCTTGCTTCCTTTCGGTTAGGGTATTCTTTGCCTTGGTATTTGCCTTGAGGTCCCCCTACATGGCCCTAGTCTATGGCTTCACAGCCCTGTTCAGGGCCTTCACAGGTGCTTCATCTTCCAAGCTTAGTCTACACTCTTTAGTCCACTTTCGACCCCTTGGTCGACCCTATATATTGGTTGACTCAACCTCTTTTTTTAGCCTTACTGGACCCTAATCATGCCTTCTTCTGGCCCATTTCAAGCTTCTACTCAAAGTTCTTAGCCGCCATCATTCCAGTCTCTATCGACCTTTACAGACCCACAACTCGACGCTTCAAATCCTTTGTTGGTTTCTTCAGCATTCCCTAGCCTGCTTTTGCCATCTCTGCTAGTTGATTTATAGACCATTTGGTCAAGAGTTACAAGGATGACCCATTTTGTTGAATTCTGACTCTGTTGTTTGGCCACTCGACCCTCCAATCATCTGATTAGGCCCTATTTTCTTAGGCCTTGGCCTACCTTGGCACCCCTGTGCTCATTCTGGCACTCCATTTGCACTCTACATTGTTGGACTTCTGAAGACAACTTGGTTTCAACCCATTTTGAGCTCCCTTTGACCTATTATTGGTTCCTCTGGCAACCTCTTCAACCCTCACAACTTATCTTTTGAGCTCTTCATTCTACCTACTGGTTGCACTCATTGTGGTATCCTAATTAGTCACAGTTACTAGTGTTTTGGAGGTGCCATATCCAGATAAGATTTCTTTTTGGATCAGGTTTTTTGCAGAAGTTGCAGGGTCATTTCATTCATCTCTGCAAATTGGGGCTTTTCCCATTACAAGGTCGCCATCCAAGGTCGAGGTCGTGGTTACTTTTTCCTATTGCATGGCTGATAGTCTCTAGTCCTTCATCACCAAAGTCTCTTTGGCCCTTCAACCTTGTTGTTCTTATCTCCATTATCAACTACCAACATTTGGATCATGAAGGGATCTCAACATTCATTATAGGCCGCTCGACCCCTTCTCACGCTCTCCAAATTTGAGAAGTTTCAATTGCGAGGTCAATTTCATAGACTTGGTCACAGTTGAATTCTTCAAATAACAACGTTTAAACTACCATCAAGTTGAAGTCTTTGGAGTTTTATGCGCTTTGCATTTCTTGCTAGTGGTTGTCTTTTGTTTTGTTAGTGGTTCTTTTTTCAAACTGCCATCATCAATGTTTAAGAGGCAAGTTTTGAGTTAAGCATTTGTTGTAAAGTAATAGTTAATGTTATTCAAACATTTAATGTTACTCTTCTCAACCATTCACATTTTATGCTATCTTCTCACAGTTTAGACTAACCCCCAACATTTTATGCTAGCAGCGTAGTCTCTTCAAAAGTGCCTAAACTAGGCCTTTTTTCATTTTGCCATAAGTTTCGCCCACAGAGGCATTTGTTGGCAAAATTATAGTCAACATAAAGGTATTTCTATTATCTTCGACATATCATCAAGACGTTTTTAAATTGTAGCATTTTTTATGCATTTTAGACCTCCAAAGTACTAGTTTATATCAAATTTTGATGGGGCCTCATTTTCACCCCTAATTTCAAAATTTCCCAAACTTTTTTTGTAACTCAAAAGAAAAATGTGAGGAAAATATCCACAATTATAAATCTTAAGTTTTGGATTGACAATTTGTAAAATCACCTTAAGTTATAAACGGTCAATCATTTTGGGGGGGCAATCTTGCATTTCTATATTGCTTTTTGCTCATAATTAGATCATGTCTAAAAACTACAAAATCAAATGTACCTATAGTGGGAGTAATTAGCATGGAGCTGAAATGTGTCCTCATTTCTCACATGCTACCTTTAAACTCTTTTGTAAGATTGTTAAACCATTTCTTGATGTACATTTAGATTGACTTACAATCATTCATTGGAGTAGGACATTGTTATTGTTGTTCCAAATCCACCACATTGGATGCATATCTATCAGATATTTCATGTCTTTTCGTAGAGTCTCGCATTGCAGATTTGGAAGACACCATTGAGGATATTCAATTCCTCTTTGATGATAGCTTCGATGGAGTTGCATCCACATATTATTATTCAGAGATTGTTCTTCATCCTCCTCTTCTTCAGTCACAGTTTGATAATGGATTGGAGACCTTTGAGCAATTTTCAGGAGATTCATTTATGTCTTTGAATCATGTGCAACATTCAAAGCCATTTATCCTTCTTCCTGCATGTTCCTATTTGGAATGGGAAGATTAGTTGCACACTTTTGTGGTTCTTTTTCTTCCTAAGGGGAGAAATGATGTCTAAAGTTTGTGGATCATATTCAACATCCAGTGTCGAGCTTCTACTAGCACTACAGGAGGTATTTTGAGAGGAGGTTGCATGGTTAGTCTTCTCATATCAGTTTTTGGAGGATCCATCTCTTCGCATGAATTTCATTTCTTCACATTTTCTAGGGTTCATATTGACCTTCTCATCTTTTCTCTCCTATGGGGGGAACATATATTGTATATTAGTGTTATAAGTGGTCCTTGGGGGGTCATCATTAGTCCTCCTTCTATCTTCTTCTTCTTCACTTGTACATTTTTTCATGTATCATTTATTTTTTGGAGAGGATTTTTATTTCCATTGGGTTTTCTCCTTTTCTCTGGTTTTGAGAAACTTATTGGTACATGGGTACCTAACATGTCCTAGTGACCAGTGTTGGGTCTTTCTCTCCGAATCAGTAGAGGGTTTGCCAGTTCTAATGCACAGGCATATTTGGCCAACAAATACAGGAGGTTGCATGAGCTACCTCCCCTTCACTCCTGGTTCTGCCACACCAAGGGGGGTATCCCTATAGCTAAAGATTTAACCTTGACTCGCCCAATAACAAAAAGATTTAGCTTTACAACAACAGGCAGAATACTCTCATGTTTGGACCAAGATTTGCATGATAAATCACAAGGCTGGCAATGTTCTTGGACATATCTAACTGGTTAGGAATGAGAGTATGTAGGGGTCCTATTTCTACTCCTACAACTAACAGGTTGGAATTATGAAATGATTTGTATTTATGTATTGGATGCAAGACAGGGGGTTTTGGATCATAACTACTACACAAGGGCAGACTAGTGCCTATCTCAGGGCAAGGAGTCAACTAGACGTATACAAGTGAATGATTTACACAAACTCAACAAAGATTCAAGTTTCAAGGGGTTAGATTGGTGCTTTCCTTACAAACATCACCCAAGAATGAGTATTTAGCAATCTCTACTTACAAATATCCCTGCTGCCATACAATCTTCTTTATACTTAACCTAAAACAATTTAATCCACTCCTTGAATGGAAGTTAGAGATCAAGCATGCAATACAACAAATCTGTATCCTAGAATCTAAGTAACCCTTAGTAACCAGATTCAAAAGAAGGGATGCATGCAGCCATGGAGACAAATAGCTAAACACATGCCATGAAGCATTTTTCATATAAAAATAACATGAAACTGAACATATGTGCAACGTGCATTCAAATGCAACTCATAAACTCACAAAATGAGATAGAACAACCTAGAAAAGCTCTATTTTTGTTATTTCCTCCAAAAAATTGCCCAAGTCTTCAACAACCAGAAAAATGAGCAACACAGTCCTCTTATATAGCAAGAACGTGTACTCAGCAATCAAGATATAGGGTCACTTCAAAATTTCACCAGATACAATGCACCATCTAAATGGCGCCAAAAATATTCAATATAGCAGAGAGACAAAGATGAAAGGAGCAGGTGAGATTGGGAATCGTGCAGCCGCCTGGAGATTTTCTTCCTTAATCGGGTAGTTGACCTGTCAATCAAGACCATGCCTCTGTAATTTTACCATTAAAGCCAACCTACCCATTTTCTGGAAGTGCAGCGGTTGCGTGCTCTGAAGTTTCTTTCCATTTGAATTGCAACTGTGAACACATACAAATCTCCTCCTGTTCTTGAAAGTTTGAATGATGGCCGTCGATTTCCTCCTTCCCATCGAGATCTATGGCATCAGATTATGCTGACTGGTCCACGACCAATAAAATTATGCCATGCAGGCGAATTATCCCCTTTGACTTTTCACATCGTGAACATACATTTTGCCTTTTCACCCTTTTTACCTTTCCGTCTGCAGCACATTCAAATTTTGTATATGCAGTTGCATGTACATACAACTGCCCTTGCACACGTGGCAGCTTGCCATTGGATCACTATCGCTAAGCATTGGCCTCTTCATCGGTGATTCATTGTATCTTCTTTTGCATCTGTGGTTGTATATGAGATTGTATGCACATATAATCACCTACATATAAAGGCGGACCCCAAATCCTTGTAAAATAAATTGCAATCGCTATCGGGTCTAGGCTTTGTATCTTCCTCTTTGTACATCTCCTTTGTATATTGCACATACAAATGCAATATACATACAATGCGGATTCCATCACACATATGAGGCAGATTGGAAAAACATTGAAATACGGCATTGTATCTCCTTTCTTGTACATTTCATTGTATATCGCACATACATACAATGTGCAATATACAACCAACTGCGGACTCCAAATTGAAATCCACCAAAACACATTTTCTTTCATGTCCAGATTGTATATGCGCTTTGTATTTTGCATTGTATATAGCACATACATACAATCCGGGACATACAACTGTGTGGGCCCCACCAGGTTCCTGAAAACTATTGACTTTGACCGCACATGCCTTGTATGTTTCTTTGTATCTGCTCATTGTATATCTGATTGTATATTGGGTACATACAACCCCAATATACAACCACGAATCTCACCCACCTCACAAATACTGTTAACTCCTTGGCTGCGTCTGCTTGCACTTGTCCGCTTATATATTTCACCTTGCACATGTGGTTGTATGTATGAAACAATATACAACGGTGGATACAAACCTTTGACTTTTCAACCTTGCTGTTGTATCACCACCCACCAGGCCCGATTTGAACATATTTGAAATCCACCGTTGTATCTACCTCGTTGTATATCGAATATACAACACAATATACATGTAATTTCCTTCAATACAACTGTAGAATATACCAGGAATCTGCAACATACATTCACTTTTGCATGCCCAGAATTGCACCCGAATATCACATACAAACTCGATATGCATACAATGATGCATACAACCATTTTTTCACCATTTCTGTAGCCAATTGAACTTTCCTCTCGGGTCTGGCCAATGTATATCTGCACTTGTACATACAAAGATACAACGGCCATATATAAAGAATGATACATACAACTACGAAGGCCGAGGGACTTAGAAATTTTTTGGGTTTTTCTGAAAAGGCCTGCAAATGAATACTTGAAACCCAAATCCTAGGTGGGCACCACCAACCGGGACCCATCATTTTTGTATCGCTTCTCCCTAAGTTACACTTAAGGGGGGGTGTTAGTGTAAATAAGGTCATATTATATCTAGTTAGGATATCACCTCTACTAAAATTGACCTATTCACACTTAGCTTATGTTTACATAGCTATTTTGAAGTTTGTCTTACCTCATGTGTGGTGGAGACGTGTTCTCATCTTTGTGAGACACCTATTAAATGTGTACTTGCCACTTGCTTGAGCACTTATCATTTGAGCTCACAAGTGTTGCATCTTAGGAGGGTTAGTCAATTATAGTGTTCGACCTTCCTATCTCCTCTCTCATGCCTATTTACACAAGGCATCTATGTACATTTTTCACTCTCATTTTATATGATAGATATACTATTGTGCTCTATTTTGTTCACTAGTGCAAGGTTATTATGTCGCATGCAGATCTTGGTTGCTCCAACACATGGTTACTACACAAGAAATGACTAGAAGGCCAAATAACATGATATGCTACAAAAAGCAAGAAACTAGAAATGTTAACCTATTATAAATAGAGACTTTCTAGACCTGGTAATTGTAATTGGGATCTCAAATGGAATACTTCTAGGGGAGGTTTTTCAAACCTCAAACATTCCAAGAGACACAATTCATAAACAAGTGTCGAGAGTCATCTCCTCATTATCCAGCTAATCTAGAGTAGGGGAATTGATTTGCAGAAGAGCTTCATTTGAATCAAAACTTCTTATCTAGAAGTTAAGTTAGACTAGTGATAATATCTTTGGCACAAATTCTCCCTATTCCAAGTGCCCTAGAGGGCTATAGGACCTTCGTTGAACAATTGGAGGAGGGGAAGCATGTTGGCTAGTGGAGCTCTAACACGTTTTGCCTCACTAGAAGTTTCCCCAAGAGAAGAAAGGTTAGATTTACTTAACTTTGGAGGTTTTGAAACACTTTTTGAAGCCTATCCCTAGAGCTTGACCAAGCCTCAAGGGTAGGGCCATTATTACTAGAGTTTTTGGCTTTGAGCCTAACCACTGTAGAGCAACCTTCCTCTTTTTTTGTAGGAGGTGGTGACCCTGAGGCAGGTTGTGTAGAAGATTTATGATAGGGAGAAGCGAAAGTGTAGTCCTGGATCTTATGTTTAGAGGATTGACAACAATGATAAGTATTCAAAAAATTGAGGTAAAGAACATGTTGAGTGTATCTCATTTGTCCAATCTAGATATCCATAGTCTCTCTTAAGTCTTTGGAGATGTCCAATTCAACATAGACCTACCATTGAGAATGAGATGAATAGAACCATTTAGGTTTGACACAAAACATAGAGCCTAATGTGGAAGCTATTTGGCTCAAAACATTGTAGCATGGCAAGGGTAACCCAGGAAACTCAACCTAGATAGGGACCTAAGGAGACTTATCATCAAAGATGACAAAGTCTTAGGTCTAGGGTGTGAAAACCAATAAAGAAAATGGACAAGTCATGGGACATGACTGAGAATAGCCTTAGTATGGTTCGATTTAGCAAAATTAAAAAGAAACAATCCTTTAGTAAGATTTTGCATGACTTCAAGGTGAATCTCATGAGGGACCCAAGCCTTGTTGACCTAGTCTTTGAGGATGCTTTTGGGGGGACCCTTCCCATAAAATACAGTATCAAGGTAAAGTTCTCTAACCATCAGTATGCATTTCAATATCAATAATGGGAAGAACAACATTTGGGAATGTTTCAGGGTACCTCATGAAACACCTTGGGAACAAACTTCTTAGGTTGCTTGAGCAGGGGTACCATTGTTGAATGCCATTGAACCTTTAGTTCTAGCAACCGTAGCTATGGAGTTATGAAAGTTCAAGGCCATTTAAAGGGGGTAAAAAATTCCCACAACCTAAGAATGGCCACAATGAATGCAAAAAAGGCTAAAGAATCCTACTTTAGAAAGCAGTATGATATAGACACCAGCAAAACTAAAAACCCCTAGCAGAGCCTCAATCTGGTCATGCACCCAATTTTGAGGCCAACTAAAGATCAAAAAATTAATTTTGGGACTATTAATACTTATCACATTCTCCTATGGTGGTGTAGTATGTTTTCATGTGGCACATATCAATCTACAACCATCTATATAAAGGAAAGTTTGATATCATTTGAGGACAATTAACAAGTTTTCAAAAAATAGTCTCAAGAATATATTGAATATCAAAAGTTTAAGATCTCATAAGATTTATTTTGTAATCAAACGACTAAGGCCTAGCATGCATCAATATTATGAAGCTATTATAGTTTTATATTAAATTAATATCAATAAATCAACCTTTTATGTAAATTTAGTTGTTCCAATATGTATGTGTGCTAAGTGTTTACATTTGTTATGTGATTAGATAGTCCTTAATTGGACCCTCCAACCATGACTACATCAAATGGTATTAGATTAAATTTTATGAATCTTGAGATCTAGGATTGTGTGAGAACATCAAATGATATCAAGTTTTTGAACCTTGAGAAAGAGCATTAGATGATATAATTGTTGGTAAGTGAATTAGTACTTGTTAATTCATTAACAATTGTTGAGGGAAAAGCCCTCCTCAAGGTGGTGAGACTATCTTATTGAAAACCAAACCTAAGAAAAATTCTAAAATTGTATACTAGATAACTTTGTATATGGGGTTTTTTAGGTTTTACAAAAATCATAAATTGACCACTTTAAAAATAATAAAGATGAGTATAGATTGAATTAAATAGAATATAGAGTTTAATCTATACAATACTGTGAATATTTTAGAATTTATAAGATAATACTAATGACTAGAAATTTGTAACTTGTAAATGAACATTTGGGAAAACAAACAATTGCACACACCATACAAAAGAATGCAATACAAAGTACAAATTTGACACAAAGTTCAATCATGTATATTTATTTATCTTCCAAATAATATAAAAACTCAAAGTCTTTTTCTCATGTATAATATTTGCAAAATGACAAAAGTCCAAAAGTCCTTTATAATGATATCTCTCCCAAATATATAGACCCAACTTCATAACAAGTTTTGATGTTAATATTTCCTAATGACTAAAACGGGCGTATAAAGTCATGAAATATTATTATTATTTATCTTCTTCATTACTACCTCTCTTTAATTTTGACGTGCATGTGGCTATCAACATGTTCTTATGAGGTAGACTCCTTGCTTGAATTATTTCATTTGATCACAATTGTATCTTCTTTCATTGTTCTATGAGTCTATTATTTATAATCATTGAATGCATTTAATGTTTTTCTGATTGCATCCTAATCTAGGCCTCCAACATAGCTGAAGTGAAAATTATAAGAAAAATATATATCTAAAATTTGGTGAGTAACTTTATGCTTCATGCCAAATTGTTTATCAAAATACTTAAACAAATATTTCATTCTCATGAGCTTGTCAAGGGAAGAAGAATCACACACAATCAATTCTTATTTATGACTTTAGAACAAAGGTTAGGGTATTTGTTGTAAAAATTTGTGGCAGAAGTGAAAATTAGTGTGGCATATTCCTAGTGAGTTGGAATATGGAAAGTCTCTTCTATGCTCTTAGTGTGATGTCCAAAAACACTTGATTTGTAGATCAATGATTTTCCTAGTCTAAGAATCATAATATTTGGAACAAGCATGCATAAAAAGGTTGAGGGAGGGAGGAGAGTGTTGGTGCTAAGGGGAGACAAAGAGTCACATCTGTAGTTGTGCCTCATTCTTCCTTGTTGATCTCTCTTAGTTCTATTTGTGTTATCAATTCCTTGTTTATGTTGTGTCTCCATAGATGTAGGTTAGTGTATTATTTTTAGGTTTATATCTTTTTGTTTTGAATTTTTTTTGTGTTTTATGGTTTCTCATGTGTAAATATGTTATGTCGTAAAATATCCCCCTAGGACTTTTACCTCCTAAGTTTAGCTCCTGGGTCCTTTAGATTTAATCATGCATCTTAGAAATGAACCCCATAGAAAAATCCCTCGAAACCCATGACAAATGGGACTTAGGGGACATCTTGTAGGAATACTAAGGACCACTGAGAGGGGGGGTGAATCAGTGATCTAATTAAACTTGTTTATTCATCAATTTTGTAGAAACAATTTCTAACATCATCATGACAAAGACATCAACAAATGATAGAATCACAGACATGAAGCCATAACACAAGATGTAAAGTGGAAAACCCTATCCAGGGAAAAACCTATGTCTAATCCTCACAAAAACTTTACTGGGTCTCACTAACCAAACTCTCACTGAGTACATACAAGCCTCACTGGCTAGGATCTCACTAATCACATACAAGCCTCATTGGCTATAAACCTCACTGGTTACAATGCCTCACTGACAAGCAATGTGTCTTACTGACAATCATCTCCAATCTCAAAACAAAAAGATATAACACATAGTACTACTCTATTTACATTAAGATCACTGGTTATAGATGACTTCTATAACTCATATACAACACCTTATCTCTCCTAGACTAACACAAAAGTATAATGCTTCATGATCACCATACATGCAAATACAAAAGTACATGTCATTAAAGGACAAGAAAAGAAATCCTGCACCCAACAAATACTCAAACCTATATCAAGTTTCCCTCTTTACAAAATGCAATATTCTCCTTGTTATACTTTGTCTAGAATATAGATATCTATCTTTCAACAACACATATCCTTGCATCATCAAAAATAATGAACTCAAAACTATATAAGATCAACACAAAGCATCATACTATGAGAGATCACTTTACCTCTGCAATGAGCCCAAACCTTTCTCATTACTGCTCTACAAGAAAGATACCCTTATGTTGTCATTGTCAACCATCATTGCCCTGCAACATAACATTCCTCTGCTATTCTGCTCTGCAAAATGCTCCTATGCCACCACTGCTCTACAAAACACTTTTCTTTCTAACATTCAGAAATCATTTCTGAGCCCTCAAAAACCTCACATCCTATTCTATGTTTTCATCACAAACATTTGGATCCTTTTGCTCATAGTTTAAGAAACTACTCAACACATACTTTGACAGGTAAGATATCATAACCTTTACACATATTCCAGTTTTCTACACTAAGTATATATTTTAAAAAACAACCATGCTAACTTTGTCTTCAATGCATATCTACACAGTTGCAAAAGATAATACTTTGCTAACCTTATTAGAGAATCTTCATCAATAAAAACATACATATACAACAACTTCCAATAATCTTGTCCCTTGAAGAAAAATAAACCTTACACTAACTCCTACCACATTGCTTTAGCAATCTATCTTCCAAGCCATCACCATAAGGACGGTTATAAATCTAGCTAAAAGAATTCCATGTACATCCTTTTCAAAAACATATTAATCTCCAAGAAACCTAAGGCACATTCTCTCTTAATATTCAATATGCCATCTAAAGCAAAAAAACTAGCTCTGAAATCTCCCTTTCGAAGCATCAAGAACAGTCCAAAAAATCAATTCAAAAGTAGTTCTAAAAACTGTCTGTTTTACCTACTTTCTACTATGATGGCCAAGATCAAATCAATCTTCAATATCACCACCTGTCCATTAGGTTTTGAACAAACTTTAAATATAAACCATCGATCTCAAGCTTGGCACCTTCACGGTGACCTTTGATATTGAACTCCCGTACAAAATTAAAAAAATCACCGTGAAGCCCGATTCTTACTAGGAGATGGGCCGGTCAAAACTATGTTGATGTACCCCTTTGGTCGGTCACTTTAAGTGACAATGACTTGTGACTATAAGTCAACTCTCAAATATAACAAAAAGTGCCTTAGTTAAATGATGGGTAGAACTAGGCTTTAAGGACTTTTAGGAAGGTTCTTTAGGGTTTTAGAAACTTACAACAACACAAGGGTTTAGGTCTTGGATCAAAAACCTAACTCTTTATTACATATTGTTGAAGACATATACATGCACCTTGATCTCTGACCCGCTTGCAAAGGACATAGTAACAATAACTCACCATTGAGGGTGTAATAAAACACAAGGTAAACTTGCTTTGAAAGACTTCAAAAGACATAAACCTAGTCTTAGGGTTTTAGACATGAACATGAACTAATAACATGAAGGCATGTGAGCATCATAAGGCATACAACATGTTGATCAACTTTGAAGCATGACCCATGATATGGAACATCCTGATCAACATCCTAATTCTTAACATCCTGATCCTTAAGCAGAGCATCATGAAGCACCATTGACATGAACCATGACATTCCATCCAACCAATCACATCAATGTCAATCACATCACTAGGACACCATCATAACATGGAGATGACAACCTGAGATCCCAAACATCAACAAATCACTTTTGCCATCAAAATTAAAGCCACAATAACACAAACAACAACCACACTTTTCACATCAATGACAAACATCACAACACATCTTTGAGCTTAATCCAACCCTAAAATAGGTGCCTGGACAAGGGCGCTTGAACCCTTGTCCTACCCTATTTTGTTAGGGTCCTAATTTTAAATAACCGTGAAGTGACCGTTAAAAGGTTTCCCTTTGTCGGCCTATTCAATTTGAATTACAAATGTTTAGCGGGAATGCATATATAAACATGTTTAGGACTTCATTTTACAACTAGATGGATAATGCAAACTTGTGATTTTGTGCTAAGGATATTCAAGGCTTTCATTGTGTTATAGAGCAGTATTGTGTTGTGTTTGTTCATGTTTGTTGCAGATTTGTCTTCATCAATCCATCTCCTCATGGCATGAAAGATCTTCATCTCTCTATGAGAGCTTCACCTCCGAGGTGACATTTACTTTGTGTTTCAATCATTTACCATATCATTGCTTTTGACAATGTCCACCAAGGACATGCACTCTCTATCTAAAAACGGTGTTGGAAGGCTTGAATGCCATTCCGGGGCTTGACCGAGGCAAGCTCCTAAACACCACAACCCCAACCCCCTCTTGTGATTGCAGGTTACAGGTGTTGGATCTTGCGGAGAGGAGTTGCAGATTAGAGCAGAGCATGAAGAATCCAGATCTAAAGAAAATGACATAAAAGATCCCTAATTGGACAAGGGTGCCCACTCTTTTGTCCCTCAATTTAGCATTGTTGGGAATCTCTGAAGTGGTTGCAGTCTATAGTAAAAAATATCCCAAAGCCCTCAGAAAAGCACTACGCTAGACAAGGGCGCCCACTCTTTTGTCCCTGAAGTTTCTACCTTCCGAAATCTGAAATCTAGTAAGTCTCTAATCTACATTTAGTGTCTTCTTGTGAGAGCATTTGTCGGGTTTCGTTCATTTGTTTATGATTTTGCATAATTAGGGTTTTAGGCTTAATCAAACTAAGGTTAACACATTAGTCAATAAATTTCAAATTTACTTGTCATACCAAGTGACACCAAACTTGTAGCTGAGTCCTCTTGAAAAAGTTGTGTTTCAACTCGGTTTAATGTCCTTGAATGTATGTAGTGAAAGGAGAATCTAATTAAACTATCAATCTAATCAACAAACCCTCTTTTCTACATAACATTTTGGTGAACCCATGTTTTAGCTAAATTTTGCACCTTTCTGAGTGTTGTACATTAGATTTGCATTCATACATTTCATTTTCATCATCATACATTTTAAAATCTTGCATAAAAATTGAAAATTTTGAAAAAACAAGCATTTTTTACTTGCATTTAGACATAATTTGCATTGCATATTATTGAAAGCATTTGATTTTATGATATTTATATCAGATCTGAGATAAATTGTATCATTTCATATTTTCATGATCATTTACCTTGTATTTGCATCTCTCATTTGCTAGGGTTTTGCTTGAACTTTTGCATTTTTCATATAACCTAGTAATTTCAAAAGCTAGGGTTTGTAATTAAAATCTTATTTCAGATTTTATTACTCATTTTCACACTCATTCAAATCTGATTTTTGATTGTAGTGTTTCATATTTGTGTGTGTTTGCATCTACATTTCAAAATTTGCATTTACACATTGTGTATTTCAACAAAAAGAGGCATATTCATTCATAATTTCCTTAAAATTTGACTTGCATTGAGCATCATAGGATTTTTCCATCAATTTGAAATCTGATCTGAGTTATTTTACATGTTAAATTTGATTATATTCCATTCATTCATCATTTTGCATACTTTCATGCCTTAATTTCACTATTAGGGTTTCAAAAATCCTTGCATTTTTGCTACATTTCGGCTAATCTTTCATCTAGAATTGCAAGCTTGGTGTGTTGTGACAAATTTTGCTGCATTATTGGACTGATTAAAAAGTTTTAATTTGCTTCCCCTCATCATTCTCCTAATTTCATTACATATTTTGTGCATTTGCATTGAAAAAGTGAAAAAAATTGAGCATTTTAGAAGCATAAACAAGCATAGTTTGGTGTTGTTTCATTGCATTCATCTTAGATATCTTGCATTTCAGATCTTGCACTCATATTCAAGCATATATTCATTTTTTATTTGAAAATTTTGCTTAATTGCGTATCATTGTGTAAAAATTGGCATATTTTTAAATACACATTGCATATTTCAACACTAGGTGTTTATACACTTTGTTCACACTTTCTTGACTAAAACCTTTAAAATCATCAATTGAGCCTTGTTGTGTTGTACTCTTTCCTCCTATCCTCTTTTTTTGTTGTGGACCTTGTGTGTATTGTTACCCGTTTCCCTCAAACAAGTGTTTTAGGTGTGAAATAGTCTCTCATCTATGGCTTTTCATCCGAAAAACAATGCTACGGTCTCTCCTTGCCCTGATAGGAAAAGGAAGACCCCTTAACCTAAAATAACATTTGCACCAAACATTAAGACACAAAAAGAGATTGAAGGTCCTCTCTACATTACCGTTAACATTACGGGGACTCCAGTAAGAGGAGCCCTTGTTGATCCAAACTGTATGACAACCATTGCTACGGAAGAGTTCCTTTACACACACAAACTTATACAAGAAACTTATGAACCTACCAACATGATGATAAAAACACACAATGGATCTTTCATCCTGAGATTAGGGAAGATTTATTTAATGATTCAAGTACTTGATAAAGCCTTGGAACAAACATTTGATATCATCCTGACATCCGACCTCTTCTGTGTGAAACTAGGCCACCCATGGCTCAAGGCTATGAAAGCTGTCCCTTCAACACTTCACCAATGTTTAAAGTTTCCTCACCATGGGTCCATACGAACTGTTTCCCATAATCTATGGCAACTGAGATGACTCAAAAAAACATCATCCTTGACTACTTTTGGTTGGAACCTATAGAAGAACCTAAGCCTACAACAAACCACACCTTCCTAGGATTTGTTGGTTCCCAAATCAGCAAACATCAAACTCTAAAGATTTGCCACTTCTTATGCTCAAGTTTAATGGAAGATTTGGCCAACAAAGATGAGAGATTGTTTACACCTGTCTCCCCTGCACTTTAGGTTCTACCACACCTAGGAGGGTATTCCCTTGTTCACAACAAAAAGATCTATCTTTGACTACTTCAGGAAGAATGCTCTCAGGTATGCACCAAGATGTGTAAGATAAACCCAGATTGGCAATGTTCTTAGACTATCTAATTGGCTGAAAATGAGAGCATGCAGCTACAATCCTACTCCTAAAATCTAAAAGTTTTCAAATGATATTTTAATTTTGTTTTATATATGGATGCAAGATTAGGGCTTTGGATCATAACCTCAACACAAGAACAGACTGGTGCCTATCTCAGGGCATGGTGTCAGATAGACATATATATGTGAATGTTTACCATAAACTTAAAACAATAATCAAATTTCAAGGGGCTTCTTTAGTATCTGTCTTACAGATACTACCCAAGATTGAGTATTTAGTTATCTCTACTTACAAATATCCTAACTACAATGTATTCATCCCAACACTTAACCCAAAACATTTTATTTGTTCCTTGAACAAAAGTAGAAGATTAAGCATTCAACACAGAAGACCCATGTTCCAGAACCTTGAATAACCCTTAGCTATCTAAATTTAGAAGAAGAACACACACAACTTGGAGACAAATAACAGAATACATGCATAAAATATTACTCATTTAAAACAACATGAAACTAATAGATTTTATGCATAAAACATTCAACATACAACTCATAAACTTACAAGACAAGAGATAGAGCAACCCAGTAGAACTATATTTTATTACCTCTCCAAAATTTTCCAAATCTTCAACAACAAAATGAGAGCCCAACTGTTTCTTTTTTATGCTCAAAGTATGTTGCCCTAGAAATTAACTCATTCTGGAGGTAGGTGAGATATTTTTTGAATACATTTTGCCTCCAAAATGACATTTGGAATAAAATATTAATGCATTAAAAGAGGAAAAGAAAAATGAATAAAATATGCTTTAATATCCCTCTTTTAATTTTTCTCAATTCGAACCATAGCAGAAGACTCCAAATTCCTCTACACTGATGCAACACAAACTCTGGGACCTCTTATCGAGCTCCACAATTGCATTCAACCTCTGAGATGTCATCACAACAACATTCAAAATTTAATTTCTGCCCAAATCAGACCTTCTGGGTCATTTTCTGAGAAAAAGAGACATTTTGCATCATTCTGGCAACCAAAAATTGCTCCAAACGGCCTAAAACCCCCGCCAATGGATGAGGAATGGTCCAAGGATGAATTTTGAGCATAGGATTGCATATTTTGGCCCAAGAATGCCTTCAAAAAATAGCCAGAAGACAAAAAAACGTGACAGCAGTTCTGAATCAGCATCAAAACACGCCTGGAGCAGCAGAAAAATCGATGGAAATGGCCTCAAGAGCGAAGGAAGAGCATCGTTTTACTTGCAGACGGGATAGGAGAGAAAAGGAAGCCCTACGATGGGCTTATCATGCCATCACGAGGGGTAGAGTGGAGGCAGAGAAAAGGTGTGCAATGGTGGGATATCCGTACCATTGCACCTTTCTCACTTCATAAGCTTTATTTACTTTAACATAAACTTTTATAAGCCCTTCCTCATGACTTTTGACTTTTCAAAGTCACGTCCAATCTTCTTTTCTGCCCCTTTTTTTAAATTCCATTTTAATAATATTTCTCTTATTATTTGTATTTCAACTTTAGACTATGGTGAAATTTGAATTTCTTTCGACGGGCATTTGGCGCTTTTTCACTGCAAGCAGACTGGGCATCCAACGACTGTGAAAATTTGCACAGAGACATAATCAATTATTTCAAAAAAAACCCATTTGCTCAGAAATTGCTTCGCCGACCAATTTTTGGCACCTACTTTGTAAACTGGTCCATCGGGTGAGTTTGCCACAACTGAAATGCATTAAAATAATGTATCAAATGGTATCTAATTTTGACGAAATTGAAACTGGAGAGGTTTGAGACCAAATCAACAACTGGGTCACCCTAAGAATCATGAAATTTGAAATTTTTTGGAATGCCAAAATTAGCCCAGTCGTAGTCAGAAAACAATTAATTACCCCATCAAAACTCGTCTTGGAAGAATTAAATTGAGCAGGTGTGTTCTCAAGTATACCAAGAAACTTTCCACCAATCGGATTTGCAAGATAATTTATTAGTTGAAAAATTTTAATCGCCGAAGGTGGCCTCCGGGGTAGATTGAGCAGCCTGTCGACCAAGCCTTTGTCGACACTTCGAAAGAATAATGGCACATCAAATTTGAAAATTTTGAGGGTGCCACCAATGGCTCTTGCTCAGGGAAGCATGCCTCTTGCAGGTATGGTGAGATTTCAGTTATCTCCAGGACGTAGACCAGATGCCTAGTCCATTGGGCTGCAGAGTCAATACTCCATTTTGCACTAAAAAACATATATTCAATTTGATTTGGTGGCCTTGGGCCCCCAAAAATAAAAAACCAGAATCCTCCTATGTCAAATATCTTATTTTCATCTGATTTCATCAGGCCACAACTGAAAATACTGTCATGAACTACCCATAAACTAACCCTGTCACTGAGCTTGCCCCTGTCAACATTACCTCTGTCAATCTGAAAACTGCACACTAGCTGAAGTCCACAATCATTTTGACATTTTACCATATCCAACTCATTGTCATGTCCCACTGAATGCTCACCCAACTGAACTGAAAATTGAAAACATTCATAGTCTCTTTGACAATTGACATCATTAGTCTTGAAATCACACTCAGCTTGCATATCAAACATAAAATTTTCATAAAGAATTTGTTCATTTGTCCCATCAAGAAATATCTGCCCTGATTCATTTAAGCCAAATTGCAGCTCCAAGTCTACGCTATACTGACATTCATACACAGGCAGCATTTTTATTTGCTCCATTGAACATTGGCTTTCATATTCATATAAACCTTTCAACCTTGAGGTATAATTTTGCGAAACATGCTCATATAAGAAATCATAATCAATTAAAATTGATCATACTCATAGTCACCATGGGCAATAGGCTGAAAGAGCTCACTATTAAAAACTTCCTCATATCCATCATCACTATACCCAACAAGCTCACCATTAAATTCTACCAGAAATACCTCAAAAGAAGGTATGAAAAAATTAGAATATTGCCTCTTATCAGAAGCTTCACAGTCATGGATATTAATGCTGTCCTCTATTGTATTATTATGAACATCAGCAACTTGTCCATTCACATCTGAATAATGACCCAAGCTTTCCTCCTCATCAATGCATTCATGATAAAAAGTAAACATTTCAACTTCAGCATTGTAGATACAATCATCACATTCACATTCAACATTTTCATATATTTCATCATCTGAAAGGCTCACACATAGGTCTGAACTTTGACAAGTATCAACACATTCCTCGTTATTATGCAAGTCAATATCCTCTATATCCATAGTGAAAATCTCCATATCAGCCTCATAAAAATAATCATTTACAGCTGAGACACACTTACTTTTGAATGCATCATTCCTTGCATCAATATCCTCTTTTGATTCTCCAATAACAATGTTGCTGCATGACACATCTTCATATATATCTTTTATTTCATTATGTATGCATTCCACTTTTACATATCTCGCTTTGATGGGCTGATTATCATCTTGTTCTTCTTGTTGTGTCATGAGTTCTTCATCCTTATGCATCATGCCATGACTGCCCTTTGCATAATCATCTCTCAATGAACAAATTGGAACAACTGAAACATATTCATTTTGAAAATAATGTTCATCCTTTGATTCTGTCACATACGGGCCTGAGATCTCTGCCATGTCAATAGTCTCAGACATTTCACAATATGAGGATTTTTCAGCCGCTTAGATATCTTCAATCAGCAACAATGATGCCCCACCGTTCATACATTCATCATTCCTCATCATCTGAACCTCGCAAGGCTGCCATTGGAGCTCTGTTATGCCTCTGTCAAGAGAGCAGCAATCTATTGCATAGGTTAATGGAACATCCTCACTACCTGAAAATGCTCCTACCTTGTCATTGACCGAGCCACAACTAGACAAAGCCTGATCCATATCCATTACTTGACCATGTGATGCATTTGGAACATCATTTTCACATATGTGCATTGTGTCTATTAGCTGATGATGCACATTCTCTAAACTAGACATAGGTATAACCATATTTTCAAACCTATTTGTTCCATTCATCTGCACACTGTCACCATGTTGTTCACCTCTAACAGCAGGACCTGTGTGATCAACATTTGGATATGTGATGTTCCTTGCATCATGTTTTTTGCTCAAATTTAGCATCTAGAGGAACATAACCCATATCATGGAATGAATCAAAAACTGGGGCAGCGAACTGATAATTACTTTGGCAATCATTCATAACCTTCGACTTGCATTGCTCAGCTACATAGAACTCTTCACGACAGCCCATATCTTTTGGCTTGAAACTTCTAATCATTCCATACTTTGAAACCTTTTCAATGTCTATTGCAATTTCAAAACCCTGATGCAAATTTGTTGGATCCTCACTTCTCAATTTGTAGCTCATTTTCTTGTTGAATGCACCCAAATAAATAAGCAGAGCTAAAGCATCATTAGGTCTGATTTTTTCTAGAATTTTTTTCAATGCCTTTATGAATCTGAGGTTAAAGGCTGGAACTAATTCATCTTCTTCAACGTGGATATGTATGAAATCACAGATAAGTGAAATCTCATAAATTCTTTCACCAAATTGCTCTATGAATGTTGCCATAAATTCACCCCAAGAGCTAACGGAGCATGTTGGTAAGTAAGAGAACCAGTCTCTTGCATCTTCTTTTAGAGACTGAACAATTAGTCTCATGATCACATCCTCATGGTCAACCTCATAATCATCCATTAGATCTCTGAACTGCTGCAAGTGTCTTTCTGCTGATTCACTTTTCATACCACTGAATTTAGGCAAATATTTTCTGATTTTATTAGGGATAGCATTTGGGAAACCAAAGATATTGCAGAAATTCATGGGCTTATACCTTGCACTACTGAAATTCCTTTTGTTACACGGCTATGACAGATTATTATACATCATTGCATTTGGGTCCATACAAGGATGTAAGAGTTGATGATACATTTTGATATGCCTTTTCAAAGATTTTCACAGTAATGCAGCTATTACTCACATATTTCCTAGCTTCCTTAAACAACATATAGCCTAACACAAGCATACCTTTGCATAATGCTGACTGTAACTCTTCTCATAGAAGTATGCAAATTTAGTATTGTTGTTCCTTCCCTTTCTTAGTGCTACTTCACTTAATAGGGAACATAGATTTTTCTAAACTTTCAAATATTGGTTTTCCTACACAAGCTTATCCTTCTTGAAAACCAAAAAAATGAAAAAAATACCTGGATATGTTGCAGCTATTAATTCTACCTTTTGGCTGAGAAATACATATTTCTGAAACTTCTTTGTATTCTTTCTCAGGTTCTTTGTATGCAGAGTCACCACCTCCTTGTAGAGGAATGAGCTTTATGAAGCTGAAAACTCTTTTCTTTCATTCTGGGTTCTCCAACAATAGAGTCACACATAAATCTTTTTAAAATTGCTGCAACAAAGCACTTCCAGGTCTAATAACTTCTTAAAATCTAAACCAAATGATCAGATCCATCCAATTTTTAGACTCTTCTCATGGATATGTCACTGTTTCCCAGTAGAGTCGCCAGTTTTGTTGGTTCCCAAATCAGCAAACATTAAACTCTAAAGATTTACCACTTCTTATGCTCAAGTTTAATGGAAGATTTGGCCAACAAAGACGGGAGATTGTTTGCACCTATCTCCCCTACACTTTAGGTTCTGCCACACCTGGGAGGGTATTCCCTTGTTCACAACAAAAAGATTTATCTTTGACTACTTCAAGCAGAATGCTCTCAGGTATGCACCAAGATGTGTAAGATAGACCCAAATTGGCAATGTTCTTGGACTATCTAAGTGGCTGAAAATGAGAGCATGCATCTACAATCCTACTCCTAAAATCTAAAAAATTTTAAATGATATTCTGATTTTGTTTTATATATGGATGCAAGATTAGGGCTTTGGATCATAACCTCGACACAAGAATAGACTGGTGCCTATCTCAGGGCATGGAGTCAAATAGACATATATATGTGAATGTCTACCATAAACTTAAAACAATAATCAAATTTCAAGGGGCTTCTCTAGTATTTGCCTTACATATACTACCCAAGATTGAGTATTCAATTATCTCTACTTACAAATATCCTCACTGTAATGTATTCATCCCAACACTTAACCCAAACCATTTAATTTGTTCCTTGAACAAAAGTAGAAGATTAAGCATTCAATATAGAAGACCCGTGTTCCAGAACCTTGAATAACCCTTAGGTATCTAAATTTAGAAGAAGAACACACACATCTTGGAGACAAATAACAGAATACATGCATAAAACATTACTCATTTAAAACAACATGAAACTAATAGATTTTATGCATAAAATATTCAACATACAACTCATAAACTTACAAGACAAGAGATAGAGCAACCCAGCAGAACTGTATTTTATTACCTCTCTAAAATTTCTCAAATTTTCAACAACAAAATGAGATCCCAACTATTTCTTTTTTATGCTCAAAGTATGTTTCCCTAGAAATTAACTCATTCTGGAGATAGGTAAGATATTTTTTGAATATATTTTGCCTCCAAAATGACAATGGGAATAAAATATTAATACATTAAAAGAGGAAAAGAAAAATGAATAAAATATGCTTTAATATCCCTCTTTTAATTTTTTACATTATTTAATTTTTCCCAATTCGAACCACATCAGATAAAGACTACAAATTCCTCTGCACTGATGTAACACAAACTCTAGGACCTCTTATCCAGCTCCACAATTGTATTCAACCTCTAAGATGTCATCACAACAGCATTCAAAATTTAATTTCTGCCCAAATCAAACCTTCTGGGTCATTTTCTGAGAAAAAGAGGCATTTTGCATCGTTCCGGCAACCAAAAATCGCTCCAAATGGCCTAAAAACCCCCGCCAATGGATGAGGAATCGTCCAAGGATGAATTTTGAGCATAGGATTGCATATTTTGGCCCAAGAATGCCTTAAAAAAGTGGCCTGAAGACAAAAACGTGACAACAGTTTTGAATCAGCATCAAAACATGCCTAGAGCAATAGAAAAATCGATGGAAATGGCCTCAAAAGTGAAGAGCATCATTTTACCTGCAGACGGGATAGGAGAGCAAAGGAAGCCCTGCGATGGGCTTATCGCTTTATCGCGAGGGGCAAAGTGGAGGCAGAGAAAAGGCGTGCGATGGTGCGATATTCATACCATCGCACCCTTTCTCACTTCATAAGTTTTTTTTACTTTAACATAAACTTTTATAAGCCCCTTCCTCATGACTTTTGACTTTTCAAAGTCACATCCAAACTTCTTTTCTGCCCCTTTTTTAAATGCCATTTTAATAATATTTCTCTTATTATTTGCATTTCAACTTTAGAATATGGTGAAATTTGAATTTCTTTCGATGGGCGTTTGGTACTTTTTCATTACAAGAAAACCAGGCGTTCGACGACTGTGAAAATTTGCACAGGGGCATAATCAATTATTTCAAGAAAACCCATTTGCTTGGAAATTGCTTCGCCGACCAATTTCTGGCACCTGCTTTCTAAACTAGCCCGCGGGATGAGTTTGCCACAACTGAAATGCATTAAAATAATGCATCAAATGGTCTTCAACTTTGACGAAATTGAAACTAGAGAGGTTTGAGACCAAATAGACAACTAGGTCACCCTCAGAATCATGAAATTTGAAACTTTTCAGAACACCAAAATTAGCCTTTTCGCAGTCATGAAATAATTAATTACCCCATCAAAACTCATCCTGGAAGCATGAAATTGAACAAGCATGTTCTCAAGTATACCAAGAAACTTTTCACCAACTGGATTTGCAAGATAATTTTTGAGTTGAAAAAATTTAATCGCTGAAGATGGCCTCTAGGGTAGATTGAGCAGCCTGTCAACCAAGCCTTTGTCGACACTTTGAAAGAATAATGGCACATCGAATTTGAAAAATTTGAGGGTGCCACCAGG
This sequence comes from Cunninghamia lanceolata, assembly GCA_027924645.1. Classification (NCBI taxonomy): domain Eukaryota; kingdom Viridiplantae; phylum Streptophyta; class Pinopsida; order Cupressales; family Cupressaceae; genus Cunninghamia; species Cunninghamia lanceolata. The sequence continues at coordinate 20,718,184 of BSBN01001250.1, read as the reverse complement.
GATATCAGCATTACAAAGCACAATTACTATCTAGATTGGTTGGCCCTCCTATTCAACAAATAGTACCTAAAGAGCAACCTATATTACAAGAATCCCCTAGACTCAAAGGAAAAGGGATATATGTTGACGTTCCTCCTCCGTCATCCCTACAAGGATCGGGAGAAAACCATAGAAAACAATATCATGCATAACCATGAGTCAATCACACATCCGCTTCTTCCATTGAGATACAAAAACCTATGGAAAAACATGAGATTCCTTTTGGAGATATAAGCAATAAAACACAAAGAAATAGACAAGCTAGAGAAAGAAGGAAGAGAAGACAAGCCTTAACTCGAAACAATGCATCACCTCAACAAGAAAACATTGAACCACCTAACACTGAAACAAACAAAGTAGAGCCTAAGGATGATAAGGTAAAAGATAAGAAATCTGAATGGGCACTTGTCCCTTATGTACCTCTTTCCTCTGGCATTCGGGATTGGGAGGATGATTTGCTTGACGACAACCGCTAGTTTGGTTGTATACATAGGTAAATATTTCTAACCCTATTGGTGACCTTTGTCATAGCATATCTATGCTAGCTTACGTGACCTTCTCTTATGTGTTGTGTTCCCCCGTGATGTGTTATGTGTTGTTTAGGACTTCTTGGATGACCCTTGATACTCTTGTAAGGTCAAGGATACTGGGAGACTGCCTCTGTTGTGACCATTCTTCTATTTGTTTCATCATTCTTCCATATTGCCTCTCCTCTATTTTATTGTTGTGTGTCGTGACTTAAGGGCATAGCGTTGTGGTTGGTGACTTGGGGGCATCCTCCTATGTGTTGTTCCTAAGACACTTGTTCTCCTCTCTCATTTTTATTGTTTACCTTCTTCTAGTGATTCTACCTAGTCAGCAGATAACGAAAACAAACAAATACTGATATGGACCATGTGTCCCTTCAGTGAGTAAGAAAAAATGGACTTAGTCCATATATGAAGATGGGGTTGATACATATATATTTGATGCTTGATTAGTAGAATCACTTCATGTGATGTATTATCTTATGGCATTTCTTGTGACTAACTTTTTACAATCCACTCAATCTGCTCTTGTACACTTTGATTGGTATCTCACCTTGTTGTTGCACTCGGTTCCAAGGTACCTGCAGTATAGCCCAATGGTTATACTCGGTTCCAAACCCGTAGTATAGCCTTGGTCCTTGATGTGACTATTTTCATGCATAGCTTTTATGATATGGTTGTTATCTTAGAGTGAGGTTTTCTAACCATCTTGTTGTTTAAGCATATCTTATCAATGTGTTTGTGGCAACATTTGGCGATCGTAAGCACATGTCACCTTGGGGGCATGGGCTTTGTGAGAGCTCTTATTTTATTGTGTGTCTTCTCTCCACCTTAATGTGCTTGATATTGGTACTCGACATCAACCACTTTAATGTGGGGGCATATATAATGATATTTGTCTGATGATTTTGGCACTAATGAAGCATGTTTGTAATCCCTCTCTACGAGGTGGGATGTTGTATTTCTAACGCGAGTACACATCTTTATTTATATTGCAATAAAAAAGCCCTCTCCATGAGGTAGGATAGTATATCCTTTATCAAAGAAGCCCTCTGTGGAGGCGGAATAATGTATCTCTTGAGCTAGTGCATATCCTTTTATTCAAAAGCCCTTATGCAGAAGGCGGGATGGTGTATCTCTTGAGCTAGTGCACATCCTTTTATTTCAAAAGTCCTCCGCGGAGGTAGGGTTGGATCTTGAGACTATCCTCCCTTAAGCATGTCTTTGGTGGTTGTTGTGGCATAAGCCCAACCGTTAGGTGTGTCTACAACATGTTTGAGATGACGAGATTTAGTAATAAGCTCCTTCTATCGCCTATGTTTGCCATGTTTAAGACGTATAGTATGTCTATGGCATGCTATACGATGCTCATGTATTCTGTGTCTTCCCATGTGTGTAGTGTAAAGGGTGTGGTGATGAGTCCCTCCTACACTTGGGTTTTGCATGACATGTTTTCCCCTTGTGTAGTGTAAAGGGTGCGACGATGAGTCCTCCCTATGCTTGGGTTTTGTATGGCATGTTTTCCCCCTAGTGTAGTGTAAAGGGTGTGGCGATGAGTCCCTCCTATGCTTTGGTTTTATATGGCATGTTCTCCTCCCTGGTGTAGTGTAAAGGGTGTGGCAATGAGTCCCCCCTACATTTTGGGGTTTTGTGTTGCAATTTTATTTCCATGTATATATATATGAAAATGAAACTGTTATGCCAATGTATTCATTGTGTTTTGCATGTCTGCTCTCATGTCTTCATCATGTTTTGTGTGCCTTCAATACTATCTTCTCCATGTCTTGCATGCCTGTTACTATCTTCATTGTGTTTTGCGTGTCTACGATGTGTCTTCTAGTGCTTAACTGAGATTGGGGCCTAGAAATAGTCCTCCGATCTTTGTGTATGCCTTAGCTTCAAGTGTTTGGCATGTCTGATATGTTGTTGACCGTACTTTAATGCATGTATGGGTCGTAAGATCATACATACATTAAAGTGGGGGCTAAATGTTATGTTGTAAAATGTCCCCCTAAGAATTTTACCTCTTAAGCTTAGCTCCTGGGTCCTTCAGATTTAATCATGCATCTTAGAAATGAATCCCAGAGCAAAATCCTCCGTAACCCATGACAAATGGGACTTAGGGGACATCTTTGAGCTTAATCCAACCCTAAAATAGGTGCCTGGACAAGGGCACCCACACCCTTGTCCTGCCCTATTTTGTCGTGGTCTCAATTTTAAATAACTGCAAAGTGACTATTAAAATGTTTCCCTTTGTCAGCCTATTCAATTTGAATTACGAATGTTTAGCGGGAATGCATATATAAACATGTTTAGGACTTTATTTTACAATTGAATAGATAATGTGAACTTGTGATCTTGTGCTAAGGATATTCAAGGCTTTCATTGTGTTGCAGAGTAGTATTGTGTTGTGTTTGTTCATGTTTGTTGTAGACTTGTCTTCATCAATCCATCTCCTTATGGCGTGAAAGATCGTCATCTCCTCGTGAGAGCTTCACCTTCGAGGTGACATTTACTTTGTGTTTCAATCATTTACCATATCATTGCTTTTGCCTCTGTCCACTAAGGACACACACTCTCTATCTAACAACAGTGTTGGAAGGCTTGAATGCAATTTCGGGGCTTGACCGAGGCAAGCTCCTAAACACCACAACTCCCAACCCCTCTCTTGCGATTGCAGGTTACATGTGTTGGATCTTGTGGAGAGGAGTTGCAAAAGATTAGAGCAGAGCAAGAAGAATTTAGATCTGAAGAAAATGATAGAAAAGATCCCTACCCGCGCTTTTGTCCCTTAATTTAGCACTGTTGGGAATCTCTAAAGTGGTTTCAGTCTGTAGCAAAAAATATCCCAAAGCCCTTAGAAAAATCACTACACTAGACAAGGGCACCCGCTCTTTTGTCCCTGAAGTTTCCACCTTCCGAAACTGAAATTTGGTAAGTCTCTAATCTGCATTTAGTGTCTTCCTGTGCGAGCATTTGTCGAGTTTCATCCGTTTGTTTACGATTTTGCATAATTAGGTTTTTAGGCTTAATCGAACTAAGGTTAACACATTAATCAATAAAGTCCAAATTTCCTTGTCATTCCAAGTGACATCAAACCTATAGCTGAGTCCTCTTGCAAAAGTTGTGATTCAACTCGGTTTAATGTCCTTGAATGTATGTAGTGAAAGGAGGATCTAATTAAACTCTCAATCTAATCAACAAACCCTCTTTTCCTACATAACAAGATATTTTAGGGTTTTTCTTAGGTTTTTTGGGGTGTGTTATTGAGCCTAGTTATGGTGTTGTTTAGATGCTTGCCTCATGAGTGGTGTTGTGATACAAGCCCTAGTACTCACCTAAGAGCATGTATCTTTAGTGGGAGGGCACAAGAATCAGTATACATGGTTTAAGAAGGGAGGAATAGATGTAAGGTCATACAAAGCAATGCTAGGTTTGGAGGATGTCTCTTTAGTTCTAGAAGGTGCATTGTTCATGGAAAATAGATGGGAGCAACAAGGAGGCTCTAAACAAGGTAATGTTCCCACAAAAACCCTAATGATATGTCCTAATGAGGAGATGGTTAAAGCTTTAGACAATGAAGAGAGCAAGTTGAAAAATGTGGGTATATTGTAACTGGATGCTTCTAGATTAAATTGTGTGATAGTATTTTCTCTCAACGTTTTAGATCACACTACATGATCCATCATTCTATTTCTCCTCCCTTGCTTTCTTTTCTCTTGATGATGGATCATGTAGTGTGATCTAAAACATTGAGAGAAAATACTATCACACAGTTTAATCCAGAAGCATCCAATTACAATATTATGGAGTGTGGAAATTTGATGTCTATTATTGTGGATATATTTTTTGTTTAAGGATAACTTGCCTTCTCAAAATTTTTGTGATGTCTAGGTTTTGACTATGTGGGAAAAAATGGGAATTTATGTTAGCATGTATAGAATGGTTCAAAATGGAGTATTTTTCATTTGTTTTAAACTATCTAATATGCATAAAATAATTGTAAATAAAAAGTTTTGGAATGTTGGAAAATTAATTTTTAGGGCTTTGCCTTAGGACCCAGTGATTCAAATAGAAGTAATTTTCTAATCTTCACCTAAATGGATTGAATTGTATAGTCTTCCTGATATGTTTTTTGCTGCCCCATCTTCTTAAAACCTTAGGTGAAGTCTTAAAAATTTGAGGATACTAAGGTCTCTTTGCCTCATTTGGATGCAAGACTTCTAATCTCCTTGGATTTGGCTAAGGATCTTCTAGATAACATTGCCTTTATATTGCATAATAAAGAGGTTTCCTATAGAACTTTTGGTTTGGGAGGCCTTGGTTCTTATTTCTTATGTAAAAAGGATGGGCACATGAGAACATACTACCCTAATCTTATGGTTAATAAAATACCTCCATAAAGGAGAGAACTCCTCAAATATTAAGTTGAATATTAAGAATGTGGTTGATGGTAAAAGATTAGTAAACTAGATGAACCTAATAATGTTGAATATGAGGTGGTTAGGTTTGTTTTCCCTTTTGATCCTAATCTTGATATCATGATCCCAAAAGATTACTCTCTAAATTTTGGAAGAAGTGATATGGAGTTAGATAAATCTCTCAAGAGGAAGACTTGTCCTAATCCTCTCATGGCTGGTCTTACTCAAAGTACCACTAGTAAGGTAGATAACTTTCTCAAAAGATGCCTTGGTAAGATAGCTAAGAATAATCTCGATTGTCTTAACTCAAAAAAAGAAATATCTACAAGTGATTATGATAGTTTTAATATTGGTCCATTGGCTTTGGCTTGTGTTAATGAGAGTAGCAAAAAGAGGTTAAACTTCCTCCCAGTTTGGAGAATCTTTGTAGAGGAAAGTTTGCTCCCTTCCCTTTATTATTTTTACAAATATTATAAGCTATAACTTTAGAGGTTTGTAGGCATATGAAAGAAGGTTTGTTGTTTGATCTTTTTGTAAAGCTAAAGTTGACATGGATGCTTTATTTTTGTAAGAAGTAAAATCTGTGGGTTTTACTTTATTACATAATGATTTAAAATTTATCTAGTCTAAATCTATTTGTATTGCTTCTGATCATAATAAAGGGAAAGTGTGTAATGTTATTTTGTTGATTAATAATTTGGCTAACTGTATTATTGATAAAGGATTCTCTCCTTGTGCTAGGATTGTTTGGGTTAAGTTGATTATTAAGGATAAGGTTTTTGGATTCTACTTAGTGTATGCTTCTAATGACTATAAGAATGGATCTAACCTATGGTTATGGATGTGTTCTAATCTGCCTAGAATTCCTCGGGTTATTGGTCGTGGTTTTAACATGATTGACGGTAGAGAGGATAATTTGGGAGGTTTAAGGTTTGGATGGAAAGGAAATGAACTATTTTTTTGGTCTAATATGAAGAGGAAATTAAATTTGTTTGATCCTATCAGTGGCAATAGAAAAGATAGTTCTAATGTATGGTTTTCATGGTTTAATATGTAGAAAAGAAAAAGAAGAGTCTTTTGCAGAGTTGATAGATTTTATTTTGATAAGAATTTTTTTAATTTCTCCAATGGAAAGAATATGGTAAGTGTTCATCCTTATCCACTATCTGATCATAACCATGTGGAGTGTTGTTTTGAGGTTGATATGTTGTCTTCTCAAGTTAAGAATTATTTTCGGGGCCTTTTTAAGTTGAATGTTACTTGGTTAAAGGATAACTCATGTTGTAAGGGGGTCCAAAGTCTTTGGAACATTTGTCATGCAAAGGGTAAAGGGTTATCTTGTGTTTGTTGAAATAGGTGTGTTGTACACCTTGCATAACATTGGTATTATTTAATTATGTAAAATAAATATTTATTTGTTGTGCATCATGGGTGATGTGTTTAGCCACATTAGATATTTATTTGGTGCCACTTGTAATTGTTGTATGTAGCAATGGGTTAATTATTTTGTGTGTGGGACACACAGAGTAATTAATTATTTATTTGTAATGATTTAATTATTGGGAAAACTTAGTACCAATAATTAAATGTGGGGGTCAATGGTTTTGTAGACTCATGGTTTTGGGATAGATGGTTTTACCATACCACATGTTGTATTTGTGTGAGCTTATCTCTATAAAGCAAACACACGGGTAGTTGTTGAGGTTGGTTGTTTGGCTTGTTGGGTTGTTGGTTGGTTTTGACTTGATTCAACATCTCTTGTAGGTTACATTTGTGAGGGTTTAAAGCATGGCATTTGATGTGTGGTTACATGTTTGTTCACATAGAGTGCAGGTAGAGAGCTTGATGCTTCAGGGTATTCATTATGTATTGTAATCTTTATTGTTGAATAATACATGAGAGATGGATGCTTTTGGAGGCTAGGTTTTTCCCTCAATGAGGGTTTTCCCAAGGTATATCTTGTGTCACCATTGATGGTATGATTGTCTATTTCTTTTGCATATGGATTTCTAGTTATTGTTTGCATATTAATCTCTCATTGGGTTATGAGGAAATAGTCTTTATGGATATATATTTCTAACATTTGGTATCAGATCTTTGTTGCTTGGTTGTGGGAGGAAATCCCTATTTGATAACCCTAGCTATGAGTGAATTTTTTGTATATAGTGGAATCCATGGCTTTATAGGAAAGAATGAAGGCATTTTCAGGGTTACAAGGTTGTTTGCAAACTTGGGTTGTTGTAGATCTAGGGTTTCATGGACATTTGGTATGTGTGTTTTCATTTTGGGCTTTTTGTATGAGGGTTTTAGGGGGTAAGCTTTTGTAGGAGGCCTCCTGGGGAAAAATAGACCTCATGGTTGAGTCCAGAAGGCGTGAAAACCTATGAATCTATATAAAACTCAATATAATTTGGTCATAGAATTTTTTTTCCCAAATTCACCCATGAAGGAATATGTGAAAAAAGATTCCTGTCGTACAGAATCCGTACGACAGAGAATCTCACATAAAAAAAAGTTATTGGGCACTCTATAAATGTTTTTAAAAAATTAAAAACAAAAAAAAATTGTGGGGAGCGAGGTCTGCAAACCCCTGTACCCCCTGTTGTGCCAGCGGGTCCAGTGATACTGCAGGGTACTACCTTTGGTAGCCCTATCGACCACCATCGACAACCCTATCGGCTATTGCTGGCAGCCAACTAGCCATCGGTAGGGGTGCCATCATTGACGGGCCTTAGGCCTCTGGTCATGGGCCCTTGGTTCGATGGGGCTGGGGCCAAAGCACCCAATAGCTATTTTTTTTAACTTTAAAATAAACCTAAAACAATTTAAAATCCACCACCGGCACGCCACCACCTGGCCACCAGCTTGCCACCGGAGGGCCACCAGAGCCTGGTTTTTAAGCCTAGTCAGACATTTTTTTTAGAGCATAACTTGGTCCCACGATATCGAATTTTCAACTTTTTATAGTTGACGAGAACCTCTTTTTACATACGACATTGTGGTATCAGAGATTTTAAAGTTGGAAGCCAGATGCATAGTTTGAGATTTGACTGAGCATAACTTGTGCATACGGATTTGAATTTTGGACTTCTTATAGGCGTTGGAAAGGTATTTCTGAGCACTACACAATGGAGTAGGTTTGGAGATGATATTATGAGGTTTTTCAGTTTGTATTAGTTTGAAATATTTTTGGTCCCTTTGACTTATGGTGTATCTGTGAGTTGATGGCAAACTAAATCTGAGGTGATTTGGTGTTTGAGTCATTGTATACTTACAAGTTTGTCTCTGATTTTCCTCATTTGACATGGTTACAGTATATTGTTGAGTTTGCATGATGCATTGTGAGATCTATAGGTTGTGCAGTGTTGTAGGATGTCTATGCTTACATGTTGTATATATGACTTGGATGTGGGTTGTCTATGCCCATAGATGTTTTAGTGTTGATTTAGATTTTGATTTGTGGCTTGGTTTAGTCACATGTTGCATTGGTTTACTAGCAATTATGAGATATAGAGAGAGATGGTATAACCTGATACAATCATGATATGGGACCTATGTTTGTTGACTATATGGTACAATTGTGTAAGTCTTGATGGGAGTTTGGTGCAGGTACATTGGGTGGTGATTATGGTGTCATGGATGTTACTTGTTTGGTTAGGACTTTGGCATGACATGATTGTTTTGCAGGTGTAGTTTTGGTGGTGTTGGATTGATGTTTGGTTTACAGGTTTTCTTCATCTTCTTGGTTTGGAGATTATGGTTTACTCAACCTATTGGGAGCTATTGTCGTTATAGTGGGATTCTTTGATTGTGTTGGGGCCATGGATGATCTTCATTTAGGAGATGGTTATCACGATGTCATGGATAGCTTGGTTACATGATTCAGTGGAAGATTTTGACAGTGATGGTTTGATGTTTTTCATGTTGCCATGTATAGTTCAGTATCACACTTCAGTGGGAGCTTTGGCAGGATATGGTTATCTTCAAGTGATCTGGAAACATTGATCCTTGGTTTAGAGATGTTGGTATTGTGTCATGGTTTACTCTTGATTCCATATTAGAGTGTTGGCATGATACAGGTTCTCTTGAGATAGGATGTGTGCATTAGTGCCTATGATCTTCTTTTGAGGAGATGATTAGATCATGATGTCATGATATGTTCCTTGGTTATGCATATGTGTAGTTGGAGCTTTGACTATGATCTTGATGGTTCTCTTGGTATTGAGTACATTGGTCATTTGCTTTTGGAGTTTAGCATGGATTTATCATGGAGGTGCTTATGGGTACTTGGAGACTTAGGTGAGGCTTGAGTTCTCTTAGGATTAGAGACATGTGTTGAGATGGTTACTCTTTGACAAGGATTTCAGATGCAAGACTGAGGAGCCTACACCTTGGTTGGACATGATTTCAACATGGACTTGTTGAGGAGATTGTTCTTGGAGAGAGTCTTTGAGGCTTGGTGCATCTTGGAGGAGCAATCTCATCCCCACTCTTGGTCCACTTGGCAGTGAATGATTTGATAGGTATGCCCACCTGATTTTCAAATGCATTCTTTCTTTGTATCTTGTCTTCTCATGCTTGAGTCTTGAGCTATGGATTATGGTTGTGAGGACTTGTTTGAGAAGTAGATGCATGGATATGGTTAGTTATCTCCTTATGTTTGGTCCTGAGTTGTTATGAGATCATTGTGTGTAATGGAGATGGTTAGTGGCTTTGGGTTTATTCCTATTTTGGGATGGTTATGAGTTTGATCTACATTTGGTTTGAGAGGCTTGCATCTTGATTTGTTGGATGTTGAGGAGGCTTCTTATTTTGGAGTTGTAAAGGAGGTCATACTTTTTAGTTATAGCACATTAGTGTGGATAGAAGGACATGATTATGATTTGTAGGTTCTCTCATGTTGGTCTTATGCTTCTTCTTGAATGTTTGTGTTCACATGTCATTAGAGTTGAGATGTGTATGGAGCTATTGAGACTCTTTGATTTCTATTTCTTATGATGTGGAGAACTTGGGAGAGATATGGACTTGAGGTGAAGAGTTATGTTGCAACTACTTAGTTTGCAGGTTTTGCATATCTATGTGTGTGTTCTTTGACACTATGTGATAGAGGATTTAGCCACATCTTCTATGTGAGTGCTATTAGTGGATCTTTGGATGCCTTGATCTATTTTCATATTTGACATTTACTCATGTAGTGGGAGTTCCAGATGTATATGATTCCTTTGTTGGATGTTCTCATTATGTTGCAGTACGGAGGGTCTTGAGGTTTGTTATCACATGCTTTGTGTTGTTACCTTTGAGACTTCTTTATGCAGGATTGAGTATATATAGGGACTTGTTATCATTGTGATTTGAGTTGGATATGTTGATGGCATAAGGTCTACTTGTTATCAATTGTATACCTTGATTTGGAGGTATGGTTAGTTGATGCATTAGTAACTAGTCGTGGTTGCTATTTCAGCTATGGTGATTGATTCTTGTCAGCTACTTGAGCCTATTTGTTACCATTGGATTCGGTGTTTGTGTTCGGATATCAGTTGAAGTGGCTTTCTTGCTTCTACATGACAATTTAGTGTGGCATCTCTTTGGAGGATTTTATCCTTCATGGTTTGGCATGATGGAGGATGAGGGGATTCTTGTTTGAGATGGTGGACACTGTAGGAGTTAAGGACAACACTGAGAGGGGGGGTGAATCAGTGTTGTGTGAATTTTCTAATCTTTTTGAAAACTTTAACTTGGAGAGCACAAGGAGAGAAAGTTATCATTGAATTGTCAAACACATATGCACATAACTTTGTCAAACACATATGCACATAACTGAGAATGAAAACAAAAACTCATGAGTAAAACATACAACCATAGAGAGATAATCAATATGAATCAAGACACAAGAATTGCACGAGTGGAAAACCCTCCAGGGGTAGAAAAACCACTCCAGAACTGCCTCACTGGCTTAACTGATAAAACATGCCTCACTGGCTACAAAGAAGCCTCACTGGCTACAATATGTGTCTCACTGACAAATGTTAAGGTCTCACTGACCTACAAGCCTCACTGGCATACTGTTTAGAAGCACCAGCTTCAAGGAGCACCAACCCCTACTACAGAACAAATAAGAATTCAGAGGGTTTCTCTGTTTCAATACAAAACATTTCTTCTCTCTCATGTGTCTGTCAAATGTCCATTCTATTCAAAATCAATCCTACATCCGGATATACTCAACAACACTGCATTAATCCATCTGCCAAGCCAATATATACAAGATGATATTCTTGCATTTCCAAATATGGTCTCTTCAAATTCTCTGTCCTGCAAATCTATTTTAGTGAGCATAAAACCTTTCATATTCTGAAAAACAAATTCAATGATTTTCAATATCTTATTTTTGCCCTTATATATGTAAATGTCTTCCATTTAATGCACCCATTCAATTCCCTGTCGGAATCTCTATTTTTCAAAATATATCTTCAAAAACACTTCATATTTTCTCTGCACTTCAAAGACTCTTGCAATTTCTTCTTCATAAATTACAATAATAATATCTTTTAGAATTAAATCAGATTGATATGAAATAATTTATTTCATCTTCAAATTTCCTTTTTCTCTGATCCATTCATCTTCACCTGCAAGAATATAAATCTTCATATTTATCTGTGCATATTTAATTCAAAGACTTTTCAATTTCCCTCTGCAAATAAAAAATCTCTAAGAACTTTCATCTTCTTAAACCCTTCATCTTCTCCTTCACATTTTTCATTTTCTTTTCAACAAGACTTCAAAAATCATTTTGCCTTGTATAAAGTCTTCATAAAAAAATCTATCTCAAAACTTTATGTTCATCTGCAAATAACCTTTGATTTCTATAATAAAAAAAAAATTCAATGAAATATTGTCAATCTTCCTCAATCTACACATAAAAAGCTTCACAAAAAAATACTTCAAATCCTGAAAAAATCTTTCATCAAAAATATTCATTAAATGACCCTTCTCTGCAAATATCTTAAAAAAAAAACCAATCTGCCTTTTTATCTTCTCTGCAATTTTATTTCAAAAAATCTTCAATCTGCAAAATAAAATATCTTCAAGAAAAAACTTCCATACTTCTCTTCATTTTCTTCTTCCAAAAAAAACATCTGCAAAATAAAAATATTCTCCACAAAAAAAACTTTTAACCTTCTCATCAAAATAAGAAATATCTCTCAAAATAACTTCCCTTCTTTTTAAAAAAAAAACTACTCCTTAATATTCTTCTTGCCATGAAGGAGAGTTTAAAAAATAGAAAGAAGAAAAAAATCTTCATAAAAACTCCCACAAAAATCTCCTTAAAAATAGCTTTGAAAATCTCCTTAAAAGTAGCTTTGTAACTTCACATTTTTATTTATGTCATAAAATATGGCATTTAAAGGGGATCAACAAAATAGGATAAAAATCAAACTTTATATATTTAAATATTCAATGCTTTTGCTCCCCACTTTTTAAGCATATAAAGCCCACTTTATTTAAATAAAGCAATTTGAGCTCTCCTTCCAATTTGCTCCCATTAAATATTGATCTTCAAATATATTTGGATGCTTTTTAATAAATGGAGCTCCCATTAAATAAGGTTCTTCATAAAACAAAGTCCTTTGAATGAATGTTTAAAACATGCCTTTGCTCACCATCATTTAAACATGGCATGAGATATTCGTGCCCATTTAAACAAGTTAGCATTTCCTGACTTAGCCATGAAGCAACATATCAACCTGAAGTATATGAACAACTCCTATCAATACCAACACCTTTTTGACATCAATGACAATCTACTTTCATCAGACACCTTGATTATTGTTGCAGGTATCTTGGAGCACATGGATGTTTATATGGTACATGTTGGGCATATGGATGGTTTCCCTTGATGTTTTGAGTTTACTTGTTGATCCCTTATGCAATGTATACAACAAGTGGGAGAATGTTGGAATAGGTGTGTTGTACACCTTGCGTAACATTGGTATTATTTAATTATGTAAAATAAATATTTATTTGTGGTGCATCATGGGTGATGTGTTTAGCCACATTAAATATTTATTTGGTGCCACTTGTAATTTTTTTATGTAACATTGGGTTAATTATTTTATGTGTGTGAGACACAGAATAATTAATTATTTATTTGTAATTATTTAATTATTGGGAAAACTTAGTACCAATAATTAAATGTGGGGATCAATAGATTTGTAGACTCATGGTTTTGGGATGGATGGTTTTACCATACCACATGTATTTGTGTGAGCTTATCTCTATAAAATAAAACACACGGGTAGTTGTTGAGGTTGGTTGTTTGGCTTGTTGGGCTGTTGGCTGGTTTTGGCTTGATTGAGCATCTCTTGTAGGTTGCATTTGTGAGGGTTTGAAGCATGGCATTTGATGTGTGGTTACATGCTTGTTCACATGGAGTGCAGGTATAGACCTTGATGCTTCAAGGTATTCATTATGTATTGTAATCTTTATTGTTGAATAATACATGAGAGATGGATGATTTTGGAGGCCAAGTTTTTCCCTCAATGGGGGTTTTCCTAGGGTATATCTTATGTCACCATTGATGGTATGATTGTCTATTTCTTTTGCATATATATTTATGGTTATTGTTTGCATATTAATCTCTCATTGGGTTATGAGGAAATAGTCTTTATGGTTGTATATTTCCAACAATGTTTCCAATTGGTTAATTGTTGTTAATGCTATTTAGAAATTTTTTAGGACCTATGGTAAAATTCTAGCTAAGAGAAGAGGGTGGAGTGTTTTAGAGTAATTCAAGAGAATTTATTGGATATTTAGGTAAGACTAGAAAATGGCCATGTTAATGAAATTATTCAAATAAAGATTTCCAATCTTAAGCACAAGCTTAGATGTGAAAATGTGTACAAGGATAAAGGGGATAAAGTTAGATATAGATTAAATTGGTTGAAGGTTGGTGATAAAGGTTCAAAATTCCTTTTTTTATTATTTAAAAGATAGATATGTGAGGGAGAAAATATTTGGTATAAATATTAATGGAATCTTAATTAAGGATGAGACTTAGATAAGGGGGGCTTTTGAAGTTGTTTATATAGACCTATTTACTTATGTTGGTGTGACTTCTGATATTTCTTGAAACAAAAGATTATTAGGATCATTGTTCCTAGGAAGATAAATGATGTTGATGCTTTGAAACTTGAGGAGCCTTTTACTTTGAATGAGATAAATTATGTCATCCATTCTTTTGCTAATGACAAAGCCCATGGTGTTGATGGTCTATCTACTAAATTTTATAAGTGCAATAAAGTTTGTACTTCTTATTTTCTACAAATTTATAATGATGCTATTAAAGTTGGTTCTTTAGGTAAGGACATTAATAAAGGCATTATCAATTTGTTGCCTAAGGAGTGAGATCCTTCTATCATTAAGAATTGGAGGCCTATCATAATGTTAAATATATCTTATAAGATCTATGCTAAATTATTAGCCAATAGACTCAAAGATATTCTTCCAAATGTCATCTCTTAATCAAACTAGATTTTTCAAAGGGAGATACATTTTGGATAATTTATTTACTTGTTGAGAAGGTATGAATTGGGTCAGGGATTCTAGATAGAATATGTATATGGCATTAATTAATTATGAAAAATCTTATGACATAATTGAATGGAATTTTGTTTCAAAATTTTTGAGGTATTTGGGGTTTGGAGATATGTTTTGCAAAGTTTTAGTATTCTATTTTAAGACGCTACAACTCAGGTCAATATAAATGGTGTTGTTTCTTCTACAAAGATCTATTAGACAAGGTTGTCTATTGGCTCCATCTTTGTTTGTTATTGTTGTTGAGGCTTTACATCAAGTTTTAAGACATTCTTGTCTTGTCCCTCCTCTTAAAGGTTTAAATTTTCCTACTAATGAGATTCTTTTAAAATACCAATTTGAAGGTGATATTTCTCTCTTCACTATTTTGGAAAAAGAGAATTTTGATAATCTGCATGCAAGATTGAGTTGTTATTGTATTGCTTCTAGATCTAAAATTGGTGGTCACAAGTTTGTTATTATATATTAGAAATAGGAGATTCCTAATTAATTAGTAAGAGATGATTGGGAATGGGGTGTGTTAGTAATAATTTATGTTTGGGGTTTTGAGTTAGATCTTTTCCCTAAAAATCCAAAGAGTTCTAACATTTTGGCCTTTGTAGTTGTCAAAAATGCAAGAAATCAGTTGTGTGCAGGTTAAAATGGCAGTGGCGGGTCGAGAGATCCTATCAGCCCTTTAAAATTTGAGTTTCATGCATTTCTGAATGCATATGGAGCCACTATTTAAAGACCCTAAATGTTTCTAAGTGTGGCAGTGAGGGTCAAAAATGTGCAAGTGCCGCGGGCTCCACCAAGTGTTATGCCCCAGTTTTTTGCCGTGCCTTCGCTTTTGAATGCTTCTTGCAGAGTGTGCCACGTGTCAGCTACAGAGGCACTCCCTAAATGTTTCCGCTTGGAGGTAGAAAGTGCCATGTGTTCCTAGCAGGTTCTGCGGAGCTCGCCAAGTGGCAGCTTCCGCATTGTGAACCTTTTTTGTTTCTTTTTGTTTCAGCGCTAAGGATGGGAGTAGGTCCCATTGAAGGATCTAAGACCCTACGGAAGACACCACGTGTCACTTGTGGAAGCAAAGTTTCTTTATGTTTCAAGAATGCTGTGGAATGCTCCACATGGAGGCACCCAGGGGACACAGAAAAAGCAACTAAAGGCCCGCGGACGATGCCAAGTGGCAGTTTTCACCAGTGTTTCCGAAAGACCCTAAGTGCAACTCAAGAGCCCCACGGAAAGTGCCAAGTGTCACTGTCTGCTTGAGTTTCAAAAAGTTTCTAAGATGCAGCGGAAGATGCCACATGTCCCTTGTGGTTGCTGTGGAAGCCGACAAGTGTCAGCTTCTGCGTTAGTTTCTACATGTTTCAATATTCAACGGAGCGGGGTGGCTCCCAGTGAAGAGTCCCTGCTGCTGCGGATGAGGCCAAGTGGCAACCTCTACTTGAGTTTTGAGAGCCCTTTTTATAATGTTTTTGTGAGCACAGAAGGCGCCAAGTGTCAAACAGCGGGGGCAGTTTCTTTATGTTTCAACAGGTGCGCGGAAAGCGCCGCGTGTCCCTCGTAGTTACTACGAACAATGACAAGTGTCAGCCTCCGCGTCTTGGCTGTTTCTTTTTGTTTCAATCGCTAAGAATGCTTGAGGTGGGCCCTGACATAAGTATTAAGTGAGGCAGAAGGTGATGCATGGCGGAGGGTCCCAGAACTTAAGGATAGTTTCTCATTAGTTTCTATGTGTTTCAAGGTGAAGTGGAACCTGCCACGTGTTCGCTTCTGCCTGAGTTTCATGGTGGGTCTCTATTGTTTCAAAGGGGATGCGGAAGGTGCCAGGTGTCAGCTTTCGCATGAGGTTCTGACGGTAGGCTCTCGGCAGGGAAGATAAAGGAAAACGGACCCAGCGATGGAAACTTGAAGTGCCTACGTGGCACGATTTAGTTGGTGGGTGACTTTTCATTATTTTTGGGGTTGTTAGATCTCGGCGACTGAAGGACATATCGACGGCTAGGTTTTAATGTTGCAGCGTGGGTTTTCCTTGTATCTGCGGCCATTTTTAGTAGGAGAAACTTCTGAGGTGCGCCATTGCTACACTCTGGGGCTTGCGGGTTGGTGAAACTTTAATGGCAGTTTTTGCAAAAGGCATGGGTCGAGTTGACGGGTCAACCACCTGATTTATGAAGAAAGTCCCTTAGCGGTGGCTTGGATCCCGATCTCACCTGCTCTGTCCTCTGTTTCTAGCTGTTGCATTCAATTCTGAGAGCGCCATTTTTCTGATGCATTGTATCTGGTGGATTTTTGTCTTGCCATGTAATTAATTTGCTGAGTAAATTTTCTTGCTATTTAAGCAGATTGTGTGACCCATTTCAAGGTTGTTGAAAACTGGACACATCTGGCTCTATAGTAAGATACAACTGGTTTTGGTTTCTCTATGCAGGAGGTCTTGTGAGTTTATGTATCTCTTGTTGAATGTCTCATGCATGAATCTACTGATTTCATGATTGATTTTATATGAGTGATGTTGTATTTGCATGTGTTTTGTTAATTCTATCTCCAGTATTGCATGTGTCCTTCTTTTGAATCTAGATATCTAAGGGGTGTCTGGTATTCTAGAATATAGAATTCCTGTATCGAATGCTTGATCTTTCAACTTCTGCCCAAGGGGTAGATTAAAGTGTTTTCAGAGTGAGTATTGGGAAGGGTATACTGTAATAGGGATGCCATAAGTAGAGATAACTTAACACTCTATATTGGGAGGTATCTGTAAGGCAGGTATCACACAAATCCCCTTGAAATCTAGTTTTAGTGTGTTCATGCTATTCACAGGTGTACGTCTACTGACTCCAAGCCCTGGATAGGCACCAATCTAGCTCTGTGTTGAGGTTATACACCAGGTCCAGGTTTGCATCCAAACATAAATCAAATTCAAACTCCAAAACAACCATTAGGACCTTAGAAGTAGTTTAGGACCAAGATCCTCTGATTCACAACTAAACATAAGCCCAAAGCTAGCCCCTTTGCACTTATCCCATAGTTTTGGTCTTCATACAGGAGGATTTATCTGCTTTGTGTCAACATCCCAAGCCAACCCACAAGCATATTCTCATAGGTGTTGAATAGGGAATACCCCCTAGGTTTTGTAGAGCCTGAAGAAGAAGAGGAGATAAAAATAGAGTCTATCTCCTACACTGTTGGCCTCTAGCCCAGAGATCCTGTTGATCACTGATGGCTACCTTGTAGGGAAATCTGGGAATGAACATCCAGTCAGGGAAAAAACCAACAGGGTGGACATTCTAAATAGGTAAGGTATCTAGGTATACATTTTTATCTTTCTCCTTCTTTGAGTGAAATGTGAGATTGGGTCATGGATAAAGATGTGAAAAGAATGGGTAAATGGAACTTTTTCTATGGTAGATAGATTTCAAGTTTGCCAAAATATTTTCTCTTCTTACTCTATATTTTTCCTTTGCTTGGTTAGTCCATTCCTCTCACTCTAAGTAGCTTGAAAATATTATCAAGTCTTTCCTTTGGTTTGGTGGAAAGGAAAGTAAAAGGAGGCATCTGGTTAACTAGGTTTGGTGTTGCAAGTCTAGAGAATTGGGGGCATGGGTCTAAAAAAATATATGCTTAAGGTATTTGTTTGGCTGTAAAATGGGCTTTGAGGGCCTTAGATGGTTGTGAACCTTAGGAAGTGTTGGTTAGGCATAATATTTTTAATGGTTTTTCTAAATTGAGACTTGATTGGAAGGGTGCTGTGGTGGTTGATCTATTGTTTGGCAATTTTAAATGCTTCACTAGCAGTTCCTTGCTCTTTAGGTTAATTTGGAAGGCTTTGAAGCAAGTTGAAGGGTATGCGATTGAATGAAATGTTTCTAAAATTAATTTGGATATTTTTTCTCCTTTTAGATCTATTTGGTGGTCTATGGAAGTTAATAAGAAGCCATTGGTTTTGTAAAAAGGTTGCTTTGCACTTACATGGTTTAATAAGGTTATAAAAACCTTTAGAAAAACTATTAATGAGTTAGGGATTATCTCTTAGGATGCTATCAGAAAGGCATATGGTATTCCTATTTCTCATAAAATAATTTATTCCCCTATTGTTGTTGTTATTGGCAATAACTATCTAGTTCTTGAAAGGAGCTATGATACAAGTTTGTGGCTTAGTTTTTCTTGGGCTTGTGGGAATAACCTGATTGACATATCTACAAAAAATATTTATACTATGTTAATGAAAGTGGATAATTTTCGTATTCATTTTAATACTCTATGGGGGGTCAATGATTCAGTGACATCATGGTCTACTAGGCTTAGCAACATTTGGTCTAAATTGATTGAACCTAAGAAATGTTTCTTTAGATGGTTTTTGTTGAATAAAAAGCTTGTTGTTGATGACACCTTATTCATTTACCATAGTTTTTGTTTATTTTGTGATGGCAAAGAATCTCTTGAGCATATTTTTTTATTATTCTTTTGCTAAATTGGTTTGGGATTATTTCTTGCATGTTTTGTCTATATAGGAAGGGGTTAAGGTTATTAGTTGGTTTGATATATTGTTTGGTCATATTAATGATGCTAAAATTTCTTCCAAGATCATTAATAGGGTCTAGTTGGTTCTATCCATAGATGTTTTATGGTGTTTGTGGTTATATAGAAATAAGCATATTTTCCAAAGTAGTTGCATGAGTTCTTTTGGCTTCTACAAAGAAGTCACTATTGCACTTATATCCTTGTAGGTTTGTGAGATGGTTGGTAAAAATGAAGAAATCCAAAAGATTATTGAAGATCATTTAAGAAGAAAGAGGTTGCAGGTTCTAGTAGGGGTGGAAATATCTCTAATGGTGTTAAAGGTGTTGATTCTTGTGATGCTCGTAGTAGACCTGTTGGCTTGCATCCAAATCCTTCACTAATTTTGGTTCCATTGCTTGTTGTTTTATATCTATGTTGACCCATATGCATGTTATAGGTCTTATTTTGTCTTGGTTGAGCACTGCAAGTCTTGTAATTATGTAAATGTAGACACATAAATCTGATAATATCATAACATCACCTAATTTATCTTGCATGTCTCCTCTCCCAACATTAATTCACCCATCCAATCATCCTCCTAGCATTAATTAAATAAATTCCAATCATTTATTTAATTAATCATATTTAGACTTTTCTAATGTTTTAAGCTTTAATTGAATAAATAAGCAATTATTCAATTAAATCAGCCATCCCTTCATCATTCCCCCCAAAATTAAAAAGTACACAATATTTATTTAGTTTATCCCAAAAATCCCCTCATGTCAGTTGATTTAATCAACTAATTAGGCACTTGCACATTCCAAATATTAATTAGCCAAGTCAACGTTGCGCATGGCTCAAGGTTGTACATGGTTTCATGTAAGCACAAGGTTCCAAAAATCTACTTTTCTTATCTCCACCCTCCATTTTCTCCTAGAAAATATCCACCATCCAAATCCATTGGATCATGGACCTAATCATGTGCACCAACCACAAGGTGACACTTGGAGACCTCTCATTCATTCTTGCCTCTCATTCAACCCTAGCCCTTGATCTCAAGAATCAATCCCATCCATTGATCCTCCATCCTCCAAATCTATAAATACCTCATTCCTCTAACACATTTCATTATGAAGTTGAATGCATTGTTATGTTGCAGGATTATAGTGTTAGATTTAGGGCACACAACTGAGAGTGGGGGGGGTGACTCAGTTGTCCAAAACTTTCTCTCAATTAAACACTTAACTTTACTTTGCAAATAATCAAGGAAACATAATTTAATGAATCAAGAGCATAAACACATCAACACATGAGACACCAAGATTTTGATGTGGAAAACCTGGTTAAGGGAAAAACCACAAGGTGATTAACCCAAGATTGTATTCTCTGTTAGAAGAATAGAAAGAGCAAAATGGCACATGCCAATTAGGGCTCACTGCCTGAGCACACTACTCACAAGAGGCCCACTATCTACAAGAGACACACTGTCTACAAAAGAATAAGTATCACATACTTGAACTGGAAAATAGCATCTTCATCATGCTTGAATCAGTTCCATTGAAGCTCAATACTTTTGCTTTGCCTTTCGTTCTCCTCCTTGCTACCACACTCTCATCTCAACAAGGGCAACACGGAAATGACTTCGCAACCCCTTATTTATACAAGACATCAACTTAGGAATAATCATCTAAGTCGGCAAACATCTATCAGAACACCACAAGATGTGTAACTTATCCGGTCGGCTAGTCTCAGGAAGAACACCATCATCCGGATGTTATTCTTCAATAGCAAGCTCCAACTCCAATGCGGACCACTAACACACACTGGACACAATCCAAAGTCCTTCACAAGGTTTCCTGAATCACCAAGAACATCTGCATACTAAAATCCTTCTCTCTTTCATCCAGAGCCTCAAGAACACAGTCTATCACCACTGTCACCAAAGAATGGATACTTCTGGACCTTCAATTCCTGAACCAACCGAGTTGACACATCACAAGGACTTCCTCAACACTATCTCAAATCCGCAGAGCAGGAAACTGTACTTCCGGATCTCACCAGACCTATCTGTGTCACTCTGTTACCTCTGAACACTTACTAGAACCAGTTTTACTTGAGTGGCCACAACTTCTTCATATCTTCATGTGGACCTCTGAAATCTCTACTGGATCACCTCAAGACACATATCTAAAAACCCTTTAATCTGCATCCTCTGATCCACTGCTTATCTTGGACTTTTGCCTTATTGTCATTACTGATCTTCACTGTTCCTGATTGAGACTAATTTTCTCAATATCCTCAGCACACAGCTCATCCAATCTATTAGGTCTCAAAAATGTAGGTTGCAAGCCCTAAGAGGATGCCAGGCTCTATGATCAGACTTGCAATGTTTTTGAACCAACTAACGAAGTTAACCTAAAGGGTTGATGTCTCCCTACACTTCAGGCTCTGCTAAACCTAGGCAGGTGAACCTTGAAAGTTGAAGCAGATAAAAGGAATGTATGACTAAAATGAACTTAGGTATCTACTCACAATGGCATAAAGTGTGGAATAGATAAAAGCTTGTAAACTACTCCTACTCCTAATACTAAGATCTGAGATGTAATTGTTTGAATAAGGTTTTATGGAATCCTAGAGTGGAATGGGTATGACGAGTGCCTATTTCTATTGGGCTAATGGAGTCAAGGTGTATATGATATATGATTTACTTACTGGTTACAATTCTGATTGTTTGGCACTTGTGTTTGTTTATATCTTGTATAAACATGCAAGAATGTGACTGACAAACTCTACTTATTGATCCACTCGATCCTACTAGGTTACTGTGACTTATTGAAAGGATTTTTAATCCTTGCTTGAAGGAACCAATCAAAAGAATCATACAATGACAGCAAATGTGTATTGACAAATGGAGTTGATGCTCAATTTGAATAACAAGACAATATTGAGTTGGAGACAGTATGGCAATCTTGACAATTATAGGGTTGTTCTTATCTATCCAAATATTACTTCCAAGTTATTGTAATCAATCAAAAGGATTTTATATCTTTAATGGAAACCAATTAATTTGATTATACGAAAATAGCAAGTGTGTCTCGATGATACTGAAATATCAACTTGGAAACTCAAGTTCAAATAACAAAGAAATAATAATGTGGAGAGAGCCAAATAATTGCTCAGCTCAACAAACAATAGACACCAATATTAAATCATTAATTTATGCATTTTTCACCATTATATAATTTCAAAAGATTTTACAATAAATAGCATAATGTTTTGTTCCGGCAACTGATCAACCCATCCAGTTATCTAACTGATATTTTTCTAATCTACTAATGCCTTTTCTTCTCGATTTGTATCTCCCTTATATATTTTACAAACCTAGGGTTACAACCTTTTACACTCCAGTGCATCCTTTGATACAACTCTTCATTCAATTATTTTAGCAAAAATAAAATATTTAATTAGTTGCCATTTTGAAATTAAATATTTTAATTAAACTTCAAGCTCAATTTTAACTCGTATATATGTTTACCATATTTAATCACCCATTTTAACTCCTCTGGTAAAACTATTTCATATTGCATTTACTTTGTGTGCTTTCACCTCGACTTTGCCAAAATATTCATTTGGGTAAAATATTAACCCATTCTTTCTTCCTCGTTAAAAATATTTCACTACAAAATATTCTCTCGGTAAAAGAATTACCCATTCAGTTGATTCTCTTCATTTGTGTATATTTATATCCTTTAGTGAGAATATTTGATTTCTCTTCACTATAATGAGAATTAATTTTCAAATAATAATTTTCCCTTCTTGGAGTTTGTATAGTTCATATGCCCTTTGTTTTTTAGGGAAACTCAAAAATATTCATTCGGATATCCGAACTTTTCCCAATAAAATATTTTTTAATAATCATTCACCTTTTTGATCTTCATCTCTGGACCCACTCCATAGGTTTTTCAGAATGACTTGTGTTGTCAGAGAGACTTGATGAATTCAATTTGATCATATATGTTTCCCCAATATACTTGTTATTCTATTTTATCTGTGAGAGAATGTGTGTTTCTCCCCTACGTATATCCATCGGCATAAGTCATAAGATTGGTATGACCTAAAAATCTTATTGCGATTGGTTTGCTCTCGCCGATGTATATTTTTGCCTTGATTTTTATTTAGCATTTCACACCATATTCAGATAATTCCTTGAGAAAAGGTGCCCGCTATAAAATATTATTTATTATCTCCACGTAATATTTCTCAACTGTAATCTTGGTGGCCCACCCCATCGGCATAACGCATATAATTGGAGAGGTCCGAAAGTTTTATCCCGATCCTAGACATCTCTCTGATATAGGACTTTTAGGGTTTCTTTATCTTATGAGGCTGCACTTCACTTCCATAGGCCACCATGATTGAAGATGGACTAAGATCTTGTTGAAACTGCACCACATCTTATGAATGATTGTCTCTTTTAGAACTCACTCCATCATTATTTGTTGGCCGAGCCTCACTTTTAGAGCAAATAGACAGTGATGCCTCCTTGAGTCGGCACAATACATATGTGAGGCCGCACCTCAATATGCTGTGTCACCATTTTATATATACCTGTGGCTCTGTGTGTTCTCACTAAAAAGGCCGTGCTTTCCATATACCCGAGCCTTTGTATCTGTGACTGTGTCTCCTTCCTAAATAATGACAAGCCGCACCTCAATATCAATAGCTGAGTGTTTCTTTTAATCGGAGACTTCTTGTTTAATGACTATGACATGAATCTGGCTGCACCACATCTTCACGAAACCACAACTTCCATTTGGAAAAAGCTGAGTTTTATGTATCTTGATCCTCTGCTTGTAACTATAGGCTGTGCCCCTATTTGAAAGCACGCTTTGCATATATGGCTTCACCTATGATTTGTAAAGGCTACGCTTCAATTTTAGATGCTTTTCTTTAATACCAGCAATGTTATAGCTGGCTGTGTTTATGTCTAGATTGTTCTTTAGAGATCACGCCTTGAATGAGAAGCTGGTGCGTATGAAAACAACAGTGGCGACTTTCTTTATACCTACTTACTATTCCTCTAGGCTGCTCCATTCATGTGCAACGTACATTATGGTAACAATGCCACAATGACGAGCCTATGCTTAGAATGGCTGCAAACCATTCTCAATGGTTGTGCCCTCAATATATATGGTTGTGCTTTATCTTAGCAATGGCAAGACTTTAATATTAGCAGCAGCATTACTCATTTTGTGTGACCTTACTTTTCACAATGCTTCAAACAATTTAAATGCATCATGGTTTCATTCCTTCATAGATTGAGCCTTAGAAAGAGCCATCATTATCATATTTGTGACCTGATTCAGACTGTGTGTCTCCAGTTACATGCTTTTCATCTGAAATAGAGCTACACCTTTATTATTGTGACCACTACTTTTAGTGACATCGTGCATTCATTTTGGCTGCGTCGTGCCATATTATCCCTCATAGAAACGCCTATGGTAAAGAGGCTGAGTCTTATCTTTTAACGCTTGAAACAGGCTTCCACTAAGTTGCGAGATTTGACAGTGTCTTCTGAGAGGCCACTTATATTCAAGCTTATGAAATGGCTACGTTGATGAGGTATTAGCATTATGCTATCTTCTTTTGGCCTATACCTCTTCATGCTGAGACTTCACTTTATGAGGTAGCACCATCTATTATCCATTATGCGTAGGATTTGAAAGTGGCTATTGAAACGGCTGAGTCTCATCTTTATGGTTGGGATGTGTCATACCATATGGCCGAGCCTCCTATTTGATTCTGCACCATTATTATAGGCTGGTACTTGAGTGATGCATGGTGCTTCTATACTATACAACTTTCCTTTATAATAGGAGATCCTTGCTTAACTGTTTTGGCTTTAGAAAACCTTAATGTTATGTCATCAGAGGCTGTGGCTTTTCTTTCAATAACATGTGTCTTCTCTAGAATGGATTCCATTCTCTTCAGAGACACACCATTGAAATTGGAACAAACTTAGTGGATTCTTTCCCTCTCTTCCTTGCATGAGATGTCGTTGTAGCTCCCAAGAGTCCTTTTCAACAATCAAAACTGAAAACAGTCTTTAAGAAAGTGGAAGCATCCTGTCAAACCATCTGAATTTTCTAGATCTCTCAATGTCATCTTTAGCATTCAAGCTGCTAGAAGGCCTCAAGGACTTATTATCCACAGAACTATTTACCAGACCTCTTTGCTTACTCAAAGTAATTGAACTTAGTTTTGCTAGCAGAGCACTACAGATAAGATCCACCTTTCCATTCTAATTACTGCTAGAAGGATTTGTAAGAGTTGCATCAACATCCTTCTTTCTGGCCTGCATCTGTTGCTAGAGATAATCTAGATCATCCTGAGTGATAAATGCAAAAAATGGTTCTACTTTCTTCCAAAGGGGTCCCGAGCATATGACATTGCTTGTATTTTAACAGCATTTACAACTCTATAATTGATCTTCATCATGGGGACCTAAAATTTTGCCCAAAAATTGGTATGAAATTTTAGGTCCCAACAGTGGCTCTGTCTGGGGATGTATGCCCCCTGCGGGCATAGCAAGATCCCAGATCTCTGGGGAGCAGACCAATGCCTTTTTCATTGGGTAACAGAGTCTACTTTTTGCCCCAAAACTGATATGGTCAAAAGACCATATCAAAAAAGAAAATCCATGTCTTTCCCCTGTCAAAAACCTTGTTCTGATCATGTTGTAATGATACCCCATCCGCTTGACTGAATTTGTTCGTATCGTTCATTAATGCATCATAGTTTATGCTGCAATTAAGTTCTGTATTATTTGGTATCTGGAAGTCAGGCATAGTCTGAACACCTTCATCGTTGCATGACATAAGGAAGTCATGATTATCAAACCTTGTAGGATGTCTTACTTTATCATAGCTATTGTTATTCACCAAATGTTGGTTTTTTAACTGAATTGGAAAATGGAATAAATCAAGCTACTTCTGACACATGCTAACATCAATGTTGGCTCCAACATAAAACACTATCTTCTTCCTTATCACATCCATCTTCCCCACACGTTTGAGAGTCAATAATCTGCCAATCATACACACTGGAATCATCAACCTCCTCTAGTTCAATGGACATCTTTATCTCTAGATCAGTGTCACAAGAGAACTCATGACCACTATCTGTCTCTTTTTTGCAAAGATGTGACTTGGGAAATATGGCCTCATATATTTCATCTCCCTTACCATGTTGAATGGATTCACTGTCAAAAGATATATGTGCTGGACACAGTATTTGGGTATCATCTTTATGTACATATTTTTGATATTCTATAGTGAGTAATTCTAAAATTTGCTCACTATTAAGTAAGCATATTTCTTCGTCAACCCTCTCACTGAAATTTTCATTATTCTTTTCATCACTACTATAATACTCAAAATTTGATGTACATATTTCATCAACCTGATCATTTATAGACTCTTTAACAGAATATCCATCTCCCTGACTGTCTGAATGCCTTTCATCCTCTTCATCTTCTTGTGTTATATCATCATACAATGATTTTGAACAGGCTTGAAGATTATTTTCTACTATGTGTAAATCCCCTTGATCAAGATTTTGTTCTGCTTGTTGAAAATATTCACCCTGGTTATCTGAAAAGACTTCATCCTCAGGATAGCATGGGTTTGGAAACACTTGGAGCTCATGTTCTAGTATACCCATCTTTTGAAAATAATGTTCTTCCTCCCCCCAACACTGTTGATTCATATATTGCGGTGGGTGGGATGGGATAAAAGGAACATCCACATTTTGAAGACTACTCTCATTTTTTTGAAATATGCTGGGGCTCCAAGTCTCGTGCAAAATCATATGTCTCATCTACTGGTTGTATTGTTTGATCAGTCTCTTCATATTTGTCCATATTATCTGTGTTGATAGATTTATCATTGCCAGTATGCTCGTGCCTAATTTCCTCTACGAAACCAATCATTTCATACACTTGGTCAAAAGTAACTAGTTTCCATGACTCAGGCCATTTGTCTGAATGAGGCACATATAATTTCATGAATGTTTCAATGCAGATGGATTTATTAGGCCTAACATTAACAGGTATTTGCATATAGATATCCAATATTCTCTTGAACAAAGAAAATCTAGATTCCAATGTTCTTTTGAGAAGTCTAGATTCCCCAAATTTACTTTGACTTTCATTTTGAAAACACTCATCATCTTTCTTTTTAAACTGGCACATGAATTTATTTGCAAGTTCATTCCATGAAGTTATGCAAAGCATAGGAAGGTTGTAAAACCAATCTTTGGCAACATTTTCTAATGTTTTCACAAATAGCTTCATGATAACGTCTTCTCCACTGATTTGCCAATTCATCACTATATCAATGAATTGTTGTAGGTGCATATCTGTTGATTCCCATTTACATCCATTAAATTTTGGCAAATGATTTGCAACATTTAAAGGGGGAGGACGATTTGGGTAACCTTGAATGTTTCTAAAATCAATTGGTTTGTACACTTCAAGATCTATCACCCTCTGTTGGAAAAGTAGTTGCTGCCATCTTATTTCTTCTTGTAGAGTTTGATTGACCCGAGGGCTAACATTGCCTTGCAAATTTTGACATGGGATTTGGTATTGATAATGCCCCATATACTGGTTATATTCATGATCTTGGTAGCCCACAAATCTTTGGCCAGGTGGGACCGGATAGACGTTTATTTGATTTGGGAATTGTAGTGTAGAAATGTCCTATTGTGTTTGATATGAATTGTTTTCATTCCCAAGCTTCCCAAATGTGCCATAATTTGTATAAGGCAAATAAAAATTGTTATGCATACTTTAGGCTGAAAATATTGTAGTCTCAAGATGTCCTTTGTATTTTTTATCAATTTTGTTTTCAGAGTCGCCACCTCTTGTCATAAGAGGAATAAATTTTATCTTTCCAGGTCCTTGCCAGCAGAGTTTACCAATCTATATTTGAATTTTATGTAGAGTCGCCACCTCTATTTAGAGGACTAATCAATTTTCTGGGTTTTTCCTTTCACCAGTAAGGCTATGCCTTTTAATCTTCTGACTCTAAAATGATCTTTGACTAGAATTCAGGATTGATTCCCCAGCAGAGTCACCATTTTGTTAGGTCTCAAAAATGCAGGTTGCAAGCCCTAAGAGGATGCCAGGCTCTATGATCAGACTTGCAACGTTTTTGAACCAACTAATGGAGTTAACCTAAAGGGTTGATGTCTCCCTACACTTCAAGCTCTGCTAAACCTAGGCGGGTGAACCTTGAAAGCTAAAGCAGATAAAAGGAATGAATGACTGAAATGAATTTAGGTATCTACTCACAATGGCATAAAGTGTGGAATAGATAAAAGCTTGTAAACTACTCCTACTCCTAATACTAAGATCTGAGATGTAATTGTTTGAATAAGGTTTTATGGAATCCTAGAGTGGAATGGGTATGATGAGTGCCTGTTTCTATTGGGCTAATGGAGTCAAGGTGTATATGATATATGATTTACTTACTGGTTACAATTCTGATTGTTTGGCACTTGTGTTTGTTTATATCTTGTATAAACGTGCAAGAATGTGACTGACAAACTCTACTTATTGATCCACTCGATCCTACTAGGTTACTATGACTTATTGAAAGGATTTTTAATCCTTGCTTGAAGGAACCAATCAAAAGAATCATACAATGACAGCAAATGTGTATTGACAAATGGAGTTGATGCTCAATTTGAATAACAAGACAATATCGAGTTGGAGACAGTATGGCAATCTTGACAATTATAGGGCTGCTCTTATCTATCCAAATATTACTTCCAAGTTACTGTAATCAATCAAAAGGATTTTATATCTTTAATGGAAACCAATTAATTTGATTACACGAAAACAACAAGTGTCTCGATGATACTGAAATATCAACTTGGAAACTCAGGTTCAAATAATTGAGAAATAATAATGTGGAGACAGCCAAATAATTGCTCAGCTCAACAAACAATAGACACCAATATTAAATCATTAATTTATGCATTTTTCTCCATTATATAATTTTAAAAGATTTTACAATAAATAGCATAATGTTTTGTTCCGGCAATTGATCAACCCGTCCAGTTATCTAACTGATGTTTTTCTAATCTACTGATGCCTTTTCTTCTCGATTTGTATCTCCCTTATATATTTTGCAAACTTAGGGTTACAACCTTTTACATTCCGGTGCATCCTTTGATACAGCTCTTCATTCAATTATTTTAGCAAAAATAAAATATTTAATTAGTTGCCATTGGCAAATTAAATATTTTAATTAAACTTTAAACTCAATTTTAACTCGTATATATGTTTACCATATTTAATCACCCATTTTAACTCCTCTGGTAAAACTATTTCATATTGCATTTACTTTGTGTGCTTTCACCTCAGCTTTGCCAAAATATTCATTTGGGTAAAATATTACCCCGTTCTTTCTTCCTCGTTAAAGATATTTCACTACAAAATATTCTTTAGGTAAAAGAATTACCCATTCAGTTGATTCTCTTCGTTTGTGTATATTTATATCCCTTAGTGAGAATATTTGATTTCTCTTCACTATAATGAGAATTAATTTTCAAATAATAATTCTCCCTTCTTGGAGTTTGTATAGTTCATATGCCCTTTGTTTTTTAGGGAAACTCAAAAATATTCATTCGGATATCAAAACTTTTCCCAATAAAATATTTTTTAATAATCATTCACCTTTTGTATCTTCATCTATGGACCCACTCCATAGGTTTTTCGGAATGACTTGTGTTGTCGGAGAGACTTGATGAATTCAGTCCGATCATATATGTTTCCCCGATATACTTGTTATTCTATTTTATCTATGAGAGAATGTATGTTTCTCCCCTACATATATCCATCGGCATAAGTCATAAGATCAGTATGACCTAAAAATCTTATTGTGATTGGTTTGCTCTCGCCGATGTATATTTCTGCCTTGATTTTTATTTAGCGTTTTACACCATATTCAGATAATTCCTTGAGAAAAGGTGCCCGCTATAAAATATCATTTATTATCTCCACGTAATATTTCTCAACTGTAATCTTGGTGGCCCACCCCATCGGCATAACGCATATAATCGGAGAGGTTCAGAAGTTTTATCTCGATCCTAAATATCTCTCCGATATAGGACTTTTAGGGTTTCTTTATCTTATGAGGCTGCACTTCACTTCCATAGGCCACCATGATTGAAGATGGACTAAGCTCTTGTTGAAACTGTGCCACATCTTATGAATGACTGTCTCTTTTAGAACTCACTCCATCATTATTTGTTGGCTGAGCCTCACTTTCAGAGCAAATAGACAGCGATGCCTCCTTGAGTCTGCACAATACATATGCGAGGCCGCACCTCAATATGTTGTGTCACCATTCTATATATACCTGTGGCTCTACGTGTTCTCACTGAAAAGGCCATGCTTTCCATATACCCAAGCCTTTGTATCTGTGACTGTGTCTCCTTCCTAAATAATGACAAGCCGCACCTCAATATCAATAGCTGAGTGTTTCTTTTAATCGGAGACTTCTTGTTTAATGACTATGACATGAATCTGGCTACACCACATCTTCATGAAACCACAACTTCCATTTGGAAAAAGCTGAGTTTTATGTATCTTGATCCTCTGCTTGTAACTATAGGCTGCGCCCCTATTTGAAAGTGCACTTTGTATATATGGCTTCACCTATGATTTGTAAAGGCTACGCTTCAATTTTTGATGCTTTTCTTTAATACCAACAATGTTATAGCTGGCTGTGTTTACGTCTAGATTGTTCTTTAGAGATCGCGCCTTGAATGAGAAGCTGGTGCGTATGAAAACAACAGTGGCGACTTTCTTTATACCTACTTACTATTCCTCTAGGCTGCTCCATTCATGTGCAACGTACATTATGGTAACAACGCCACAATGACGAGCCTGTGCTTAGAACGGCTGCAAACCATTCTCAATGGTTGCGCCCTCAATATATATGGTTGTGCTTTATCTTAGCAATGGCAATGCTTTAATATTAGCAGCGGCATTACTTATTCTATGTGACCTTACTTTTCACAATGCTTCAAACAATTTAAATGCATCATGGTTTCATTCCTTCATAGATTGAGCCTTAGAAAGAGCCGTCATTATCATATTTGTGACCTGATTCAGACTGTGTGTCTCCAGTTACATGCTTTTCAACTGAAATAGAGCTACACCTTTATTATTGTGACCGCCGCTTTTAGTGACATCGTGCATTCATTTTGGCTACGTCGTGCCATATTATCCCTCATAGCAACGCCTATGGTAAAGAGGCCAAGTCTTATCTTTCAAGGCTTGAAACAGGCTTCCACTGAGTTGCGAGATTTGGCAGTGTCTTCTGAGAGGCCACTTATATTCAAGCTTATGAAATGGCTACGTTGACAATGTATTAGCATTATGCTATCTTCTTTTGGCCTGCGCCTCTTTGTGCTGAGACTTCACTTTATGAGGCAGCACCATCTATTATCCATTATGCGTAGGATTTGAAAGTGGCTCATTGAAAAGGCTGAGTTTCATCTTCATGGTTGGGATGTGTCATACCATATGGCCGAGCCTCCTATTTGATTCTGCACCATTATTATAGGCTGGTACCTGAGTGACACATGGTGCTTCTATACTATACAACTTTCCTTTATAATAGGAGATCCTTGCTTAACTGTTTTGGCTTTAGAAAACCTTAATGCTATTTCATCAGAGGCTATGGCTTTTCTTTCAATAACATGTGTCTTCTCTAGAATGGATTCCATTCTCTTCAGAGACACACCATTGAAATTGGAACAAACTTAGTGGATTATTTCCCTCTCTTCCTTGCATGAGATGCCATTGTAGCTCCCAAGAGTCCTTTTCAACAATCAAAACTAAAAATAGTCTTTAAGAAAGTGGAAGCATCCTGTCAAACCATCTGAATTTTCTAGATCTCTCAATGTCATCTTTAGCATTCAAGCTGCTAGAAGGCCTCAAGGATTTATTATCCACAGAACTATTTACCAGACCTCTTTGCTTACTCAAAGTAATTGAACTTAGTTTTGCTAGCAAAGTACTACAGATAAGATCCACCTTTCCATTCTGATTACTGCTAGAAGGATTTGTAAGATTTGCATCAACATCCTTCTTTCTGGCCTGCATCTGTTGCTAGAGATAATCTAGATCATCCTGAGTGATAAATGCAAAAAATGGTTCTACTTTCTTCCAAAGGGGTCCTGAGCATATGACATTGCTTGTATTTTAACAGCATTTACAACTCTATAATTGATCTTCATCATGGGGACCTAAAATTTTGCCCAAAAATTGGTATGAAATTTTAGGTCCCAACACAATCCTATCATTAATGTAACAGGAGTATGTTGACATCAATGACAACACATGTTAGGCCCATACTTGCAACAATCTCCCCCTTTGTCATTGATGGCAACATATGATGTGAAAAACTGTTTTGACCATCAAGACAAGAACTTCTCCTCACTATCACAACTCCCCCTATCAGCAACCACCATTCACATGTCGTCTCTCCTTTTACTGCTCCCCCTTTGATCAGCAACCACTTGTTTTTCACATGTCTTCTCTCCCCCTTTGACATCAATGGCAAAGGGCACATACTTGCAATTCTAACACTTCAGAATCATATCTGCTGCTCCCCCTAAATAGCAGCTCCCCATCAATCCGGATCACAAGATATGACTGTGATATCTACCAGACTAATGCACCTCAGTGCACCTTAGTTCATCACCGGAGGGGCAATAACCCCTAACTTCTCCCTGAGATATTCAAAAGAGTCCTTAGGTAGAGGTTTAGTAAAGATGTCTGCAATCTGATCCTTGGAAGGCCCAAATTCCAATCTGACTTCATTCTTGTTCACTTGCTCTCTCAAAAAGTGAAACTTGATGGATATGTGTTTAGTCTTTGAATGCAATACCGAATTCTTAGATATATTTATAGCACTTGAATTATCACAGAAGATTGTGATAGGTTCTTCATACTTCACTTTGATATCTCTTAGCATCTGCTTCATCCATAAAACTTGAGTGCAACTACCTGCTGCTGCAATATATTCTACTTCAGTTGTAGATAAAGATATTGCCTCTTGTTTCTTACTTAGCCAAGAAACCAATCTCTTCCCCAAAAAGAATGCTCCACCACTGGTACTTTTTCGGTCATCCACATCTCCTACCCAATCTGCATCAGTATCTGCATGAAGAGAGAAATCATGATATCTAGGATACCACAGACCATACTCGACTGTCCCTTTTAGATATCTAAAAATCCTCTTGATTGCCATGACATGAGATTCTCTAGGATCAGCCTGAAATCTAGCAACAAGACCAACAGCCTACATAATATCTAGTCTAGTTTGAGTGAGATACAATAGTCCTCCAATCATTGACCTATACTTTGTTTGATCTGCCTTAGGAGAGTCATCATCTTTGCTTAACTTACATCCAGTTGCCATGGGAGTATTCATTGGCTTTGAATCTTCCATCCCAAATTTCTTCAACAATTCTTTCACATATTTGGTCTGAGAAATGAAGATTCCTTTCTTTGTTTGAGTGATTTGCAAACCCAAGAAGAAATTCATTTCACCAAGCATGGACATCTCAAACTCATTTTTCATTTTATTTGCAAAAGTTTTACACAAACTATCTCTTCCTCCAAAAATGATATCATCAACAAACACTTCAACAATCAGGATGTTTTCATGATCAATTTTGAAATACAAATTACTGTCAGCAGTACCTTTGTTGAAACCAATCTTCAAAAGATGCTTATCCAATCTTTCATACCATGCTCTTGGGGCTTGCTTGAGTCCATATATTGCTTTCTTCAACTTGCAGACCATATCATCGTGATCAGACAATTGAAATCCATCTGGTTGCTCAATGTATACTTCTTCTCCCAAGTGACCATTCAGGAAAGCAGACTTGACATCCATCTGATACACCTTGAAATCTTTGAAAGCAGCAAAAGCAAGAAATAAACTGACTGCTTCAATTCTTGCCACCGGAGCAAAAGTTTCTTCAAAATCAACTCCTTCTATTTGAGAGTAACCCTTGCAGACCAATCTGGCTTTATTTCTGATTACTTCACCAATTTCATTTAATTTGTTCCGGAAGACCCATTTGGTTCCAATCACATTCTTGTTTCTAGGTTTGGGAACAAGATCCCAAGTGTGATTTTTCTCAATTTGCATCAACTCTTCCTTGATTGCTTTGGTCCAGTTTTCATCATTGCAGGCTTCATTTATTGTCTTAGGTTCAATCTTTGAAATCAGAGAATACTCATCTGAATTTTGAGCAATTCTCCTTCTAGTTTGCACACCTTTTCTTTTGTCACCTATGATCTAATCTTCAGAGTGGTTCAGTCTTACATACCTTGGGACTTTGGGAGTTTCTTGCACTTCTGCTTCTTGATCAGGCTCATTCAGACTTATCTCTTCTTCCTGATTTACCAGATCAGTTTGATTCTAATTTTCAGAAGAGGTTTGGGCTCCTTGAGTCAGAATACCATTCTGATCATCTTCATCATATTCATAGAATCTTGAGGGTTTTTTAATTCCTTCATCAACCTTCACATTAGTCACATTAGTACTTTCTATCATCTTTCTCAATCTCTTGTTATAACACCGGTATACTTTGCTTTGAGTAGAATAACCCAAGAATATTCCTTCATCACTTCTAGCATCAAACTTTCCTAGATCTTCATCTCTTTTAATGTAACATTTGCTACCAAAAACTCTAAAATACCTTACAGTAGGAGTGATACCAAACAAAAGTTCATAAGGAGTCTTACCGGTATTGCTTCTGATTTGAACTCGATTGAGAGTATAGACAGCAGTGCTGACAACTTCTCTCCAATAGATCTGAGGAACATTTGCTTCCATCATCATGTTCCTAGATGCTTCCTGAATGGTCCGATTCTTTCTCTCCACCACTCCATTCTGCTGTGGAGTCCTAGGAGCAGACAATTGTCTCTTTATTCCATGTCTCTCACAGAACTCTATGAACTCACCAGATGTGAATTCTCCACCTCTATTAGACCTCAACACTTCAATTTTAATCTGGTTTCACTCTCTACCATAGCTTTGAATATTTTGAATTTTTCAAGAGCTTCTGATTTCTCTTTTAAAAAGGTTACCCACATCATCCGGGAATAGTCATCAATTAGTAGCATGAAGTATCTATCACCTTGAATACTCCTAATTCTTGTCGGACCACAAAGATCAGTATGAACTAAGTCCAATAATTTGGTAGAAGATAGTTCCTTGCTTTTGAATGTGACTCTGCTTAGCTTACCCAACTGACATTCTTTGCACAAGCTGTTAGTAGGTTTCACCAATTTTGGAAGATCTCTTACAACCTGAGTATTGCTTATCTTGATGATATTATCAAAATTCACATGACACATCCTCCTATGCCACAACCAACTTTGATCAATTTGAACAAACAAGCAACTTTTTCCAATACCAACCAAGTGAAAGATATTACCTTTAGTTTGAGTACCGAATGCAATCTCTATTCTGGAATTTTCAAAGATCTTGCATTTACCATTCTTGAACTAGAGATCATAGCCTTTGTCCACCAACTGTCCAACACTGAGAAGATTATGCTTCAAACTTTCAACATACAGTACATTACTAGTTTTGTTCCTTCCATCAAGAGAAATAGTTCCTCTACCTCTGATTCTATCAGCAGAATTCTCACCAAACTTTACCACTCCTCCTTCATACCTTTCTAAATCTATGAACTTATTTTTGTCACCTGTCATATGGTGAGAGCAACCACTGTCAATGGCCCAATCATCCTTTTCTTCAACTTGGGCAGCCAAAGCTCTTCCCACAATCTTATGATTGACAGATACAGAGGACATTGGATCTTCTTCCTTGATGGCAATGAACACCCATTCATTTCTGGATTTGTTTCCTATCTCTGATTCATCATCTGTTACTCCTTCATTATCATCATCTTCATGTACATAATAATAGTTTTTTTGGAACCTTGGCTTGTTAGGATTTTGCCTTGAAAACTTTTCCGGACACCTTGAGGCAAAGTGACCAATCTTATTGCAGTTAAAACACTTAAAAGGTAATTTTCCTTCATACTTACCAGATCCTCTTGGCAGCCTTTTTGCAATAAGGGCTTCAAGTTGAGCAATTTCTACTTCTTCTTCCTCTAGATCGTTTCTTGCTTTTTCATATCATGATAGCTTCCTTGATGAATTCTCTCCTAGATCAAACCTTTGTTTACCTTTAACAGAGGCACTAGCTTTGAATGCAGATTCAGTCTTGGGGGGGTCATCTCCAAACTATGTCATTTCAAATGCAACCAATTTTCCAGCCAATTGATCTCTTGTGACAGTTGTATGGGCTCTGAATTCTTCAACAGCAGCAGCCTTGATTTTGTAAGAAGCAAGAAGGGATTTGAGAATTTTCCCAACAATCTCATCTTCATCTAAGACTCCACCAGAATTTCTAATTCCACAAACAAGCTCATTTACTCTTGGCATAAAAGTAGTGATGTTTTCATCTTCTCTCATCTTCAGATTTTTTAATTTTCCTTTCAAACTTTGTAACCTTGCACTTTTGACATACTTGTCTCCTTCATGCAGAAGTTCCAGTTTTTGCCAAATCTCAAAAGTAGTTGGTAGGTCAATAACATTTAAGAGCTCTGAATCAAATAATGCGCTTAGAAGAGCCTCTATAGTCCGCAGATTATTTTCAGCGTCTGTGATTTCATTTTGAGTTTTCAAACCACCCTGTGGAGGTACATACTGTGTTGTAACCATGGTCTAGTACACCACTCCCATACATCTCAAGTGACATTTCATGTGACCTTTCCAAAGATTAAAATTGGTTCCATCAAACTTCAGACTATCCTTCTTGTAAGACGGCATCCTGGATCTTCTCAAGCAGTTAAGCTCTTTTAGAGGAACTTAGCTCTGATACCAATTGTTAGATTTAGGGCACACAACTGAGAGGGGGGGTGAATCAGTTGTCCAAAAATTTCTCTCAATTAAACACTTAACTTTACTTTGCAAATAATCAAGGAAACATAATGTAATGAATCAAGAGCATAAACACATCAACACATGAAACACCAAGATTTTGACATGGAAAACCCGGTTAAGGGAAAAACCACGGGGTGATTAACCCAAGATTGTATTCTCTATTAGAATAATAGAAAGAAAAAAATGGCACATGCCAATTAGGGCTCACTGCCCGAGCACACTGCTCACAAGAGGCTCACTGCCTACAAGAGACACACTGTCTACAAAAGAATAAGTATCACATACTTGAACTGGAAAATAGCATCTTCATCATGCTTGAATCAGTTCCATTGAAGCTCAATACTTCTGCTCTGTCTTTCACTCTCCTCCTTGCTACCACACTCTCATCTCAACAAGGACAACATGGAAATGACTTTGCAACCCCTTATTTATACAAGACATCAACTTAGGAATAATCATCTAAGTCGGCAAACATCTATCAGAACATCCACAAGATGAGTAACTTATCCAGTCGGCCAGTCTCAAGAAGAACACCATCATCCGGAGGTTATTCTTCAATAGTGAGCTCCAACTCCAATGTGGACCACTAACACACACTGGACACAATCCAAAGTCCTTCACAAGGTTTCCTGAATCACCAAGAACATCCGCACTTCATCTGCATACTAAAATCCTTCTCTCTTTCATTTGAAGCCTCAAGAACACAGTCTGTCACCACTGTCACCAAAGAATGGATACTTTTGGACCTTCAATTCTTGAACCAATTGAGTTGAAACATCACAAGGACTTCCTCAACACTGTCTCAAATCTGCAGAGCAGGAAACTATACTTCCGGATCTCACCGGACATGTCTGTGTCATTCTGTTACCTCTGAACACTTACCGAAATCGGTTTTACTTGAGCAGCCACAACTTCTTCATATCTTCATACGGACCTCTAATATCTCTACTGGATCACCTCAAGACACATATCTACAAACCCTTTAATCCGTATCCTCTGATCTGCTGCTTATCTTGGACTTTGCCTTATTGCTATTACTGATCTTCACTGTTCCTGATTGAGACTAATTTTCTCAATATCCTCAGCACACATCTCATCCAATCCTTATCATTAATGTAACAGGAGTATGTTGACATCAATGACAACACATGTTAGGCCCATACTTGCAACATATAGAGCAATGCACACTTTTCCCTCATCAACAACATCAAACATCTTGAGAAAATCCACTTGGTGCAACAAGGGTTTATGTTTGTGAGAGACTTTGTTTTTCATTGACATTTGCATGCTCTTAGCTCAATCTAAGGTTATGATCTAGTGTAGGTTAGGATAGAATGCTATTTGCATTTATTTCTATTCATGTTTCGTGTCCTATATTTCATCATACATAGTGTTTTTGATTAAGATAATAATGGGAAGGGCCAAAACCCATACAGAGAATCCATAAAGGTGAACAAAGCAAGTTTCACAAGTAGTGAAACTGAGAACAACCAAAAGAGGGAGTAAAATGAGCTAAATAGAAAATACTAACAGGACAAAGAAACCAGTAGAGGACTGACAAAAGAACATCTGCTACTTTGAGATATGTTTGAGGTCATTGATGGTTTGCCATTCATGGTTTAAGAAATCTAGCTTGTCTTCAAAGGAGGTCTCCATAGGGTTGTTTACCTACACACCTGCAATATCCCCCTGATCAACTGTCTTTCCTTTGGCCAATTAGCTTTTAGCCCCAATTCTATTAGCAGGGCCAGTTTGAGTAATTTGTTGTTTGGTAGGGTCAGGAATAGGGTGATTAGCAGTGCTAGAAATATGATGTTTATCCGCCTTCCTTTTTTCCATCTCAGATTGGAACACATACAAGGTCTTGGTAGCGTTTTTCACCATCTCTTTGCTAAAAGCAATGATTTCCTCCATGTTACTTTTGATGGAATCTTGTGTTTTCTTCATCTTGTCCATTTCCTGTTCCAAATACTCCCATCTCTCAAAAGTATTGGCGAACTTTTCAACTTCCTTCCATAAATCATTGGGCACCTTTTCATTCAATCACTTAGAAGCCTCAAAATGAGCCACAATCTCCAAGTGTTGGATTTTTGTTTTGGCATTATAAAGTTGAGCCAACTACCACTTTAGGACCTGATTTTGAGATTCCATGGCTTTGTAAAGAGTGACAATTTTCTCCTCCAAGTTGTGGCAAGAGCTACATCCATTTATCCCTTGAGGACTACTCTGTTGATCAGGGGAATGACCACTAAGGAAATTGCTACTGGGGGGTGAGCCTGGTTCACACTGATATTAGCTGAGGCGCCAATAGGTGAATGAGGGGAAGACACAGGCTAGAAGTTAGGGGTTGGAATCGAGAGATTATGTAGCATCTTAGCCTTGCCTTTAGCCAGGGGGTAGGTGGAACCAGAGTGACCAGGGATATGCACAAGATCTTCTGAGACATGTTCAATAGAAACAAGATTAAGAATATCAACCAAAGGGTCATTGAAGGTGACCTTGTTCTTTTTTGTGCCCTTAGGGGGAGGGGGGAAACATCAGATTCAGGAGGGTCTTGAGAGATAGAGGAAGAAGCTTCCCCAGTTTGGGTTTTTTTTAGGGGGGCCCTCATTTGAGTGGTGTTCCACGAGGGACGGGTTGAAGATATAGGGTTGAAAAGGGAGGGTCAGGGTTAGAGCAAGCTCAAAGTGATATAGAGTGTAAATGAGCCCTTGGTGCAAGGGTAAATCTTTCTCACCATTTAGGACTTTGTGAATAGACTCCTCGAGGGAGAAGAACAACTAGAATGCAAAATTCATTCTAATGTTGTGGCATAAATGATTTAACAATGGGAACAAATAAGCATGGAACTGTTTGTAACAGCCCTCAAGGGTTATGTACCTCATGAGCGCCTCCACCACCCACTTCCAGATGCCTAGGAGATCCTCCCCGTTGAATCCATTCTAAATCTTGTTGACATTCTCTCCCCTCTTCAAGAAATTCTGCATAGCCTCTTGTTAATTTCCTTTCACTTTTTTAGGAATATGAGCCCCCTCCATCTTTAGACCCATAGCAGCAACAATGAGCTCTTCGGAGACCCTGAATGAAATGCCATGAATGTAAATGACCCCTACCTTCTAGGAGTTGGCGAATTCCCTAGAAATCAGTGTCAAAACCATTCAATGCTTCAAAGTAGTAGAGATGTCCCCTCTATAGGATACTCCAAAGCTCAACTTCATCTTTAAAGTTGTCGCAGCTTGTAGGCTCAGTCTGAATAAGGTCCCCTCCCATGGTGGAGAAGATAGGAAAAGTCGAGAAATAGAAGGTTATGTAGGCTATGATTTTGGGAGATACATTTCTATGCAATGAAATGAAGATAATGGTAGTAGAAAGAAACCCTTTCTTGCCATTATGGTATTTCTTCCAGTGAATTCTAACACTCGTGTGAATCAACATCCCGAGGACAACCTGCTGTATTTGATTAATTATTAAGAGGAGCTTCATTTTTTATAATGGAGGTGATATGACTTGGAAGTGATTCAAAATCATTTCAAGTAGTGAGACCTTCAGAATAGGTACCATAATTGGCTAGGGAATCGACCCAACTATTTCCCTCTCTATAGATATGTTGAATTTTAATTTTCTCAAACTTTTCACTAGTTTTTTATTTCATCAATGAGTCTTGGTAAGACCAACTAGGGGTAGCTCTTGAACTTATCATATCCAACACTTTTTTGGAGTGTCCTTCTATGATCAAACCCTTAATGCCCCTTCAGCAACCATCAGTATGCCTTGCAAAGCCGCATTAGCTTTAACAAAATTACTAGTTTGGATACCTAAGTTCTCTGCATAAGTACCAATAATTTGAGCCTTATCATTTCTTATAATACCACCCCACCCACCTGCCCTAGATTTCCCTTAGTAGAACCATCAAATTTTAACTTGCACCCATCCAATATCGAGGGGATCTTTCATCATACATAGTGTTATCTTCATTTTATGATCCTTGCCCATTCCTTCGATTGTGTGGTGTCTTATTTTTCACCACAATTCCTCTCCATTCCCTATTGTAACCCTTGTATTGCTTTCATTACCTATAGGTTGTTACCACACAACTTCTTCATGTTGTTATTGTTACTGTAAGGGCTTATATTATGCTTGCCAATCTTTTTTCTCCTTTTACGGTGATCTTCCCTTTGTGTGGGAGTATGTTTGGTTTTTTGTGGGTTCAAATGATGTTCTAAGCCCATTTTATATTTTTTTGGTGGATTGTGCCCCTCTTGGTAGTTTCTCCACTTTACAGTTGCCATAATTTCCTTGGTTTATCTTGTGGTGGGTTTTCTTCTTCCTGACAGTGCATTCCTTGCTTCTAGTGGCTCATCTTCGGTTAGTGGTAATGTTGTGAGTATATGGTGGTCATTATTACTCATGGTCACTTATGTTCCTACCACAACATCTATCAAAGAAATTTGTATCTTTATACTGGATTTATAACTCCCCTATTGCAACATGGCAGTGATGGCTTCACAATGCCTTAATGATTTATTTGTCGAAGGTAGTTGTTCATTGTTTGGATGTGTGTGTCTTGTTTCCTATGCTTTCTTACCATTTGGTGTTCTTTATTTCCATGTAGAAAATCATTATCCAAATAGGGTTCAAAATATTTACCTACCCCACCATCCACTATTCAGTTCACCTACCACAATCCTATGCTTCAAGTTCATGAGTTATTTTTAAATGTTTAGACCCTTGTGGCTGGCTTGGTTGGTGGTTGGTAGTCTCCTGACCATTTATTGGTTTGCCCTTGGTCTTTTTTGGGAGATTGCATGCTGTTGCAAAGGATGGATCAAGTTTCCTCCTTGAGCCCCATGTATTGATGGGCTTGTTTATTTCAAATCTCCATCTCCTCAGCCCAATGGCGTGTTCAATGTTGCTTTGACTAGTGGTTGGTTTCTCCTCACCATTATATGTTTTTACTTGAATATAGTTATGAGGACTTGGCATATTTAAACCTCATAAGATAGATCTCACATGATTCTAAGTGGATCTCTCTTCTCAATGACTTCATTCTTCTGACAAGGCTATGTGAGTGGCTTAGATGCTAGATCTTATTGGATATGCATTTGAAATCTCCCTCCAAGAGCTAGGACGAAAAATGTTATATATATACATGGATGTTTGTTATACTTCAAGTTGGTTGTTGAGCCAATTTTCTAGTTGCATATGTGTCTTAGGTAACATAAGGCATTAAGTGACGCAAGTCTAATATGTGAGGGGATGAGATACACATTGTAACTCATAGGAAGCTTATTTCATGAATATAGTGCATGTAAATGGTATGTCTCCATAGTAGTCTATAACTATTCATGGGGGTGCTTGAACCTAGTTGTGGGTCCTCTCTTGCCATATTTGCTAGTGTGAATGTAACAAAAGTTAGATGGATGTGTGACAAATTCTAATTCATTGCAAAATATTTTGTACTGGTCTTTCTTATATTTCATGTAGATGGTGTTACATCAGAAAATGTCCCCTTGGGAGCTTTTCCCTCTTAAGGTTTAGCTCCCAGGTCTTATTTATGCATTTAGGACATCTTGTATGATTTTGATGACTCCCGATGAGAAAACCCTGAAGTTTCATGGCAAATAGGACTCAGGGGATGCACTTAACATGATCCCTACCTAAAATAGGGGGGAGGACTTGGGTGCCTGTGCCCTAGTCCTATCCTATTTTGGGTCAAGCCTAAATTTTAAGTGTCAGTTTATGACCATTATTTTGGTCCTATGCCGACATGGTAAGTTTCAATAAGGAAATTCTTAGTGGGAATGTTTGGAGTTGCATATATAAGCATGTTTAGGTATTCATTTGTAAACTAGATGGAAACTAGATGATCACTCTATGATTTTGGCATTCTTGGCATTCAAAATATTCATTGTGTTGTAGAGTAGAGCATTGTTTTTGTGTTTGTATTTGCAGATTTAGCATTCATCTACTCATGGCATGAAGAGCTTCTTCCTTCCATGAGATCTGCACTACAAGGTGATATCATTTGCATTTTTAATCATTTATCATTTGGATTTCACCTCTATCCCATAGGGATACGCACTCTTTATCTGACAACGGTGTTCGAAAGACTTGAATGTCTCTCCGAGCCTTGATTGAGGTAAGCCTCTAAACACCACAACCCCCAACCCATTTTCTGTGATTGTAGGTTACAGGTTGTAGGAACAAGAGAAGTAGAGTTGCAGGAGAGTAGTGCAAACTTTCAGAATTGTAGATCTGAAGAGAAAATAGGTACCTGGACTCAGGCACCCGCTCATTAGTCCTCTAG
The DNA here is from genome assembly GCA_027924645.1 of Cunninghamia lanceolata. Lineage (NCBI taxonomy): Eukaryota > Viridiplantae > Streptophyta > Pinopsida > Cupressales > Cupressaceae > Cunninghamia > Cunninghamia lanceolata. The sequence continues at coordinate 20,674,762 of BSBN01001250.1, read as the reverse complement.
ATCCCACAACTGAAGAATCTCTGGAACAACAGGAACAAGTTGCAGACAAGGTTCCCAGATCTTGAAGGAAATGATGGCACTAGACTAGAGCACCCGCTCATTAGTCCCCAACTTCTCCATTTTCCAAACTTCAAAAACTGGTATGCATTTGATTATCATTTAGTATCTCTGTGTGCAAGCATTTTCTATAAGTTGTTTGTTTGCTTCTAAATTTGCATAATTAGGGTTTTGAGCATAATTGGGCATAATCAATCAACTAAATCACACAATTCCAATTTTTCTTGATATTCCAAGTGACTAAAAACCTGATAGTAGATTTCCTACTTGGTTGAAGTCCTTGAATGTTTGAGTTGAAAGGAGGATTCATACAAACCCTAAACACAAACAAATCATCTTCATCATTTTTCACCTTAAATATTTTGGTGAACCTGTGTTCTTTTGAATTTTTCACCTTGCTAAGTCTTTGCTTCAGATTTACATTCATTCATTTCATTGTTCATCTTATTGCATTTGAAAAATTACAAAAAAGAATTGAAAATTTTGAAAAAAATTGGTACTTTTAGCTTGCATTTTCATATAATTTGAATTAGTTGCATTTAATTTCATTAAATTTCTGTCATTATCATCGGATCTGATTTAATTTACAGAAATTTTTCATTCATCATTCATTTAGATTGCATTTTCATGCTTAAATTGATGAAAATTGCTTGAAATTGTGCATTTTTTCATATAACCTAGTTTTACATTAGTTGGGGTTTGTAGTCAAAATATTTTTTCAGATTTTACTACCATTTTAAAACACTCATTAAGAATTATTTCTAACTGTAGTGTTGCATCATAGTGGTTTGCTTGCAAAATTTCATGCCTAGGGTTTGAAAACCTTGATTTTTCACTAGATCTTGGCTTTATCATCTCTCTAGATTTGCACCATAGGCATGTTGTAAAGGAGTTTTATACACTAATTGATTTTTATCAGGGTTATTATCTAATTCCCCTACTTAAATTCTTTACAACACCTTTTTATTGGGCTCTTATAGTGGAAATTTGGTGAAAAATTGCATATTTTGGCTATATTTTCCCTAGGGTTTGACCTTGAGTTGCACTATAAGTGTGTTGTGATGGATTTTTTAGAATTAGGTGGCTGGTATTACTGTTATAATTTTCTTTCCATCATAATTTTCCTCAGAACACCCTTGTCATACTCTTTTGCATTGAAATTTGGTGAAAATTTGCATATTTTGGCTATATTTGACCTAGGGTTTGACCTAGATTTGCACTCCAAGCATGTTGTGAAAGATTTTATGGATTTAATTGACTGATATTACTTCTATAATCTTCTAAACCTCCTAAAATTCTTTACAAAACCCATTTTGTTGGGTCTTTGCATTAAAAATTTGTGAAAAATTGCATATTTTAGTGTATTTTCACTAGGTTTTGACTTGTCATCATTCTAGATTTGCATCAAAAGAATGTTGTGAAGGATATTATTGCTTTATTGGACTGATATGAGACATATTAATTGCTTCACTTGATTAATTTCCATACAACACCCTTTATTTCACTTTTTTGCATTGAAAAAAGTTGAAAAAATTAAGCATTTTAGATCATTTTCAGACATAATTTTGCACTTGTATTTTGCATAACTTTTGAAAAGCTTTTAAAATCTGATCTTACATTAATTTTAAAACATATATCATGGATACTTCCTTGGAAGCCCTATTTGCATACATCATAGACATGGATCATTTCTCTAAATTTACTCATGAATATCCTCGAGTCTTGGAACAAATAGCATGCATTCATGATGTTCATCTCTCTATATGCTCGACATATGAAATCCTTTGTTATATATATGATTTTGTTAGCTTCACAAACCTCATTGGAATATATCCTTGGATTTTAGATGATCTCACTAAATTCATGATCAATAGTACATTTACTAGTGATGACCTCAAGATGTTAGATGATGACTTTATGGAACATTCCACTACAACACCTATTGCTAAAACATGTGATGATAACTTAGGTTTACCTTATGACCCCTCTCCCAAAGTTGTTCCTCCTCATAAGGACACTTCGATGTAAGAGAATGATCTCATTGACACATCTCTTAACATCATACCACCACTTTCCCATTCCACTGCTCTCCCTGGCCAAGATGAAGCATTAGTGAATGAGGAGCTCTCTTTAACAAAGAACATTCCATGGATAGATAATGGACATTCATTTAACAAAAATAAAAATCCTACACTAGTGCATGAAACCTCTATGGATCATCCCACAAACCTTCTTCCTTTAGTTGATTGTTCACACACCTTCGATATCACTAAGGAAGAGAAGACCCTTAATCTCCCTCCTTTGATTGCATATTCAAGTCATTTGGACATCACTATTGATTTAAAGACATTGACTACCTCTCCTCACAACACCTTACCTTCCCCTCATTCCTATTCTCTTTCTTCAAAAGATGTAGCACTAGTGGATGAGGAAAGGTCTCTCAAATTAAATCCTTCAAGGATGGATGTTGAGATCACTCAAAACAAATTGCTTCTTACAACTAAGAGGATAGTGAATAAGTGTACTAATGAACTCCAACAAGAAAACATTCCACCTAACATTAAGTGAAATGAATGAACAAAAGAATAATGACAAAGACTTGGCAATGGTACCTTACACACCTCTCTCCTCTAGCATTCAAGATTGGGAATAGGATGATATGATTCCTGATGAAACCTAGCATGAGCCTCCCTATAGGTAAGTATTTCTAACCCTTTATCTCTCGTTATGTGTTTCCCCCATGATGTGTTATGTGTTGTTTAGGCCTCCTGGGATGACTCTTGACACTCTCGTAAGGTCCAGGATACCAGGAGACTGCTTCTGTTGTGACCCTTCTTATATTTGTATCATCATTCTTCTATATTGCTTCTCCTCTATTTTCACTATTGTGTGTTGTGTCTTATGGACATCGTGTTGCGGTTGGTGACCTGGAGGCACCCTCCTACGTGACTGTCCCTAAGGCACTTGTTTCTCCTCTCTCAATTTATTGTTTCCCTTCCTCTAGTGATTCTATCTAGTGGTCGGATGATGAAAAACATATTATACTGATGCGGACCTAGTGTCGCTTTAGCGAGAAATCAAAAATTGGACTTAGTTCCTATATGACGATGGGCTTGTACTATATTATCCAACGCTTGGCTAGTAGAATCACTTTGTGCACTTTATCATGTGATCTTGATGGTGTCTTATCTCACTTACAAAAACATAACAATACTGCTACTCTGTGCACTTTGTCTATCTTGAATCTTGCATTCCTCAGTTCTTTATGTGGTTAATCATATGCATTGATGTTGTTGTTTATCATGATTATATGGACACTAACACCTTTTCTTGTGGGAATGTGTTTGTGGGAACATTTGGCAATCGTAAAGTACATGTCACCTCTAGGGGGCATGGGCTTTGCGAGAGCTTGTGTTCCCTTATGTGTTTTCTTCCTACCTTAATGTGCTTGATATCGATACCTAATATCAACCACCTTAAGGTGGGGGCATATATAAGGTAAGCTGTTTATTCTAGATGTTAGCAATGTGCTTGTTCTCAGGTGCAGTCTTAAAGACTAGTGGCGATGAGTCCCTCCTACACTATGAGATTTGTTTGAAATCTTTTGCAATCATTAAGCCCTCAGCCCAAGGAGGGGATGGTGTATTTCTCGTGGAGAGTGCACATCCTGTCATTTTCAAAAGTCCTCATCGTGAGGCGAGGAGCGATTCTATGACTAACTCAACCCTTAAGCATGTCTTCGGTGATTGTTGTGGTGAAGCCTAATCATCGGTTTGTGCCTGTAATGTGCTTGAGATGGTGATGAGCCTTGAAATAGGAACACTCCATCGCTTGTCTGTTGTGTTTTCTCCGTGTCTTCCAAGTGTGTGTGTATTGCGTGTTTATTCCCAAGCACAGTCTTAAAGACTGGTGACGATGAGTCCCTCCTATGCTTTGGGATTTGTGTGGCCTGTTTGTTTTGTATGGCATGTTTGGCGTGTGTGTTGCCCCATATGTAGTCTTAAAGACTAGTGGTGATGAGTCCCTTCTACATTATGGGTGGTGTGTTTACTTTCCTGTACTTGCATTTACATTTCATATATGAAAAGAAAAAGAAAAATAAAATCATTACTGTCTTCACTGCATTCACTATGTTTTGCGTGTCTTCAATGCCATATTCTCCATGTCTTGCATGACTATAACTATTTTCTCCATGTTTTGCGTGCCTGTTACTATCGTCTCTATGATTGGTGTGTCTTCTCCGTGCTTGGCATGTTTGTTGTGTTTGTTGACCGTACTTTAATGCATATATTGGATTTGCATTATATACATACATTAAAGTGGGGGCTAAATGTTACGTTGGAAAATGTCCCTTTGTGGGCTTTTCCCTCTTAAGGTTTAGCTCCAGGGTCTTGTTTATGTATTTAGGACATCTTGCATGATTTTGATGAGTCCCGATGAGAAAACCCTAAAGTTTCATGGCAAATAGGACTTAGGGGATGCACTTAACATGATCCCTACCTAAAATAGGGGGGAGGACTTGGGCACCCATGCCCTAGTCCTACCCTATTTTGGGTCAAGCCTAAATTTTAAGTGTCAGTTTATGACCGTTATTTAGGTCCTATGCCGACACGGTAAGTTTCAATTACGAAATTCTTAGCGGGAATGTTTGTAGTTGCATATATAAGCATGTTTAGGCATTCATTTGTAAACTATATGGAAACTAGATGATCACTCTATGATTTTGGCATTCTTGGCATTCAAAATATTCATTGTGTTGCAAAGCAGAGCATTGTTTTTGTGTTTATATTTACAAATTTGCCATTCATCTCCTCATGGCATGAAGAGCTTCTTCCTTCCATGAGATCTTCACTACAAGGTGATATCATTTGTGTTTTCAATCATTTATCATTTGGATTTCGCCTCTATCCCACAAGGATACACACTCTTTATCTGACAACAGTGTTTAGAAGACTTGAATGTCTCTCCAGGGCTTGACTGAGGCAAGCCTCTAAACACCACAACCCCTAACCTATTTTTTCATGATTGCAAGTTATAGGTTGCAGGAGCAAGAAAAGTGGAGTTGCAGGAGAGTAGTGCAGACTGTCAGAATTGCATATCTAAAGAGAAAATAGGGACCTGGACTCGGGCGCCTGCTCATTCCGAATCCCGCAATTGAAGAATCTTCAGAACAATAGGAACATGTTGCAGACAAGGTTCCCAGATCCTGAAGAAAATGATGGCACTGGACTAGGGCACCCGCTCATTAGTCCTTGACTTCTCCATTTTCAAAACTTAAAAAACTGGTATGCATTTGATTATCATTTAGTATCTCTGTGTGCAAGCATTTTCTGTAATTTGTCCATTTGCTTCCAAATTTGCATAATTAGGGTTTTGAGCATAATTGGGCATAATCAATCAACTAAATCACACAATTCCAATTTTCCCTAATATTCCAAGTGACTGAAAACTTGATAGTAGATTTCCTACTCAGTTGAAGTCCTTGAATGTTTGAGGTGAAAGGAGGATTCATACAAACCGTAAACACAAACAAATCCTCTTCATCATTTTTCACCCTAAACAGATGGTTACAAATTTGAGATTAGATTATTAAGTATGTTATTTACATGAAGTGTTATCTTTGATTTGTATGCTCATGCACTTCAAGTTACATTATGTTCTGCAAGTGTATCCTCTTCTTCCTTATATGATTATGACTCTATTGCCCAATGTAGTAGACACTGGTCTAATTGGTGAAGGTCCAAACATTTCTCTAATGAATTATCTATTCGTCCTTGTAGGTTTAAGAGTAGATTAGAGTCTTACATGCTCTCATGATCCAATATCATAACTTAGGGAACATCTTAAGCAACCACAATTTGCTAAAATAGTTAAAGGATCATGTTGTGCATACCTGTACCTTTCCATTGTGCATGAAAAGTTAAGTGGAATAATTAAAAGAGATATTGCAATATTGTTATTCATGGGTGCATATGGAAGGTTGTAATTATCAACTTAATAAGAGGTCTTATATGTAGCTAGTTGGTGTTTGGCCTAATGACAAACTTTGGGATCAAGTGTACATTGGGTAAATTGTTGTGGTTGGTTTAACCTTCTTCCATCATATTTGTTAGATGTATTGTTAAGAATACCTCTAGGAAATATCCTCCTGGGTCTAGTCAATCCCAAAGATGAAGATTAGCTTACCCACTTATAGTCATTAGTCCATTCATGTTGTAGTCTAATCATAAGTTAGACCTATCACCTATGTTGAAACTCCTTGGCCTCAGATGATGGTGCAAGTCTTTAGGATTCATGGAACCACATGACTTAGAACCAATAAATTAGCACTGTTGTTGGGGATATGTTAATATGGAAGTTACTTTGAAGACCCTACAACTTGGTGGCATTTGCAATAATATCAGTTTGTTTATGTGTTGAGTTTGCAACCCATCAACTTGTGCCAACAAATGACATCATTGTTGGGGAAATAGAACTTTGGTTTGTATTTTGAAAATTTTGGCTAATGAAGAAAGTTTTTCTCTTTCGAGTGAAGAGTGGTGACTCTATTGAAACAAACCTAGTCTAAAGATTAGAGAAAGAAGTTGAACATGGAAATAAGGAGATAGTCTAGAGGCTTTGAAGAGCAAGAAGGTAATGCAACTCATGCAAGAAAGCAATAGGCTACATGGAGAGCAAAAAATACAAGTTCACTAAATCATCTCTGCAAGAGCATGAGGTGTGTAAGTTGACTAATAACAATGCATTTGTTGATTTGAGAGATCAATGTCAATATACCTTTGATGATTTTGTTGACAACATATTGAGAACTCAGAGAGCCCATAGACATGAATATAATGTGAAAAGAACTGAGATATCGATTGGTACAAGAAATGGAGATAGATAACAACTCTCATATTCAAGAGTTGGGAATGCATGATCCCATTGTGAGGATGCAGCAAGAAGGCTCTCACCCTACATCCCTTTGTTCCTTCACACATGAATGAATTTGAACACAATACAACTTTTCATGATGCTAGTGAACTTGGGAAGTTGGTAAGTGATCACCATGAGAGGGAGATATATTAGAATTTAGAATTATTGGACCATGTTTGGCAAATGCATCAAGAATTATAGGAATAAATTATAAGGCAACAAGCTCGGTTGTTGTCCCAAAATGTTAACTAACATAATCATAACCATGGTGGTTATGCTCCATGCCATCAAGTCCAAAATCAACAAAATAACCCCTATTAGAATCATATTCCAAATGTAAGATCTCTATTTTGAAGGTAAGTGTAGAGATTCCCATTAGTAAGGCAACCTCTGGGAATGGAAAGATATCATCAGTTGGATTTATTTAGAATCCTTGACTCTGCCAATGCAATTTCTAATGAAATTAGGGGGAAAATCCCAAAGTTCCAAGGTAACAATTCAATTATAGGAGAAGAACATTTAAGGTGGTTCATCAACATCACAAATGTGTATGAGACTGAACATGAGGATGTGATGATAAAGTTGTTTATTTAATCCTTGGAAGAAAGTGCAAAAGAGTGGTATTTCAATTTATTGGATAGAAATATAGGCTCATGGGAGGAATTCATGTGGATTTTCAAACTAAAGTATGGGGATAAGATTGATCCCAAATTCATAATCCATGAACTAACTACCATAAAGAAAGAATTTAATGAAGTAGTAGTTGATTTCAATAGTAGGTTCATCATGACCATGAGGAAATTCCCACCCATCCATGAACTAACTACCATAAAGAAAGGATTGAATGAAGTAGTAGTTGATTTCAATAGTAGGTTCATCATGACGATGAGACCAAACAAATCAATGTGCTTGGTCTTGTATTACAATGCATTTAATTTTAAGATTGGATATTGCTTAAGAGATAAAAATCCTCAGACATTGTGGGAGGCCTATGCTACCGCAATAAATATTGAGAACAACATGCAGACATTAAACAAACATGTCAAGAGGGTAGATGCAAAGATATTACCACCACATAAAGGTCCTTCTAGTAAGCTCCTCCTTGCTAAGGACAAGTTAGATAAGTTATTGGGAGCAATGAAGGACCTATCTTATAGGGTGGCAAGAAATGAGAAAGGTTTATGTCTTAGAAGTGCTATAGTGCCACACTTCAATGAGGGGAAGAGGTTACAAAATAGACCTTATAATACATATTGGTCAAAAAGGCCACTGCAAGCTAACATATAATGATTCAAAATTAAGGAAACTTTAGACATTTTGACAAAGAACCTCCTTGACCCATCGAGAAAGGAACATGTGAATTTTTGGGAGGATATGTTATGGTGTTAGTGTAGGTTTTAATTTTCCTTATGTTATGGGATATTTATTTTTCCTACACATATTATTAAGCTTGCTCAGGTTATTTAGGCATGGTTATTATAAGAATACATGGTATAATCCATTAGTTACATGTGTTCTCTCACCCACTTTAGGTAGTTGAGTATTACACCCTCTTTTGGATTTATCTGCTACATCTTATAACTATTTGTTTGTCTTTATCTAATTATGTTCAACCATGTATTTTGGCATTTACCAATTAGGTAAAACTCCTACCTATTTTGGGTAGTTGGAGTTATTACCCCTCTTGGATGAATATGCCTCTATATTTCTATATATATAACACTCACCTCTGGTAGTCAGTGAGAGTAATGTGAGCATTGTCTAAATTCTCTTGCAGTCTTATCTCTTGAATTCTCTCTTTCAGGGTAATATCTCCATTCTACTATTTTGATCTTTGATCATCTATCAACTAGAGTGCATGTGATCTATGACTGACCAGCATATCCTAGTTCAAATTCTATCTTCTTGTAGAATCTAACATGGTATAAGAGCCATGTTGTCTGGTATAGTTTATTTTATTATCTTATTATTTTAGAGATTTGAGGCTAATAATTGCTAATAATTTTCTCCAAAACCCAATATGCTCTTCTCTTGCATCCTCAAATGATTTGGAGAATCAAAATAGTTTAAAAGAAAAATAAACATATAGTAATACTCTAGTTTGCATATATGTTCTTGAGAAATCTAGGTGATTGTAACTTTTCAAAAATCCTGGAGGGATTTTCAACTATTCCATAACATCTGGAAGGCTCGATAAAGTTAAGATTGGCTTTCATTTCACCAAAATTAGAGATTAGAGGACCAATTTGCAAGCATGGGTTTGAAGAGTGGTTCTAGAAGGTATCTATCATTTCAAATCACTTTCATCCCAAATGGACCTTGCCATTGCACTTAGAAGGCCTGAAAACATGACTTAGATCAAATATCAAATTGTTAAAATTAGAGTTGAGATCCTCTAAAGAAAAACAATCACCTCCCTAGGCCATACATATTGCCGTACAATATGATTGTATCAATTTTTTTAAGAAACTTGAGCTCTACGCTTGCAACACTCACGCTAACTATGCGCACCACCCAAAGGTCAGAGTGCCACCAATGCAACACCCAAGAACTACCCTCTGCCTCCTACCCACCATTGCTACCTGAGTGATGATCTAGCTCTGCTGTCACCCCAACACAACCCTTCCACTACCAATCTATAGCTCTACTAACTTTAATGGCCCTTTTAGTGGTCCACCAAACTAGAGACTCACCAAATTTATTTGGCCCTTCTACAAATTTGGTGACAATTAAATCTATCTGGTTGTAACTAAATCTGGTGGTTTTGCCAAAGTTAGTGGTGATGTCAGCAAGCTCTTTGAACTTTTTACCCCCCTCACCATTGCATTTTTTAATTTTGAAGTCTAACTTTGGAGGTTAATATCTTGAGCGTATGAACTCCTTTTTCAATGCATTTTTTTTATTTGGGGTAGAATTTCATGCTTTACGCAATGGTGAATTTTTTTTTCTAATTTGATACTCCATTTTTTTAGAAATTGAAGATTCTTCTAAAATTTTCTACAAATTCTTGTTTTGAGACCATCTGAGGGCCATAACTTGTGCAAATGGGCTCCTTTTTGGGTCTTGTTTTTTCAGAGTGCATATTTTTTTGCATGCTTCACATTGGTACTCTCAAATTGATCTCATATTGTACTAGAACTATAGTTTTAGTATTTTGTTCATTTTTGGGCCCTATAAGAGTCTAAAAATCTAACATTTGCATTTTAAATCTCACTAATTATAAAGTTCCACACATTGTACTTTCCGGGGGGCATTTTAGAAACTAGTGAAAAGGGGGGTGTCTCATGTGTCTTGTTTTTGCACTTCTCTTTTGCATAACAATCTACTTTCTCTGTAATTTAATGGATCAATCAACAATTATTGTCCTAACACCATATAACAATTTTGATTGGAAATCTAAAATGACATTCTATCTCAAAAGGCAAGGATTGCATAGAGTTACAATGGGACTTGAGACAAAACCCATAAAGGATGCAGAAAAGCTAAAATAGTTTAATAAATGTGATGAAGCATTTGGTACTTTGTGTATGTCTACGTCTCCTAACTTACTCTTTCACATTGAATATGTTAATACACCAAATGATGTCTGGACCACATTGGAAAGCCTCTTTGGTAAGCAGGATGAATTGAGAGGTCATAAATTGGAGAATGAACTCATAGGATTAAGTCCAAGCAATTTTGACACCATTCAAGACTTCTTCACAAAGTTAAAAGCCATTAGATTGTAGTTAGAGTAGTGTGGAATAGAAAATAAAGAAAAACAACTATTTTTTATTTGTTTCTACTTTTCATGCCATAAAATATGTTCTAGGTTCCAACTACAAAATGCCTTCTCTAGATGGGTTTGCTACAAAACTCACTAAGGAGAAAGATAAATTGTTTCACATGGGTATAATCAAACCCTCAAAGTCACATGCCTTGGCTGTAAATCAAGGCACAAAATAATAGAAAGGGTTAGGAAAACATGATAAGAAATAAAAGAATCAAGGAGAGAAGAAAAAAGATCAAAAACTTGCTACCTCAAATACAACTAATCAAACCTCTTCTTCAAAAGGTGAACAACCTAACAAGGAAAACGCCAAGTGTGCCTACTATAAAAGGTATAGACATGGTGAACACAAATGTTTTAAACAAGTAGATAGATCACCTAAATCATCTTCTTGAAAAGAACAACATCAAGGTGCCTGAATCTATCAAATAGGGTTCATCAGAAGGGTCTTCAAAGGACATAGATACAAGTAAGGGGAAATAAAAGGGCAAGGCCCTAGTTGTAATAGCTTCATAGTTTGAAACCTAGATCATTGAATCGGGTGCTTCACACCACATGGCTTTGTTATAGGATGGTTTGACTCCTTAAAGACATGTTCTATTCCAACCATTCTAATGGGTGATAACACTCTTGTTGAAGTGCATGGGAGAGGGTCTATTGATATGGGTGAAGGAACATTTAAGGATGTTTTCTATGTTCCATCTTTGTCAACTAATCTCTTATTTATTTATCATATCACTCACACAAGCTTTGGTAAGTGGGTAGAGTTCACACTAGACATAATGGTAATCAGTGAGTTGCATAGTGGGTCTACAATTGTCATGGGAGAAGCCGATCACCAATCTAGATTATATAACTTTTCAATTTTTTTCCTGACTCTCCTTTGACTATGTTACTCACTCACTGAGATGAGGTGATTCATTTGTGACATCAATGATTTAGCCACTTGAATTACCTCTACTTGTAGGAGCTCAGTCAACACAACATGGTTTTAGAGATGCCTTCTCTTCAATTTTCTAAAGGGGTTTTCTAGGGATGCATTCTTCGTAAGCATTCTAAGGAGAAACATGACAAAGGAAAAACATGGAGGGCCACACAAAGTCTGCAATTAGTACATAGTGACTTGGTAAGGCCATTCCTACATCCATATTTCAATAGGTCTCAATGTCTTAAATTTTATTGATGATCTCTCCAAATATACTTAGGTATATTTTCTCAACTAGAAGTCTAAGGTCTTTGAGTCTTTTTAGGACTTCAAACCTTTTTTAGAGAAATAATCAGGGAAGGCCATCAAGATTCTACAAACAAAAAATGGGAGTGAATATGTTAACCATCAGTTTGAACAATTTTGTACTTCAGAATGTATTGACTTGCAGTACATAGTCCCATATAGTTCTTAGCAAAATGGTGTTGCAGAATGCAAGAACAAGTCCTTGAAAGAGATGGCCAATTGTATGATTCATTCTAGATCATTGGCACCTCAGTACTGGGCGTAGGCTGTTAACTATGCATGTTATATCTAGAATCGGGTCCCTCACCAAGTTGTGAAGGGGGTGTTAGTGCCCTAATCCACCATTTGGAAAAAACCTACAAAAAATCATAAGTTTGTTTCCCTTTTGTTTAAAATGTGTTCCCTATGTTTTTCTTGGCCCCTCCTTTGTTTGCCTTTGCTAAAATCCCAAAATTGGCTAAGTATGGGACCATGTCGGCCCTTTTTTTCTTCCTAGGAACATGTCAAAGGTTTTGATGGTTCCCAAAACCACTGAAAACTTTGGTGTCAAAGGTTCTGGATCGACCTGGAACCCCTAACAAGGTTCCATATCAACCGAGAACCTCCTATGGAGAGATAAGGAACATGATGTGAATGTGAGAAGGATGAGAAGGAATGTGTCAAGGGTTCCATTGATTTTGGGAACCAAGGGAACCTCTGACATAGTTCCCAAAGGTGGTTGTACCCTTAAAAGTAGGCAAGAAGGCAAGGTGCAAAGGAGATGAAGATTTAGAAGTGGGAAATGAAGACAATGTGAGATGTCAGTGGTTTCAGTGGTTCTAGGAACCACTGGAACCTCTAATATGGTTCTTAGTGGACCATAAAGCATCAACAAGGTAGGGGACAAAGGTGAAAGGTGCAAGATGAAAATGAACACAAGAGCAAAAGATAAAGGGAACGAAAAAGATAAAGACAAAGAAACAAGGATGAGTTCATGACTTACTTCCATTCATGACATCTATTTACATTCATGTCATGCTTTGCAGATGTCTTTTCTTTCCTCCCTACAATTCTAGAGCTCATGACATCTAGTTCTAGTCATATCTTGCTTTGCAAATGTCTTTTCTTTCCTCCCTACAATTCATGAATTTGTTGGCCAATGGAGTAGGCACTGGTCTCATTGGTGAAGGCTAACATCTTCCAAATTTAAATATCTCTCTCTTGCTCTCTTGTTAGTTGTAGGAGTAGATTTAGGTTCCACCATGCTTGCATGATTCAGCATCATAAATTGTCCTATCTTAGGCAATGTTAAATTTGAAACATCATCAGAGAATCATGCATGTATGTTCTTCCCTCTTTCTAGTGTGTATGAAATGTTAAGTGGATTCATTTACCAGGGAAAATACAATATAGCTATAATCTTTTGGTGTAGAGTAAGAGTGGAATTCTATTTGTTTATTAAAGGTCTTTAGTTCTATATGTAGCTAGTGCCAACATGAACTTAGCAACAAATTTTGGGGTTCATAGCACATTGGGTATGGCTTCTTAAGGCCCTTGACCTTAATATTTCATTTCTCTTGAATTGTCCCATTATTGAGACATCAGGGAATACCCCCCTTGGCCTTTCATAGCCTAAATATGAAGGCAAGTTTACCTACTCATAGCAGTTAATCCATTCTTGCCACTATCCAAGCATAAGTCCTGCCCATTACCTTTGATGACATATCCCTGGCCTAAGATTTTAGTGAAAATATTTAGGATTTGTGGAGCTACATGTTTGAGCACTAACAAGGGGTAACTCCTTTTCAATCTTGGATTGGTTAGAAACCCATAGTAAAGCACTTTCAAGTGCTTGGTTCTCTTGCATGGCCCTGCATTCTAGCAGAGAAATGCAAGGCTATGGATCTACAAAGCAAGCCTTGCATATTTTTTGGATACCTAGATGGTGTCAAAGGATACAAGATTCTCCATCGCAGCACTCATGAGTTGTTGATCAAGAGGAGTGTTTGTTTTGAGGTCTCTTCTAGTTCTTCTCCTACCACTTCTCCATCTACCATCACATTGGAGACACTAAGACATGATGATAGTTCTTCAAAGGGTCTTAATCCTCTTGATCATGACGAGGAGTCTTCTTCCTCCACTCCAAATTGGGACAATGATTGTGAGGATTCACTTTCCTCTCTGTTGGTTCCCAAAATAACCAGACACTTTTCCTCTAATACCACTACTAAGAATGACACGAAGGGGAAATAAATGTCACCAACATGGAGAATGATACATCAACAAAGAAAAGAGAGATCTTGGTCCAATGCATAGGATAGGGCAGTTCCTCTTCTTCTTCAGGCTCTACAAAACCTAGGGGGGTTTTGCCTTGATGTCTAAAACATAAAACAATCTAAAATAGGGCTTTGACTACCACACCCAAATGGCAGCTAGGAACAAAACAAAGATACCTCATCAAAAGCAAATAATAATCAAGCATGTAAATGTACCCAAAGGATAAAATTAGTTTCAATCACTCTAGATGAATCCCCTTAACATTTTATACACATTTACAACTTGCATACACATCATTACAACACTTTAATATTTATCTGACACTAGCCCACTCAATATATTCATTTACAACAATGGACTGCAACATCGGGCCAAACTCCTACAGGCACAAACCTCTGAAATATTTATATCACAGTAGCTCTCTTCAGATATAATAAAAGTAATAATACTAGTTTGTGGGTGTAGTCATAACCTAAAGTAATCTAAAAATTACTCCTATAACTATAGGTGAATGATTTATTCATTTGAAGGCCTGTGACTGCTCATGAGCTTCCAAGACCAGTGCCAATCCAATTTGGTCAATAGAGTCCAAATTACTAGCAAGGAACAACAAGCTGAAATCAAAGGAATATGTGCTATGCATGAACATACATCACATATATGGCATCAAAATTTAATAGAGCATTCTTAATAATCCATTCCCATACAATAAGAATACTTATGCAATGCAGAAAAGACCATTACAAGACTTGTAATGAATTAAAACGATGTGTACCATTTATCAAATCTATATTACAAGCATGCCAACAAATGTGGCAAGACAAAATACAATATTGTGACAAAGGATTCCCCTGAAAACTTACAAATGGATAATGGAGACATTCTATAAAATACACCATTTACATCACAAATCCCCTTAATTCATAAACAATCTTCTAAAACTAAACTAAAATGACATGATTTGAAACCCTAGAAGCATCTTTAGCACCTACAAGTGTCTGGAAAGATGACTCAATGACCAACCCTATAAAAATTCTTTGTTCATATATATAGCATTGTAATACTTTTAATGGGTGAGAAAAATTAGGGCAAAACAACTGCCCATTCAAATCTACCTACCACCACCAACAAAACATTAAAATCAACCCACCTACCTCAATATGGTCAACAACATCATTAATGGCATCTTCTTAGAGGTAGGGATGTGTTTAAACAAAAGAAAACATGGAAAAACACATTTAAAACATGTCAAAACTTTAGTTATGTATTTTAAAATAGGTTGTTCCTATCTGTCGGTGATTTCTCGCTAGCTAGGAACATGCCAATGGCCTTCCTTTTGGCCTTGTTCCTGTCCATCAAGGATTTCTCACTAGCCAAGAAAAATCCAACTTTCACCACCTTCTCTTCCTTCTTATAATGCCTTAGTCAAATTTAGGAATTTTTTCATATTTCCAAAGGCAAACGAAACATGGGAAAACAAGGGTGTGACCAAAGGGACAAATGATGGATTTTGAAAGGATTTAGGGATAAATTATGCAGGATTGGGAAATGAAAATCTATGTACCAACACTCTCCCAGTCATCATTTAGAGGTTGATGATTCTCCTTTCAATTCTCTAACCACTAGGCCTCTTTGAGCTCTTCAGACAATGCAGTCTATGGGTGATTGGGTTGGTGATACTTTAGATACTAGAAGAATAAGGTCACAGTTTTAGTAGGCTCCATATCTCTTTATTGCTTCATCTTTTGATCCATAGTCCTTTCAAGAAGCTTCTAGTAACCTTGAGCGAGATGTTGGTATGCAAGAAGAGTTCATTCCCTGGAGATGAACTATACTTGAGATTTAGTTCCCTTTTCTAAGGGAAGGAAACTTGTTCAATGCTAGTGGATCTATCAAACAAAATTTGTAGTAGATGGGTTAGTTGACAAGAATAAGGCTCACCTTGGTCACGAAAGGATTCTTCCAGGTTCCTAGGATTGACTACTCTAAGACTTTTATGCCAATTGCCAAGATGAATTCCCTCCAACTTGTCCTTGCTATAGATGTAGGCCATAGTTGGGAATTTCATCAGATGGATGTGAAGAGTGTTTTTCTTCACGATGACCTTCAGGAGGAAATCTACATGGAGTAGCCATAGGGGTTCATTCAAGATCCTTCACTGGTTTTCTAACTTTGGAAGTCTCTCTATGGCCTCAAATAGGCCCCTTAGGCCTAGTATGCCAAGATGGACTCAATCCTTATGTCAGTTGGGTTCACTCGATGCCACTCTAATCAAAACATATACATTCTACAGCAAGATGACACTCACATTTCTGGTTCTCTATGTTGATGACTTGTTGATCATAAGGATTCACTCATCCACCATTAAGGTAGTGAAAACTACCCTTCATGATCAATTCTTGATGTCAAAGTTGGGTCTTCTACACTACTTCTTAGAGATTGAGATCACTCAGTCATCTTCAGGTATCTTCATTTCACAATCCAAGTATGCACTTGATATGCTCTCTAGATTTCACATGGCTGGTTGTAAGCTTGCACTGACTCCATTTCTGTCAAGGGTCAAACTTGAGGCTCACCATTCTTCACCATTGGTGGATGCTACTTTGTATTTCCAATTAGTTGGGAGTTGGGTACTTGACTCACATGAGACCCAACCTTTCATATGTTATGGGCATGGTCTCTCGGTTCATATAGGAGCCCCATGAATTACATTGGAAAGCAACCAAGTGGATACTTCATTATGTGTAGGACACTCACAGTTATGGGATTAAGTTTCTAGCAGACATGGATATTGACTTGGTGGGACACAAAGATTCAGATTAGGCAGGCAATTCTTAGGAACACAAGTTTACTTCAGGGTATTACTTCTCACTTGGTTTTGGTCCAATTTGTTGGTCGAGCAAGAAGTAGTTTGTAATTTCTCATTCGTCTATAGAGGCTGAGTATCAAGGGGAAGTTAATGCATCATTGAGGCCATCTGGATTTAGAATATTCTCATTAATTTTGGCATTCCATTCAAAAATCCTATAATAATCTTTTGTGATAACCAGAGTGTAATACATATCTCAAAGAATCCAGTCCATCACCAATAGGCCAAACACATTAAGATACACATGCACTACATTCGAGAGATAATTCATGAGCACATCATTGATCTTAAGTACTATCAGACATCGGAGCAGATAATAAACATCTTCACCAAACCCTTCACTGAAAGCAAGTTCCTTCATTTACGATCTTTGCTGGGGGTGCGATAGTTATCCACTTTAGGGGATTCTTAGTCCTTCACTTTCTCTCTCTACTATGGAGGGTATTTTCTCTCTCTATTTTGGGTGGGGGGCTTCTTCTCTTTTAGGGGGAACTCTTTGTACATGGGTACCTTATTAGGCTTCATTTCTCAAGACCCATCTTTTCACCCACCTAAGCCACACTTAAGGGGAGGTATTAGTGTAGGTTTTTTATTTTCTTTATGTTAGGGGATAGTTATTTTTCCTACACATATTATTAAGCTTGCTTATGTTATTTAGGCATGGTTATTATGAGAATACATGGCATAATCTATCAGTTACATGTGTCACTCTCACCCATTTTTCGGTAGTTGAATCTCACACCCTCTTTTGGATTTATTTTACACCTCTCAACTATTTGTTTGCCTTTGTCCAAGTAGGTGCAACCATGTATTTTGGATTTTACCAAGTAGGTAAAACTTTTACTATTTTGGGTAGTTGGAGTTATTACTCCTCTTAGATGTATATGCCTCTATTTTGTTGTATATACAACACTCACCTCTCACCTCTAGTAGTTAGTGAGAGTAATGCAAGCATTGTCTAAATCCTCTTTCAATCTTGTATCTTGAATTCTCTCTTTCAAGATAATCTCTCCATTCTATTATTTTTATCCATGATCATCTATCAACTGGAGTGCGTGTGATCTATCCTAGTTCAGATTCTCACTTCTCGTAGAATCTAATAGGTGTGAAGTATGTTACCTTTTGCATGATCTTATAAAGTGTGTAGCACTTGGTAAAAGGAGATGGAGTACCTAATCAAGATGGTCACCTTCAATATTATGATGATAACGAAATTGATCAACTAGATACATTTGAATATGGGTTTGAATATGATGAAAATGAATATGTGACTCAAGGAACTCATGCAGTAGTAATACAAGAGAAATAGGCTATCTTGTGAAGATATTAAGTCCTAATGAATGTTGTATTTATGTAAGTTTGAGTTGATTATCGATTGAGAAGCTAGCAAGTGCAACCTAAATATAATGGGTGTGGTGCAATTAGGCTTGATACACACATTGCACAAGTAGAAAAGTTCAAGCAAAATTTAAATGTAGATATCACAAATAGTAATGCTGTAGAGAATGATAACAAAAAGAGGAAGGTTCTTGTTAAAGAGGCAATAACCCATAGGAGGTATGTGCTTGGTAGCAAGGATAGGTGCAGATCAGATATCTGAGCCTAAATTACTTGAGTGTTGTAGTTATACCCTAGTATAAGTGATAAGAGGAAGATTAGAGCTTATGCAGTGAGTTACAAAAGGTTGTAGTAGGAAAGAAAAAATAAAATTGACAATATGCATACATTCATATACACATCGTATCTCATAAGACATTATACATTTGTTGGATCATTATGTGTTATATTATGTTCATCATACACATCTGATACAAAGTTTGTTCATACATTAGTCTTCTATTTCTCATTAATTCATATTATATCCATATTCTCATTTCATGTATATTCATTCATAGTACATCTCATTCCATTCTTTTTCTCATCTTACATCTTTGACCTTACTTATACCTAAGTATAAGTATATCAATGAGTGTGTCTCTTATACTTATTATGACTTTTTGATGTGTTGGTGGTTGGCTATGTATGCTGCATCTCCTTTGGGGTGGATGTTAGCTTGCTATAAAGTCGACTCTATACTGCCAACATCATCCTCCCTTTGAAATGATGTCTTGTCCTCAAGACATCCTAGTTATGTGAGCCAAATAATATGAAAATTTTAAACTAGATCCAACAAAATTGATTGTCATAGCTTCAAAATGTGGAAGGTATCTTATCTTCATGGTAAAATGTGCTTGTAGATTCCTTCCAATTATGTATATGTGTTCTCCCATTGTATAATTTCATGTTGTAATAGTTGTATTTGGCCATTAATGGTTAGCAAAGTATTTTGCCTGTCTTCTAGGGTGTTTTGGATTTGAATTTTGGTGGTCACTTTGATAGCATCTATCAACAAACTTATCGCATGTGCAAGCTGTAGGATAGCCACTTATTTGAGCTACTTAATTTGTGCTCTTAACCCCTCTCTTTGATCTTGTACTTGTTGATATTGGTTGTGGATGGTCCTAATTTGAACTTTTGTGCTTTCATCCAAGTCCTTGATAACATCATAAACAGTGGAGGTCTTCATTATCTGATGTTCTATGTTCTCTAATTGCACCTTTAGAGCGTTAGTGGAGGCTATACATCTTAAATAAAACTTGTATAGTGTGTTGATGTTTACCTCAATAGTTTGCATGTTTTTAACTTCCACCTCCAATATAGTGCGTGCAATAGCACACTTCTTCCTTATCTCCTCTATCTATTTTTTCTTGATATCTACTAGTAGTCTTTGCTTGATATTATCTTCCTAATTTTATATCTCCAACAAAATATCATTTGTAAATTTTCTTAACTATTGACCCAAGGGAGATAAATTATCCTTGGTGACTTGCACTTGCTAGTGAATCTAGGACAGTGAAAGCATAATCAATATTGTCAACAATATGTACTTTTTTCTTTAAGAAATCTTCTCTTGTGGTGGTTTTTAGTATGTCTCCTAGCTAAAATTTAAGTAAAGGGGAGATGTGGGAGAGGTTGATAATAGGTAATTGGAAAGATGGGGGTGAGGGGATAGGCTAGAGTTGCCTTTGTTGTGACAAGAATTTTTTAATTTCTTCCATGGGATCAGATGCTAGGTATGTGGCGATGGATGGAGGATGTTGTTTTGGTGGTGAAGACTTAGGTTGTTTCACCTCCTATTGTGCTTCATTTTCTTCTACTTTTTCTTTTGTCACTTCCTCCTGTTGTGTTTCCTTTTTTGTTTCTAATAGGATAATGTAGGTTTTTTGTGTAGCCTCTAAGGTTTTCTGTCTGACCCTCTTTTTTTCTTCTACTACTTGTGAGAGGAGTTTATCCATCATGTGTTTCAACTTGAGCTCTAGCTTCTATAACTATATTAACTTTTCTCCTCTTTGGTGATAAATTCACTGCAACTTCATCTAATGCCTTTTTTTAATTTTATCTTCTAGTTTTATTGCTTCTTCTCTTCTTTTCTTCAAAATTGTGGCCAATTTCTTTGAAAAACCTTTGATTATCTTTTCCAAAGTACTAAGGGTACCTAAGATGTAATCTAGCAGAGCTTGTTCAATTACTTTATTATTCTATACCTCTACTTGTAAATACATATGTGAAGTCTATAGTAGCATTCCTGGTGTAAAGAGGGTTCTGTATAGCTTGGTAGGATCCATTATTTCTTCAAAGTTTTCTTTCTAGTGCTTTCTTAGATTTTCTCCATTTGTACACAGATCCTTTTATTTTCTTATACGGTGGGAGATCTGCTGTTGTCACTTCTTCTCTTTGTGTTTCTTCTCCCAACTTTGTTTCTCCTGTATCCTCTATTTATGTAGGGAAATACTTCTATTTTTCTTTTATCCTTCTCTTTAGTTGAGAAGATTCCCCTTCCTTTTCTTTACACTCATTTATAGTAGTGCCTATGTGGCTTCCTTACTAGTGATTTTGGAGTTTATGTTTGAGATGTTTGTGGTGATGGAATAACTAGCTTCCTCCTTGTGGAGATTTGTGGTGAGCATTTTTCTAGCTCCTCTTTACCCAATGCTCTATGTGTTTGTGAATCTCTATTTCAAACCTTGGGAATGTAGATTTTAGGCACTTAGAGTGTCACACTTGGGATGGCCCTACTTCTAGTGAGATTAGGGAGTAAGATATTTCTACAACATTCAGTGGGGTAGGATCCTTCAATGGTATTCCCTACTTCTTGTGCAATTTCTCCTTATTCTTCTCCATATGCTCTGTAGACTTTTGTTTTCTTTGTTTACCCATAAATTATTTGTATGTTCCAAATCTTTCCCCTTTAGGATCCTTTGGGAGAGCTAACAATGCTTTAGTATTCACATGTACTAATTCATACTCACTTCATAGGGTAACTGGGGTACCCATGATTCACATGGTTCCACTACCTCGATAAAGACGTGGTCTTTATCCACTACAAATGTAATATCATCTACATACTTCCTTACCACATCAAATGATATGTGGTCCCTTGTTTAAATGTTTTTTAAGGATCCCCAATAGATTTTAGTATAGGATGTAGCATCACTAAAGTGTTTTACATGGGCATTGATTTGTGCAGCTGCTAGGGTATATTGGGACCATACTTTACTAGGAAAACCAAGAAGCCTATTCATGAAGTAGAATGCTAGGAAAATTATTAAAGAGCCATACCTAAATTGATAGTGATCGAGCTCCCTTTTGTCTTGCTTATGTTTTCCATCTATTACTCTTGGAGGACCTCACACAAGTCAAATTCTTTCCATTGTACCACCATTTGATAGGTGGGGAGTATCACCATGCCTATAAAATTGCCTTCTTTACTTGTGTAATATATTTTATGGGTAATACCCAAAGTGGCATATCCAACAAAAAAGTTTGTAATTTTATCTATTACCAAATTCCTTCCATCCAATGTGGCCCCCATTAACTCTAAAACTTTTTGGTTACTCACATTCTTCTTTGTTCCTTAGTCTTGTCACTGCTAAGATGACTTCTTTGGTAATGCAGTAGGGTTGGTCCAGGTACATGTAGTCATTGCGGATTCTACTAAATATAATCTTAATCCAACCCTCCTTTATGTAGAAATCTAGGAAGTCCTTCCATATGTCCAATTTGAATGCACCTACCTATTTGTATTGGTCCAAATATTCTTGTTGACCTAATTTCAACAAGGTTTTGCACAATGGCTCAAATTTCGTGTGATCTATTTCTTTCAATGCAATGTGTATATACTTTCAAACATCCTCTATATATATTATGTTTTTGGGCATGTTTGAGAATGCACCATCAGGGTCTACCTCCATCACTTTAAATGGGTACTTCTTGTACTTTGGGCATGAATTATTTTACGCATCTACAAGAATAGGAGTTGCCATTATCTCAATTTCTACTTTCTCTCTTTTGCTTTACAAATCAACTTTCAACTAACACCCTCACCAATAGCTTGCCTTTGCCTAGGGTTTGTAGCATAGATGCTTAGCGATTTTCACAAGTGATTTTTTCCTTCATTTCACATTGCCTTTATAGGCTTTTAATGATAGGTTTTTCATTTATTACACCTACCCACCTCTTTTCATCTTTCCATTCTTCTCATTGGGATACTTTATTTATTTTCTAGCATGCCTTTACTTCATAGTCATGTTACACTATAATACAAACTATGATACATATGATACACTTTTTAAGTTTTTAATTCTTCAGTTCCATTGTGATAATGTTTTAAACTTGAACCATAAACATACCCAACCATCAATTGGTTTTGTAATGTTTGTAATCAGACGATTCCTAATGGTGATATTTCTATAATTTTGTATCGGCCTAACCTCCACATCTTCAATTTCTAGTTTTCTTGAACTTACTATCATACAATAAAACCATGTCCCCAATTTGAAAGATTGTATCCCACAAATTTTTGTCATCCCATGCTTTTTGGTGCCTCATTTCTAAACTTTGATGGTATACTGCTAGTAGACTTTCTTCATCTAATTTTTCCAATTCTCTTAATCTTTCATGTAAATATTCCTCCTCATTCAACCACACAATAGCAACCAATCTTGAATTTGGTACAATATATAACATAGGTAGTGAGGCATTAGTTCCATACACCAATTCAAATAGGTAGAATTTGGTTACTATTTTATAAGTTATTTTGTAAGCCCATAAGAATGTTGGTATTTTGATATGCCAATTTGTAGTGTTTCTATTTTACATCTTGGTAAGTGTGGTGCCTATAATTTTGTTCAAATCCTCACTTGCTCCATTGGCTTGAGGATGATAAGAGATACTTTTATTTTGAGTGATCGTAAAGCTATCCAATAGTTTCACAATTATCTTATTGTTGTTCTCAAAATCAGCTACGCTCATTTTGTAGACAACCACACGAAACTTGTCCGTATCGTGAATCTACACTCTAAGATCGCAAATCGAGAAAAGATTTTCTTGTTCTCGTGCGAGGTCAGTTGACATTTTAAAACTCGTTTGCGACGTTTCCTTGAATTAATTTCTCGATATTTGCGAGGAAAATCCAAGTCGTAAATTGGTTAGGATGTTAATTTTAGTCATTTTTTAAGTTTGTAAATTTTTTACTCTTGATATGCAAGAGCGGCAAAATTTGCCGCTCTTACATATTACTTAAGTTTTGTTTTTGATGCGATGGCGGCAAAATTGGCCCCTATTACATCGCTTTGAGTGAAATCTGCGAGAGCGGCAAAATTCGCCGCCATCGCATATGTCTTTCATCGTTGGTTCATGTAACGACGGCAATTTTCGCCGACTTTGCATATTGGTTGATTCCATTGCCGTAGCGGCCGAAATTGCCGCCCGAACGAGATCTTCGGGATTCTGCCGTCGAGTGCCATTAATGGCCACTCGTGCCAGGCGCTTCAACTCCAGTTTTAGCCTTTTAAAAGCTTTTGTCCCCTTGCCACTCGTCATTCCTTATTCATAAGTCTTTTGCGCAACTCTCTCGACGTCCTCAAATTCTGCTTGATCGCACCATTTGAATTCGCCGACGGATCTAGCATTGAGGACTTCACTAGGGTCTCCATTTTCACCACGGGTAAGTTTCTTTCTCGTTTTTCGTCTCCTTTTTCCCAGTTTTTCCAGAATTCTATGTTTTGATTCTTGTTTCGTTTTTCCTTGTGTTTTGTTTTGTTTTTCATTTCTTAGTCGTTGTTTTGTCGACCCTGTGAAAACCCTAGGTTTTACTCCCGAAAACCCTAGGGCTTGTGTTGTATTAATACTCCGAACCCTCAAATTCTGCTTGATCGCCATCCCATTGACGGCAGATTTCACCGAGCCTGCTCGGAGACCAGGTAACCTTCGCCGAGTTTTGAAACGACGAACATCCCGAACCTCCGCACATAAACTCAAGTGTTAATCAAATGCAACAGCGCTCGAATTCACCGATATAACCTCAATCCACTTTTCAAGTGCATTGTCGGCGAAATTCGCCGCTCGGGCATATATAGAGCTTTCCCTCCATGCAGCGTCGGCAAAATTCGCCGACGGAACATCAAAAAGCAAAACTTACAACTGGTTACCAATATGCAGCGTCGGCGAAAATTGCCGCTCCAACCATCTCACTTTTTTCTCAAACTGCAAAGGCGGCAAAATTCGCCGCCGATGCAAATATACCAAAACCCTCATTTGCAAGGGCGGCGAATTTTGCCGCCCGTGCAAAAAATATCTCAAATTTTCCTAACATTGGAAAATTTCTAATTTCATTTTCCCGAGCCCGCTTCTCCTCTGATCCTTGGCCAGCTCGCTCTATAGCCCTTTTTCAAGCGCACTCCCATAGTCGTGATCGTCAACATGCAATTTTCCCAGATTGCCCATATTTTCCCTGATTGCATGATCATGATTTCTGTTGCAATTTCTTCTGCGGAGCTCCTTTTGACGTCAAACTTCTTCACGGTAAAAGTTCGTCCAAATGACTGACTTGTCCCCGAAGAAGGCAAAAGCTATGAAGTACAAATATCAAGGTGTTTTCCCAATCACCTCAGTCCACTCTAATGTTGAAGATATTAGAGATACAGAGATTGGCCATGTTGATATGGCTGAGTTTGTAGAGAGAACCAAGTCGAGCAACCCCAGTGCTATGATGAGGAAAATAGTGGAAAGTAATATTCATCTGGTATCCTCCTTCCCAGTGGTGGCTCACAATACAGAATTTGTTCTTCAGTGCGCCCATTTCTACAACAAAGATATCAGAGCTGTGGTGGACGCCAGTGGTAATGTAATAATCAGGTTGGATCCTGAGTTCATTGACAAGGTGTTCATGTGTCCTCCTGCAACAGAGGTGTTGAAGCTTGATTTCATCGAAGCTCAAAAGGAATATGACAAGAATCCAGAGAAGGCGAAGAAAGTAATCAACAACAAATGGTTGAAGATTGCGAGGTCAAGTTTGTCTAGATGGCCACGCAGCTTCCCTCGAAGTGATTTCGTGGAAGAAGTTGGTGACTTGATTACCCTCCTCAGCAGGATAAGAGGTTTGTCTTCCTCTTCACAATTTCAGGAATGGATGTATCCCTTCATTAAGGTCATACTCCAAGGCAAGCAGGTTATTTTCTGGGGAGAGCAAATCAATAACGCTTTGCATGATCAGCTGACGAAGGTATCCACTACCTCCAAGTTCTTCATGACTTCCTACCTGGTATACGTTGCAGCCTCCATGAGGATTTTTCCAGGATTGTCGTCAGAAGGGGATAGAAGAGTAGTCCCAATATACCAGTACTATTCTCAGCTAACGTTGAAAGGCTCAATTCACCATTTCAGGAGAGTGAATGATGCATTCTTTGCTGTATTCTTGTGTCTTTTCAATCCCCAACTGGAGCAGAGAAGAATCTCAGATGAGGCATGGACAGTGGTTAACGGTTTTGGTTGCATGTTTTTGCAATTTCCATCTTTCTCCTACTTGAGGGTTGGCTTTTTTCAAGGCTACCCTTATATGCTTCCAAGGTTTCCTTCAGATAGATTGGTCTTGATGGAGTTGTGCAGGCAAATGATTGTCGTGCATAACAAACAGATGGAACTCAAGAAGCCCGGATTCAGATTTCCCGTAGAAATCGGTAGATACTCAGTATTGACTGCCGCAAAGGCAAGAGCTATGGAGACAGAGATGCAGTTGGTCACCATGAAGCAATTCAAGAGGAGACCAAAGTTTGATTACCGGGGTGTAAAGGATAAAATCAAGAGGAAAACACAGTTCCATGAACCCATGGTGGAAGATGTCTGGATAGATTTGAGAACAGAGGAAGACATCAGGAAACTGGACTATAGTAGGCTGTCTCTAGAGCAAATTGAATACCTAGGACTTGCTGATATCCCAGAGGACCTTGTGGATGATGGCGAATTGGTTGATGCCAAGTATGAAGCAGAACAGATAGCTGGTACTCCTCTACCGCCAATCCAATGGTCCCAAAAGGAGCTGACTTCCCTAAGGAAGAGATTTGAACCCATATTGGCCAACACCAATAAGTGGCTGGAAGATAAAGGAATTACGCTGAAGGAATTCCTCACTGGTTCAGAAATTGAAGTGCAAGAGCAGACTGGTAAGAGGGTTGAAAACAGAACGAAGAATAAGAGTGATGCTCCATCATCCTCTAAAACACATAAACCTAAAATCAGATTTGTGACAAAGAAAGCAAAAGTTGTTGAGAAGGAACCTGAAGCGAAAGATATGGAAGTTGAGGAGCCAGCAGCCGAGGATCCAACAACTGAAAAGCCAGCTACAGAAGAGATGGATGTCGAAGACAAGGGGTCAGAGCAACAAGATAAAGAGGCTTTGTCTCCACAAGACAATACACCTGTTGCACCCCCTGTGCCTGCTTCCCCCATTATCATTCCTTCCTCTGAATCCCCCTCTCCTCCTAAAATAATTTTTGATAATCCCCGGGGCACTTTTGAAAATATTCTCCATTCTTCTGATTCAATTCCTAGTTTGTCTTCTTCGTCATTTGATATAGGAGATACTTCTATGTTTGATCATTTTGTGATGAATACTGAGCAGGTTTCAAGTGCCAATGTAACAGGTGCTGTTTTTACCAACACCCCGCCTATTGTTTCTACCACTAGCACAAGTACAGTTCCAGTAACACCAGTGGTAGGAATGGACTCCAATGTGAATATTTCTCTACTGCCACCTTGGTTGTCAGCTTACACGCCAAAGAGGAAAAAGCAAGTCATCTCTCCAGATGATTTTGATTTCACTAAGCTGGCACCTGCAAAACCTAAGGCTCTGAAGAAACCAAAGATCCTTTCAAGGGTACTTGAAGAAAAGGGGCAGAAAGTTTTGGAGATAGCAAAACCCCCACAGGAGGCAACTGTTGAAAATTTTGACATGAATGACTATTCTATTTCGAGGGTTGAATTGGGCAAAATCACCCATGAAAGCGCTAAAAATGATATGCAGTCAGCCATGGACATCCTGATCCAGAAATTCGACAGGGAAAAAGAAATGAAAGACTACTACAAGGCAAAAGCAGAACAGCTGACTGCAGTGGTAAGAAAGATCACGTTGAATTCAGAAGCAGTTACTCCAGAGGCCATATCTGTAGAAGACCCCGTCATCCTGAAAGCGGAAAAGACTCACCTCCGAGGGAAAGTACTTGAAGAATACTTGGACAGGATGCGAGCCCAGGGAATCTCTTTGCTCAAGGAGGTATTTGAGAAAATGGATAAGATGAGGAAAGTAAGAGCAGAACTCAACGATCTCATTGATGCCATCTCTCATGATATTGAGCACACAGAGGATACTCATGATAAGTGGGTTGAAATGAGGAAGCTGAAAATGAGCACTTTAATATCCATTGGCGCCATTTCCAACAGGGATTCATATATAGAGACAAAGGAAGCTCTAATGTACAGGAGCAATATGCTAAGAAATTTGATCAAGGATCTCGAAGCTGCAAAGGAAACCAGTGAAGAAAATGATGTTAACATTTTGCATAAGCTGGAGGAGTTGCCTTGTAAATTGGTATCACAGGATAACCAGTTTCTTTCTGCAGAAGAAATGGTTAAGGAATTTGAGGACATGTTTCAGCAGGAATTTGAAGACAAGGTATTTTCAATAACTTCTGTGGACAGCATATTAGACAACCAGTTGACCTTGGACAATTTGAAAACTAGGTTAACCAATCATGCCAAGTCAATCACTACAGTAAGGGATGCCATAGTGAGGGCCAGGATGATCTCCAAAAACACATTCAAACCAGATAGCATTGAAATGCAGGCGACCTTCACTATGTATGATGACCACGTGAGAAAAGGTGGTGACACAAGTTGAAGCAGCTAGTTTTTCCCTTAGTTTATTTTCTGATTTCCATATGTACTTTCAAAACAGTTTTGGACATTTTTACATGTACATTTTTGATATGCAATTACATGTAAAAAATAGGAAGTCCCAAGTCAATAAGGACTCCTATTTTTGAATAAGTCAAAGTAGTTGTAGATTTCCTAGATTTTCTCAAGGTCTTTCCCTATAAATAAAGGGGACCTCTTTTGTAAATATTATCTTTTATCTATTGCAAGAAAACTCTGGCGAATTGAAAAGCAAATCAAGACTTTGTGCTTATTGTGAAAATCAATATTCAAATATTCATCAATACAAGAAAGCAAGTTCAATTCCAATCTTTGTCTTGGGATTATTTGTGTTGTGATAGTTTTGTTCTTATGTCTTGCTATCATAATCTTAATTGATAATAATTGAACGGTGGAGTTTGTTTCAAGTGATTGAAGAGCGCTCTAAATTTGATTCTGATAAACTTTGTGTTATCAAATCGGTTGTGGGTTATATGTTCATGTTTGTGAAAATACAATAGTTTGGGGACTTTGTGCTGCAAGTTGTTATATTTGAATTACTTTTATCATATTGAAGAAGAGTGAAGACTTTGGGCTGCATTCTGCTTCAAAGAGTTCTGGTTACAAGTAGTGAGTGAGGTAACGGAAAACTTTGTGTTTCTGTGATATTGTGATAATTTGTAAGTTTTATATCAAGAGTTTGAAGTATAAACATCTATTCTGAAAAAAGAGAATGAGATGAGATGGAACCACCACCAACATAGTTTTTAGTGTATATACATTTGATAAGTTGTTTGATTTGTACAAGTTAAGTAATCAGAGGGAACCTCCCCTTGCTGAGAGGAGAGACTTTGTCTCATCATAGCTGTGGTTGATATACCCATTTTTCCGTTAGCGAGTTAACGACAAAATATTCACCCAACACTTATTCACAAAATGCTTTCCCCAATCACTTGTTAGACTAAGAGGACAACCAAGTCTAGTTATGATATTTTTATATATGAATCTTTTGGTAGGTTTAGT
The DNA here is from genome assembly GCA_027924645.1 of Cunninghamia lanceolata. Classification (NCBI taxonomy): domain Eukaryota; kingdom Viridiplantae; phylum Streptophyta; class Pinopsida; order Cupressales; family Cupressaceae; genus Cunninghamia; species Cunninghamia lanceolata. Next base: position 20,645,356 of record BSBN01001250.1, on the reverse strand, counting down.
AGTACAATCTTTTGTCACTTCAACTTCATCCCATTTAATCAGATATTCCACCCCTATTATGATAAACCTTGCTTTTGGTTCCTTTGTGGGGGGATCAATAGGTCTAATAAAGTTAATTGCCCACTTTTCAAATGAGGCTTGCACTAGTACCAACCATAGGGAAATCTCATCTCTTTTGGTAGGTTTACCTACCCTTTGACATACATCATAGTGCCTTTCATATGGGTTTGCATCCTTGAAGAGTGTAGGCCACCATAGACTTGCTAACACAAATTTTCTTGTCGCACCTTCTTTGGAGTTATGTCTTCTAGATATGCCTTCATGAGCTTCTCTTAAACTATTCTCTTTCATGTTCAAGCACAATCCTTCTTATAATTTCATCCCTCCCTATAATATGGAGTTCTCCTTCAATCAATGTATAAGGCAAGGACCTCCGTAACAGTCTGTTTCTATCATTTTAAGAGCTAATTTCTAAATTGATCTGTAGAGAGTAGTTGTGCTACTTTAGAAAGCTCTTCTAGTATCACATTAATTCTAAATAAATTTGCATTAGGTAATTCTTCCTCAATGGGCCTAGCATCTTCCCCTAAATCAATTCTAGATAGATAATATGGTCCTTGATTAAATCTTTCCATGGCTTTACTATGATTTTAAATTTGAATTATTGGAATAGGAGCAATCATTTGTAGATTCTGCCTTGTATCACTCATTTTTCATTAAGCATTTCAATGGCTCATGGTCTATGAAGAATGTGAATGGAGTGGCCAAGAGGTAGTGTCTAAACTTTTGCATCACATGAACCATGGATAGAGCCTTCCTTTCTATTGTGGTATAGTTCCTTTCTACTTGAGATAGCTTGTAGCTAGCAAACACAATTAGATGGTCCTTATTTCCTCATGGTTGGGCTAATATTGCTCTAATTGTAGTGCTATAAGAATCCATGTGTACATGAAAATGGATATTCTGATAATATCTAAACATATAATAATTAAAATTTAAGATAATGCAGAAGATAGATCTCACACAAGAGATGTTTGTGGTCTAATATGCCCTAATATCCAATATATGTGGAAATAGAGTAAACCCTTAAGGTAGGGTAACACCATACAATATTCCTTAAGGAAGAAGCCACTACATGCTATATCTCCAAGTGATCTCCAATACAATATCATACTCCACAAACCTTACAATGATAATCACCTCCTTTATATATACCTCCTCCTAATAACATAATGAAGGGGTAATCTTAACGAAGGCCTACTCAACACCTGATATAATTAATTATACAAGTTGTCCACATGACCCAATATAACTAACTTAAGGGATGTATGCCATATGTCGGCATCTCCATCAACCTAAATACATTGTAATTATTGTCACAAAGGATTTCACCCTGAATGCTAAGCCTTTAAAATCTTGGCAATCCCGTGCAACATGGGATCATTCTCAGACTGTGGGTTGTTTATGGTGAGAATGAACCTTCAGAAGAGCTGGCTCCCTTTAAATGCCCCTTGGATTTGATAAACTTTTGTGGAAAAGAGATAGAAGGATGATTAAATAAATTAAACTAAAATTTATCCTAAGGGGTGATGCACCAATGTTTGAATCCTAACTTGCAATCTGATTCACAACTATTCTTCAATAAACTTGTTCTTACAACTCAAACTAAACAATCTTTACCATATAAGTATTTCACAGGAAGGCATGAAAACAATCCACTTTTGATGAAGGAAGACCAGTGTTTTTCACAACTTAAAAAAATAAAGGAATCACCCGCACAATCTATAACCTATAGTAAAACTTGCACCTTGTATACTTGCATTCACAAAATGAGACAGAAAACTTAAAGGTTTCAACATAAAATACAATAAATCTTATCAAATCATTCAAAAGAGACAAGACACCTGAATCTGAATAGAAGAACACCCAGTTTTATTGAGAAATAGAAGGAAAACTCTGCAATAACTATGAAACTGTTAAAAATAAAATGCTGCTACAGTATAAAACCTGTAAAAAGCTAAGTTATAATACTCAATATCTCTCTCTGCAATATGCAAAGACAAGAAGAAAGTAAGAAATGAGAAAAAAACACAAGTTTTTTTTCCCTATAATACAAAAATCTGTCTCAAAAAGTCAAGGGGGACTCCACTCCTGTCAAACTGCACTCAAAATGATGCATGAATAGTCTGAAAAAGTAACTCCTAGTTGTTGGGCGAGCAAGAGGAAAAAACCTAAAAATAAGGATCCACAACTGCTCCAAAATGAGCTATTTTAGCTCATAACTCCTCCTCTCAAGGTGTTTGACCAAAAAAACTACCAAAAATAGCCTAGTTTGACTCCAAGTTGAGTTTCCAACCTCAGTTCAACTCTATTTCTCTCCTTTGCATGATTTGATGGCAAAAATAAACTATTTTAACAAATATTAAGGCAATCAATGTGTTTTACCTTAATAGGTGTTATGTAATTGTCTATTTCTCTTTCTCAGTTTTTTATGTAACAAATATTAAGGCAATTTATAAGGATATTGCACTTAATAAGTGTTAAAATACAATATTTTGTGTCCCTCTCTCATGCAAAAGAAAAGGGGTTACATAATACTTCACTTAAGTTATACCCCCTTACAAAAGCTTATCAAAGCTATAGTAATGTTCCTTTCATCCTTGGCCTACAAAAAGACCTCAAAATTGTCCAATGATGCAGAATTGACTCAAATGTCAAAAAGAACCCTATAAAGGTCATCATAATATAATACTCTTGATTCTTCAAAACCTAATGATGCTTTTTTTGCTGTCCAAGGTTGAAAGAAAAAGAAAACCTTAAAAAAAGGTCAAAACTCGAATCATACCCTTATATCTCCCCTACTCCTCACAGGCTTTTGACGGCTGCCTAGTCCTTTTAACACTTGAATGTGTTGACCATGGGGAGGGTATTTACTTGCAATAATTTTCTTTTAACAAAGTCATGAAAAGACTTAAGAATTCCCTCCTTTGCAATGAGCCTTGACTTTAGGGCATAATTATGTAGCAAAAGGGCTTTCAAACCCTAAAGATGAGATCATTTTGTTTTTTTAAGTCTCCTTGTTGCTTCCTTAGCACCGCCATGAAGGTTTGTTGCAGCTTCTTGATGAAGGTTTTTGAAAGATTTCTTTTGTTGTTCCAGATCCTCTTGCTTCACCATTTTTACCACTGGTATGTTGATAACTGAGAGGGGGGGGTGAATCAGTTATCTTAATTATTTCAGCTTTCTAAACTTTCTTAATAATTAGTGCAGCATCAATTCAAACAAGCAAACATAACCATGAAATGGAAATACACATGACACAATATTTTTGAAGTGGAAACCCTGTTAAGGGAGAAAACCATGGGGTGATTAACCCAAGATTGTATTCTCTGTTAGAAGAATAGAATTACAAAATCGCACTTGCCAATTAGGGCTTAGTGCCCCGAGCACACTGCTCACAAGAGGCCCACTGCCTACAAGAGACTCACTGTCTACAATTTATAAAGAGTGTAATACAATACTTGAACTGATAAGGAGCACCTACATATGCTGGAGTTCAGTTCCGGTTAAACTCAGAACACTGATCTGCTGCACTTCATCCTTTCTCTTCCTTAGTGCTGCTGTCCTTTCACATACCGGACCTGCCTTAATGCTTTCACTCTGCTCTACTGCTTTTCTTCGCACTTCACCAAAACCACGACACCTCTCACAACTAAATCCATCTTGTATATATATCCGCACAAGTGATTTCATCACTTTTCTAGTTGGCATCCGGAATAGTCAATATTTTCCACGAACTCTGATCTGTCAGCTGAATCCTTGCTTACCAAGTAATGCGGATCAAGGATATACTTGTAGAAGTCATCAATCATGTCGGCCAATCATAACTTATGCCTTAAGAACCTTTACAACATCAGTAACACATCCAGAATAATGTCTGATGTTCTGCCAGTTAGTTCTTCCTCTGTCCACACTGACAATCAAGAACTTGACACTCAAGTATTCATATCTTTTTCTTCATCTATCACTGGAGGCTAAATCCTTGGAATCTATCAGTCAAGATAATCCTCTTGACTTCCCCAAATTTGCACTTCACCAAGATACTTCCTCTGAGAGATCCGGAGCTAACTGTCGGACCTCGCCACATGCTCTATTCTTGCTTACCAGATCACAATACTTTGCAATCTAGCTTCCGGTAGAGACTCATCATGTCCTGCGGATGTGTGGGTTAACCTCTGTTGCCATCAATGATAATAATCATGAAGCTCCAAAGTGTCTCTTGCCAACAATCTCCCCCTTTGGCATTGATGGCAACACTTAGTGAAAAATGACTAAGTGTTATACTATACTCCCCCTTAGCTGATGCTCTGTCTCTATGTACATTTTTCAGAGCTCCCCCTTAGCTGGATACAACATTTTTCACTGCTCATCACTCCCCCTTTGACATCAATGGCAAAGGGTGGGGTCCACACACCAAAATTTTCAAAATTTCAACTATACTTGGCCACATAAGTATATACATATGGCATACTTACATATACTGAAGAATGTCTGCAAAAGTTGTCTTCAATTGGACAAATTCTGTTGCCCAACTTTGCTTCATTCTGTCCAAAATTGATATATGACCGCTTAACAGGAATGCAAATGCATCTGCCCTTTTTAGATCTGTCGGATCACTGGTCCGGGCTGTGATCTAGGCTTCTTTTATGGCCTCATGCATGGCCTCTATCTTAGGAATAATTATTCCTCTAAGTTCATTCAACCTGTTGATTCTGTTTTTCTTCTCTTCTTCAAGCTTTTTAATTTCATTCAAAATTGCAATCATCTGACATTCTTGATTTATTATAGATGTGGTAAGTGGATCAAAATTTTGAGAAAGTTTTCTTAGTTTGTCCTCCTATTCTTTCACTTTCTTCTCAATCTCCACTGTTGCTTTAGACCAGGATATACAAAATTTGTATACATCTCCTCCATCCTTGAGAGCATTTTCCAAGCTCTTTATACCAATACCCATTACTCTCTTGTCATTTGCTATTAGCCCTTGCAACTCAGAGAATCTCTTATCCAAAAACTCTTTCCTGACCTTCTCCTCAGCTGATTTCTCTAGAGAATTGAAATGTGTACTAATACTATTGATCAGAGATTTGAGATTACCGGATGAGGAGGCTGAGGGATCCTTTTGAAAAGATGGCATGATCTTTTCTAACACTCCAGATGCAGCTGCTATAAGCTCACAGTCTTCCATGTGAGACTTCAGGAGTTTTTCTTTGGCCTTTGCATTAGCAAATGAAGCTATCTTCATTGTTTGTACCAGAGAAAGAGAGTCAAAATTAAATGGCCCTTGCAGAAGTTTTGGTTCATCAATTTCCATTGTCTCTTTGTTTAAGAACTTTTTGACAGTTTCTGTAGTGTCTCTTGCCAGAGATAGATTCTTCTTCTCTTCTGTAGTCTCAGAACTGTCTCTTGGAACTTTTTCTCCTTCTACAACCTTGGTACTGTCATCTTCTTTTTCCTTCACCTCTGCTTCTTTCTCCTCTGTTCTTTCTTCTCCTTTGGATCCAGAGTCAGCAGGGGAAACCAGAGGAGTGATGTTTGTTTGTTCATGGGCCACCTCTTCTGGAGCAAAGGATTCTAAGCCCTTATCTTCACCGATGTCCATTAGTTCTTCTGTCATTTCCTCAGTGGATTCCTTTTCAACACCTGTGGCTGAAGGATCAACACCCAAGTCCTCTATAACAGGAAGATTGAATCTTTTGAAAGCATTCCTGAGGATCTCTTCTATTTCCTTGGCTATCTTGTCAGTCTCACCAAGCATGAGCTGATTCATTCTGGCTTTGCTCCGAAATTCATCCTTGCAATCCTTGAAGATCATGTTCATTTGCTTTGAATTCATTGAAGGATATAACTGAATGGCTATATGTTCCCGCATCTCAAGATCTTTTGCCATGGCAGTATTCTTTCTTATTTCTAACTCTTTTTCTAGGCTTTTGGGAATAAGAGATATAATTTCAATAAAAGCCTTGTTATATATGTTTAGATACTTAACTGCTGCTTCCTGCAAGATCTTTTGGTCTGCTTCATTGTAATCATCATAGAATTCAGCCATTGGCTAAAGGTTTCCATCCATAGTGACTGATTTGATGACATCATCTAAAGACAAAGTGGGCTTTTCTACAAATTCTTCTCCCTTTTCTTCTTCACCTTGACCGGTAGAGGGTTCACCGGATGTTTTCTTCTTCTCCTTCTTCATTTTCTTTATCTCCTCATCTGATTCAATTTCTGACTGACATAAGACCTTATGGCCTTTGTTTTAATTCTTTTCTCTCCTCTACCAGATGATTTTGCTTTCGGTTTTGATGTCCTTGAGCTTTTAGCAATGGCAGGTATAGATCTCTTTGATGATCTTGTCCGGGTGGAAGATTCTACCGGAGCACTTTCCTTACTTCCCTTTTCTGCCTCTTTCTTCTCTTCCTCAGCCCTTTCCATCTTTTCCTTGTTGGCATCAAGTGCCTCCTTTGAGATGCCTAAGCCTTTGGCAACTTCTTCAACTTCTTTTCTCACTTTCCTCTTTATTTCCAGTTGTCTGAGTTCCACATGAATTTTTATACTCAATTCTTCAAAGGTTCCAAATCTTTCTGCTTTGGGATCCTTGGGTTGACTAAGCATGTGTTGGACATGCAGCTCCACAAGTTTCTCATCCACCTCATACCCCATCGACATGATCCAGACTGTCCTTGGTTCCACAGCTTCCATTTGGCACTGATCAGTTTCAACCATAAAATAAACTATATCCTTATACTTTTCAACTAGAGATTTGGGAATTCTCTCTCTTGCTTGCATCAAATTTTGGAAGTTCTTGAAATAACCCCACAGAGCTATATTTCTTGTCTTGGCATCTCCAAGCCCATGCAAATAGTCTATGATTTGGATTGCAACAGGTCTGTCATTCTGCTAAACCCAACCACTTGATCCGGGCAGCTCACTCATGAAGCAGAAAAATAGACATAATATCAGCCCACCATACTTGAAGGAATTTTTCTTATTCTTCTTGATCTTCTGTAGATTCTCCAATAGTTGGTTTAGAAGAAGTTCACACAGATCATAGTCAGCATTTTCTTTTAGCATCTGATAAGCTGTATAAACTGCAGTTCCCAGTACTGAATTTTCCCTACTGGAGTGATAAATTTTGTAACCAATTATCATGGATGCAAATTTGATATCCGAATCAATGATATCTTCAATTTTCATAGCTCTCTTGTCAAATTTTGATCTAGTTGCATCACTCACTGTCTGATTCTTGACAGATTTGAGAACAGGTATCCCACCAGATGAATACAGACCAGTTACTGCCCTAATTGCATCTTTGGTGATCTTAAATGGTCTATTCAACCATAGGAAGTTATCATGTACTCTGCTCAACACATATCGGACCCATTCATCTTCTTCAAAACAAGGGAAATGAATGCACTGTGCAAAATGCTTATCCCGGATGGCCTTGAACTGAGGTTTGAGCTCAAAAGAATCATCTATTAACTGATCGTGATAGATATCAGCTAGCTTAGATTCCCCAAATTCTTCAATATTTGCATGAATATATGCCCTAACATCTTCTACATGCAGAATCCCATGCAGAATGCTTGAAAAAGCACCGAGGGGATCAACTTCTAGGGATTTATATGGATGCTTCTTAAATTTAGGTCGTGGCCTATCAGAAATCTTCACTATATTTGGAGTAGTCATTTTTCAAAGATTTGCAGAGAGATATTTGATAACGGAGAATACCTTTTGCGCCTTTCGGTTTCACGGAGTTAGCCGGATCGATTTCTAGATGAATTGACTTCTACAAATGATCTTTGATGAGCTTGAGGAATTTTGTTGTAGAGCTTCTCTTTTCGTTTCTTCTTGAATGCAGAATGAACAAATGCTTAATGAGAAAACCCTTATATTGCTCTGCAAACCCTAATGTCAAGTTGCAATAAATGCTCGACCTAAGTCATTCCGGTTTGCCTTATTCAGATGACTTGAAGAACCGGATCAATCTTGATCTTAAACATCTTGCAGATCTTCCAAATCTTAACCATATTTTATTTGGATGTTTCTCTTATGAACCCTTTAATCCGCAACTCCTCTTGTGCCAGTTCCAGCACCAATTGAATAGTTGGGGGAACAAGGTTTTCTTTGTGTCTCCCCCTGAGCCAGAGCTCACTTATTTAATTTTCGGAAGGAATATCAGCACCAGAGTCTGGTGTGGATCCATCCTCTACATTCTCTGTACTTTTCTTCACCCAAATATTGTTCATCTCACTCTGAACTTCATCCGCAATTACTTTTTGTTTTCCCTTATCTTGATTCTGATTATGATATATCGGACCTCTTTTGTCCTGATTCTTGCTTCTACAGAGTTTTGCAATATGACCGGATCTATTGCAAATTTGGCAAACAACATTTCTTTGCATATTTGATTGATATCCTCTTAATCTGCATTGATTAGCCATATGACCTATTCTATTGCGTGCAAAGCATCTACCATTGAATGAATTGTTAATTTGCATATTTCTGCATTCATAAGATTTGTGACCATACCTTTTGTAGTTGAAACACTGTCCGGAGAAGGATGTATTAGTCTGATTCATTCTCTTTCTGCACTGATTAGCTTTATGACCAAAGTTATTGCAGTTGTGGTAGTATCCATTGAAGGATGGATATCTTTGAGCATTAGGCTGCCTTACCGGAGGTCTTCTAGGCTTGTTCCTTGGATTTTCTGATCCAAAATTCTTCTGACCAGATCCAGAGCTTTCACTTTTTCATACCCCAGGCCACACTTGTCATCTACTCTCTTTTGGCTTTCAAGAAGAACTTCAAGTTGAGCAGAGCTTATCTTGAATTTCTCTTTATATTCATTTGCTGTTTGAAGATCCCTTTTAAGAGAGACTATTTGATCCTCAAGTTTTTCTTCATTATCTTTAGCATCTTCAAGATCAGATTCAAGATGTCTAATAATTCTATCCATCTTGTGGCAATCTTCTGATTTCTCCTTGAGAGATTGTCTTAGATCATCTTCAGTTTTTCTTTTCTCTTCAACCTCTTGGGTAAACTTCATAACTCCTGATTCTATTTCATGTCTTACCATAATGATTTCTTTTGATAATTTTTCACATAACTTGGTTTTCTCCTTCAGATCTCCATTTGTATCATTGGCTTCACCTTGACTTGCCAGTTGCTGTAGTAGCTCCTTTCTCTTTTTCATAGAGAGACTCAATTTGTCTTTTAGTTCTTTTATGAAATCATCAGCCTGTTTGAGTCTTTCCTTTAATTCATTGACTTCAGAGTTCGACTGCTCAAGATCATCAAGGGCAGTCTTGAGTTGCTCCCTTATACCATATACATCCATTTGAATTCCTAGATCTTCCTCAAGTTGTTAGGCTTTGTTAAGAGGTACTTGGATCTGATACCAATTGTTGATAATTGAGAGGGGGGGTGAATCAGTTATCTTAATTATTTCATCTTTCTAAACTTTCTTAATAATTAGTGCAGATCAATTCAAACAAGTAAACATAACCATAAAATGGAAATACACATGACACAATATTTTTGACGTGGAAACCCTGTTAAGGGAGAAAACCATGGGGTGATTAACCCAAGATTGTATTCTCTGTTAGAAGAATAGAATTACAAAATGGCACTTGCCAATTAGGGCTCACTGCTCGAGCACACTGCTCACAAGAGGCCCACTGTCTACAATTTATAAAGAGTGTAATACAATACTTGAACTGATAAGAAGCACCTACATATGTTGGAGTTCAGTTTCGGTTAAACTCAGTACACTGATCTGCTGCACTTCATCCTTTCTCTTCCTTAGTGTTGTTGTCCTTTCACATACTGGACCTGCCTTAATGCTTTCACTCTGCTCTACTAATTTTCTTTGCACTTCACCAAAACCACGACACCTCTCACAACTAAATCCATCTTGTATATATATCCGCACAAGTGATTTCATCACTTTTCTAGTCGGCATCCGGAATAGTCAATATTTTCCACGAACTCTGATCTGTCGGCTGAATCCTTGCTTACCAAGTAATGAGGATCAAGGATATACTTGTAGAAGTCATCAATCATGTCGGCCAATCATAACTTATGCCTTAAAAACCTTTACAACATCAGTAACACATCCAGAATAATGTCTGATGTTCTACCAGTCAGTTCTTCCTCTGTCCACACTAACAATCAGGAACCTGACACTCAAGTATTCATATCTTTTTCTTCATCTATCATCGGAGGCTAAATCCTTGGAATCTATCAGTCAAGGTAATCCTCTTGACTTCCCCAAATCTGCACTTCACCAAGATACTTCCTCTGAAAGATCCGGAGCTAACTATCGGACCTCGCCACATGCTTTGTTCTTGCTTACCGGATCACAATACTCTGCAATCTACCTTCCGGTAGAGACTCATCATGTCCTGCGGATGTGTGGGTTAACCTTTGTTGCCATCAATGACAACAATCATGAAGCTCCAAAGTGTCTCTTGCCAACATGGTAAGCACTCCTTTTACTGTGCTTCTTTTCATTGAACTATGAAAACGCCCCTCTGCCTACTATATCCTAAAATTTTGAGAGCAAATCCTAAATTTCTTGAATAAAATTATTGTATGCTTATTCTGTATCTATAGAGCTTTAGTGCTTGTTATCTAGAATGTTTTTGACTCTGCTTTCAACTGAGCATCATCATTTACAAATTCACCTACATTATCCTCTTCTTAATTTTGGATTGGTTTAGAATCATCCTCCTCCTTGATATCATTCCCTTCTTAAGACACTCTTTTGTTGTTTGCTGAGAAATAAAAGGAACGAACCAGTCTATTCCTTTTCAAAACTTGCTAGTTTTTTTTTTAATATTTAGAGTGTGAAAAGGTATTAGTACTGTTTGCTTTCTCTCTGATGAAAATTGTGAGGTATGCCACTTTGAAAAATCTCTATGTATCATGAATCCCTCCTACTAGGGTTTGCTATTCTTTTGTTGGAAAATCATGAAGGGTTTTACTGTTGTTCTGAGAAAGCTTTGTCAACTTATATGATGGTTGTGATAGCATTGATATAATGGCATTTCTATTCTTTGGAAGCATTATGTCTCTGTATAACTGCATCATATGACCGTTCTCTGACATGTGACACCTCTATGCTTTGGAAAGGTTGCTCATGTGCCTATAGTTGTTACTTGCCATTTGTGACACTTATGTTTAACTAAAACTTGCATCATGGTTTGATCGTCCATGAATGAACTCATTGTTATAGTCCATCTACACTGTGACAATCTTCAAATGTTGATTGTAACTTCTTGATATATGTTCCTTACAATACAAGAATTTCACCTTCTCTAGATAACATTGTGCCATTCTTGAACTCATAGTCCACTCTCCTTGGCCATTGAAATAATGTGTTTCTCATGTTTATAACAGTCATAGACCTGCTAACTATTTTGCAAAAAACCTTTATCATGCAATTTTAAGTTCCTCATAACTTACTGTAGCTTCTTTCATTTGATAACTCTAAGGCATGCTGACTATATCTAACTCTTTCACAGTCACTCTAGCTATTCTTTCATCATTTGTTCTCAAATTTCTTTGACTACTATATGGCTCTAACATTGTTTTCTCTTGTGTTTGTCTCCTAATCTGCCATTCATTATCTCTTAATCTGCCATTCATTATCTCTGTGTATCTGCCCTCTGTGTATGCTCACATGACCCTTTTGTAGCAGACCCTTGGCAATCTAGGAGTCTAGTCCTCTTGAAACCTTTGCCCTATGGAAATCCTTATCTGAGAACGTAGACTTCTGTGATATCTAAAACCTTCTACACTTCATGGCTCTCTTAAACATTGATAAGTAGGAGGTATTTTTCGTAGCATGTCAAATTATGATATTTTATTTTAGGGTTTAACTGCATAGTTTTTGAGTCAAACACATGACCCATATTTCATGAGTAGTGGTTCACATGAACCCATCTCTCATGTTAATGAATGGTCCACTTAGCACTCATTTCATCTAGGTGATGCACATAGGGGTGAAGCATCGGGACTTCCTGGGAGGTCACCCATCCCAATACTACTCTGACTCAAGCGCGCTTAACCATGGAGTTTCCCCCAAGATCAAGCCCACTTAGCTTGCTACCCCATTTGCAAAACCTTCAGCATGTGTTGTGCCTTATGAACCATTCATTATAGAGCCCCTTTAGCTCATCAATTGATAAGTAGGAGGTATTTTTCGCAGCATGTCAAATTATGATATTTTATTTTAGGGTTTAACTACGAAAAATACCTCCTACTTATCAATTGATGAGCTAAAGGGGCTCTATAATGAATGGTTCTGTTGGGTGAATATTTTGTTGTTAACTCGCTAACGGCAAAATGGGTATATCAGCCACAACTATGATGAGACAAAGTCTCTCCTCTCAGCAAGGGGAGGTTCCCTCTAATTACTTAACTTTTGCAAATCAAACAACTTATAAAATTTATGTACACTAAAAACTATGTTTGTGGTGGTTCCATCTCATCTCATTCTCTTTTTTCAGAATAGATTTTTATATTTCAAACTTTTGATAGAAGACTTATAAATTATCATAAAATCACAGAAACACAAAGTTTTCTGTTACCTCACTTACTACTTGTAAATGGAACTATTTGAAGTAGAATGCAGCCCAAAGTCTTCACTCCTCTTCAAGATGACAAAAGTAAATCGAATATAACAACTTGCAGCACAAAGTCTCCAAACTATTGTATTCTCACAAACATGAACATATAACCCACAACTGATTTGATAACACAAAGTTTATCAGAATCAAATTAAGAGCGCTCTTCAATCACTTGAAACAAACTCCACACTTCAATTATTATCAAATAAGATTATGATAGCAAGACGTAAGAACAAACTATCACAACACAAATAATCCCAAGACAAAGATTGGAATTGAACTCGCTTTCTTGTATTGATAAGTATTTGAATATTGATTTTCACAAAAAGCACAAAGTCTTGATTTGCTTCTCAATTCGCCAGAGTTTTCTTGCAATAGACAAAAGATAATATTTACAAAAGAGGCCCCCTTTATTTATAGGGAAAGACCTTGAGAAAATTTAGGAAATCTACAACTACTTTGACTTATTCAACAAGAGAGTCCTATTTGACTTAGGACTTCTCTTGTTTCACATGTAATTACATTTTGAAAAATTACATATGTAGATGTCCAAAACAAAATTCAATTTACATAACATCTAAGAAAAACAAGCTAAGGCACTAGCTTCCTCCATCTTTTTTCCTCAGGAAGTTCTGGTACATAGTTTGAACAACTGACATCTCGCATGCATCTGGTTTCACTGTGTTTTCAGAGATGGTGCGAGCTCAGAGAATTGAATCTTTCACCACCTTTACCGCCTTTTCATGCTTGTCTAAATTATCCTTCAGGTTCTCTAGAGTCGAATGTTGATCATACAGGTTATCCATTGAGAGCACAGAGGGAGCTTCCTCTTCAAATTTCTTTTGTACCATTTCTTCAAAAGAACTTATCATTTCCTATGCTGTGAGGAAACTATGATCTTCCCTTGTCAAGGTGCAAGGAAGTTCTTCTAGCCGGTGTAGGAGTGTGACATCACTATCTTCGCTGGCTTCTCGAGCTTGGCACAGATCTTCAAGTAGACTCTTTATTATGAAAATACAATGAGCTAGAGTCTCCTTAGTCTTGAGATATGATTCCCTGTTGGTGATGACCCCAATGGTGATTAGATTCTTTATCTTGATCTTCTTCATATCTATCCACTCTTCTAGGCTCTCTTCTTGATCTTGCAGCTCTTGTGAAAGTAGATCTACCAGATTGTCCAGCTCAGCTTTAGCTTTGTCCATTTTCTCCTTCCTTTCCACAGCGGTTTTTAACAGAACTCGTCCTTGAGCCAACAACCGCTCCACTACATCCCCCACTATTCTACCTCTAGCTTGGGCTTTTTCAACCTTCTGTATCAAGGGATCTTCGACTGTCACTGCCATTGGTTCTACTATCTCTAATGATTTTACTATATTCTGAAGGACAGTGGCTAATTGTTCCACTTTTGCTTTGTACTGCTCTTTCTCCCTCTTGGCTTCATCATACTTTTCAAGTAGGGTACTAGCAGTGGTCTGGAAATCTACTTTGACACCCTCATGAGTTACTTTACCAAGCTCAACCCTTGAGATGACATAACTGCTCATGTCAAAAGTATCAACCGTGGCATCTTCAGGAGGTTTGGCAATTTCGGCATATCTAATTCCCTTTTCAGTGACCAGCCTAGAAACAGTCTTAGGCTTCTTCTTCTGGTTCTTAGCTTTCACGGGCAATATCTTTTCAATGTCAATCTCATCAGGTGAGATGGCTTGCTTCTTCCTCTTTGGAGTATAGGCAGATAGCCATGGAGGAAGTAGAGAATCGCCAATAGCCGGAGAGGGATCTCCTACTTGCTTAGCTGGCTCCATGCTTGTTCCCATGATGGTGACAATTGGACTTGTGTTGGTAAACACAACACCTATATCAACAACCTTTTGTGAAGCATCCAGAAGGTTCTCTAAGACAATTTGTTCCCTGATATCAAAAGATGGGGAAGATAAGCTTGGAATGGAACTAGAAGAATCAAAAATAGTTCCAAAGCTAGCTTTCATGGACGGAGGAGTATTGTCTGAAGAAATAACAAAAATTGGAGAAAGAGGAACATTTGAAATTGCTAGCAAACCATCAGAAACCAGAACATGAGGAAGAGGTGTAAGGACTTGTGTCTTGGAAGGAAGATCTTTCACAGGAGTCTGAGGGGAACCATCAAGTCGCTCTACCTCTGTATCTTCATCTTCACCTTGTTCAACTTCATCAGATACCTTTGTCTTAGACCTTTGAATATTTTGTTCTTCAGTCACAACATCTTCAATTTCCATCTGATCATCAGTAGTATCTTCAACATCTGACTTAGTAGCATCAGAAGCCTCTGTGGTTTCCTTTTTCTTTCCTCCTTTAGATACAAATTTGATCTTTGGTTTGTGTACCTTGGAGGAAGAAGGGGTGTCACTCCTATTCTTAGTTCGGTTCTCTACCTTCTTACCTGTTTGCTCATGCGTTCCCTCTTCGGACCCTGTAAGGAACTCTTTCAACTTAATTCCCTTACTTTCCAACCACAAGTTGGTGTTTGCCAGTATTGGTTGGAATCTTTTCCTGATAGATGTCTCCTCCTTGACTGACCATTTCACCTCTGGGAGAGGTGAAGCCTCAACATTCTCTACCTCATATTTGTGATCTAGGACATCCCCATCATCCTCCATTCCATCTAGAATATCAGCGAGTCCTAGTTCTTCAATTTGGCTTAGATGAAGTCTGCAGAAATCTAGTTTTCTAATCTCATTTTGAGTCCTGAGATCTGCCCATATGTCTTCGACCATTGGCTCATGAAAATTTGACTTCCTCTTGATTGTATCTTGAACCCTTCTGAAGTCAAAATGATTTCTTTTCTTGTAGGTCTTCATGGTGACCAACTGCAACTCGGAGTCAATTATTTTTGCTTTGTTGGCAGACTGAACCGAATACCTCCCAATTTCAATGGGAAACTTTATCCCTAACCTCTTAAGCTCCATCTGTTTGTTGTGTACCACAATCAGTTGTCTGCAAAGCTCCATAAGAACAATGCGATCACTGGGATACCGTGGCAGCATGTAAGGGTAACCAGGATAATATCCTACCCGAAGATATGTAAAGGTGGGAAATTGCAAGAACAAGCAACCAAAAGAATTTACAAGCTGCCAAGCTTCATCAGAAACTCTTCTTTGAACCAGTTCACCATCCCACAAGAACATGAAAACTGAGAAGAATGCATCATTGCCTCTTCTAAAATGATGAATTGACCCCTTCAGAGCGATTTGTGGGTAGTATTCATACACTGGGACCAATCTCCTATCCCCTACTTGGGTTAAACCTGGAAAGTTCCTCATGCTTACAGCAGCATAGACAAGATAAGAGGTCATGTAAAATTTGAAGGTAGTATTGACTCTTACTAGTTGCTCGTGCAAAGCATTGCTGATCTGTTCACCCCAGAATATCTTCTGGTTACCCCGTAGAATCACCTTGATGTAAGTGTACATCCAGTCCTAGAATTTGGAAGCAGAAGGGAGTCCTCTGATTCGACTCAAGAGAGTAATCAAATCACACACTTCCTCCACAAAATCACTCCTGTGAAGGTCTTTTGGCCATCTGGTCAAAGTTGCCCTAGGAATCTTTAACCATTTGTTGTTTATGTGCCTCTTAGCAGATTCCAAGTCATTGTCATAGTCTTGTTGACCCTGAGCAAAATCAATCTACCTAACGTTTTCAATTGGTGGACACATGAAGATTTTGTCCATGAATTCTACGTCCAATCTCACGATTACATTTCCCTGTGAGTCCGTCACAGCTCTAGTGTCTCTGTTGTAGTGGCTGGCCACTTGTAGAACAAATTCAAGATTATGTGCACTGACTGGAAATGATGCAACCAAATGAATACTACTGTCAATGATTTTCTGCATATGCTTGGAGGGATTTGCTTGTTTAGTTCTATCTATGAACTCGGCCATGTCTACGTGCCCAATTTTCGTGTCTCTGATTTCATCAACGTTTGACTGTATTGCCGTTACCGGAAAGACACCCTGGTACTTGTACTTCATGGCTCTGGACTTTGACGGAGATGATTCTGACATGAGCTCTGGAGAAAACTGTGAATTTGAACACCACGAACGTTGATTGAGAACTACAAAAGGCCATGATCTCGCAGTTAGGGGAAAAATTGGATAAACTGGGTCAACTGCGTTTTGACAATCATGGACAGGAAAACATGCATTTAAAGGGCTTGAGTGTGCAAATCAAGGTGAAGGTGAAAGCAGGCTTTTGGTTTTGAAAAGTGAATTTTCCAGTGTTGGGAAAAATCAGGAAAATGTGCTTGAGCGGGTGATTTGGCCGCCATTGCAGGTTGGGAGAGACTTCAGGTGTAAAGGTGGTTGAAAATGCCGCTATTGCATGTATTTTGGAAAGTTTTGGTTTAACATGCTTGAGTGGTTAAAATGACCGCTATCACATGTAACTTAGTGAAAACCTCAAGTGTTCGGGCAGGTGTATCAGCTGCTCTGGCAGGGGAATGAACATGCGAGTTTCAATGTAAGGGCAGGTGAAAATGCCGCGCGAGCATTTGGGAGTCTATTAATTAACATGTTCCAGTGGTCAAAATGACCGCTCCTCCATGTTATGAGGAGTTTAACTTCAAATGCTAGGGCGGGTGTGTCAGCCGCTTCTGCATGTAGAATCGAATCTGATGTTTAAAGTGTTCGGGCAGCGACAAACGCCGATACTACATAGGATAGAACTCTTCAGATTTAAGTGTAAGGGTTTCAAGCGGCAATCTTTGTCATCTTTGCACAGTTCGAAGACAAGGTTAGTAGAGTCGGGAAACTTCGCCGACATCACACAATGGTTTATGGCAAGGGTTTTGTGGGCCTAAGCGATAAAAACCTAGAGGCTTGTCAAAACAAAACCTAGGGCATCTCTGATGTATGGGATGGAAACAAACAGAAAACATACAAGCGGACCTTACACAACAAAAATGTAACAAAAATTCTAAAACAAAAATCTAAACGATATACATCACAAATAGTGAGGAAGGGGAACGAAAATAAAAGAGAAACTTACCCGTCTAAAGCTTGAAACCCTAGGTTCGATGCCGATGGATTAGGTCGATCCCTTCAACGGCGCGATCAAACAATGTTGGAGGAGTCCAGAGAATAGCTCGGGGGAGAGAATGAAATGGCAAAATAAGCCATCAAAACATATTAAATCACTCGAACACAAGTGTTAAGTGAGTGGCACGAGTGGCCATTAATGGCACTCAGTGATCAAGATTCCGAAGATCTCATTCGAGCGGAGGTTTTGGCCACTACGGTACTAAAATCAACAAATATGTAATGGCAGCGAAATTTACCACCTTTACATATTTGATGGAAAACACATGTGATGGCGGTAAATTTTGCCTCCATTACATATTAAACTTAAAAACGATGCAATAGCGGCGAAAAATGCCGTCATTGCATTACGTAAGAACAAGTCAAAAAATAATATGTAGGAGCGGCATTTTTCGCCGCTCTTGCATATCAAGAGTCAAAAAATTTACCAACTCCTAAAAAATGACCAAAATGACATTTTTACTAGTTTACGACTTTAAATGATCCTCGCGAATATTAAGAAATCAATTCAAGGGAATGTCGTAGACGAGTTTAGAATGTCAAATGACTCCGCACGAGACCAAGGAAATCTTTTCTCAATTTGTGATCTTAGAGTGTAGATTCATGAAACGGTCAAGTTTCGTGGGGTTGTCTACAAAAACGAGCGTAGCTGATTTTGAGAACAACAGGTTCATAAGGCACAACACTTGCTGAAGGTTTTGCAAATGGGGTAGCAAGCTAAGTGGGGTTGATCTTGGGGGAAACTTCATGGTTAAGCGTGCTTGAGTTAGAGCAGTACTAGGATGGGTGACCTCCCAGGAAGTCTCAATGCTTCACCCCTGTGTGCATCACCTAGATGCAATGAGTGCTAAGTGGACCATTCATTAACATGAGAGATGGGTTCATGTGAACCACTACTCATGAAATATGGGTCATGTGTTTGACTCTTGAAACCTATGCAGTTAAACCCTAAAATAAAATATCATAAGATCTCTTAAACATGGTTGTTCTACTATCAACCTACTTGGTCATTGTTGTCCTGATTAGTCTCATCTTCCTAGTATGACTTGTTTTTAGTTTGTTGTCTTCACAACTTCAACCTGAGTCTCTTGAAGTATACATACCTCTAAAAGAATATAAAACTTTCAACACCTTATAGGATAACTTGACAGCCTTCTACCTCTTGTAACAATCTTTTAATGATTGTCTAGCAGTCTTTGACAACTGCTACATTGGACTGCTCTCCTGGCAATACTTAAATGAAACATATGTATGTACATTAACCTCCTAATACATATGCTATGTTTGTTGTGTTACAAGCTTTCTTCAGAAAATCCTAACAAAGAATAAGACTTTGCAATTTTGACAAGGCATGAGACAATCACAGACTCTGTTCTTACTTTTACAACACTTAACCAACACCACAAGATCTTCTATGAAGTTTCTCACAAGCTGTCATCAACCCCTGCACTTTATGCTTTTTAATGTTAACTGTAGGGTTAGCTAACACTTCTCTTAGACCTATGTATTTAAGATTTGTGTTTTTTTTTTACTATCTCAACAATCACATGAATGAAAATCTTGCAAGGTCTATGACCCCTGACAAAGTCTCAACATTGTTTTCAACTGCTCTTTATATGGGTTTAAATGAGCTTCTAGACTCTTGATAAGATCTTCATGTTCTCTTTTGCAACCTTGCATCAGTACTGCCTCTGAGATCTCAGCTAACTGTCATTTGCTGCCTCTGTAGGTCTTTCTCCAGATGAGAATGGAGTGTCCCTTTGTCAAGCCTTGTATCTCTTATACTATGTTGTTCAATGGATCTCTCTAGCTGTGATATGACTGCTCCTCTTATTTTGATAGTCATCCTCTATTTGTATTGCTGCTTCTTTATGCTATTGTGTATGCTTGACAGTCATCACAATAATTGCTTTTAGACTATTTGAGAAATCACTCTACATCACTCTACTTGCAAATCAGCCACTTCAATGGTCAAACACTTCACTAGCAATTTACATTTCCTTCACAACGAAAGTGGTAAATATTTGTTCTATTTTTTATTGCCCAAACTGAGCTTCTAGTTGTTGGAGTAGATGATATTTAAGAATAGCCTTTGAGACAATCACCTCCTTCACACCTTTTACTACTCTTACACCTGTTATATGCAATGCTTTTGCTATTCCTTTGAGATATGGATTGTCTTTGCATCCCTTTGATGTTGGACTGCATTAATTCTTGACTATTATACTTTATCCTACTACCTTTATTGATCTATTGTGAGTCCTTTCTAGTAATAATGGCTACTTCTTAGCTGGAAGTGACTATCTTCAGAGTTGGACTATCCCTCTTTCACCTATATACAACCTTTTGACTACTTTTTGTTGCGCCATGACTACTGCTACAACTTTGGAGGCTCCTGTTGATGATTGTCACACTGGTCTTATAAACTGTCCTTCTTACTCTTGTAGCTTCATGGTCTTCATGACAAATAGACCCAATGGTCATCTATGTCTTTGTCATTCCTTGTATGATCATCATGTACTCAGCGTTCCTTATCCTCTATGACAAATTATATCTATGTCGTTAGTGATTACTCTATAAGCACTTATACCTGCACAGTGAACAAACAAGTTAAGAAAACAAATAAGGTTTATGGCCTCCTCTTAATGATTGTTTTATCTTCCTCTTTGCATCCTTTTATGGTTGTATGGCTGCATCCTAGAGTTACTGATCTCTATTATCCTCCTCCTCAAATGTTTATGTCAGATAGCAAGTACATTTTGATGTTATTGCATATAGAAGTGGAAAAGATACCTTGGGCTCTAATGTTCTTCTCCCATTCTCTTTTGTAGGTCTTCCTGGAGATATCAATGGGACAAACTGAAGATGATGCAGATGTCAGTGGGATTCGTCATTCATGGAATGATGGGTCCCTTTTCTCTTTTATATGTTTCCTTTTACTTCAGATGTACTTGTTATCGTTCATTGCATCATATATAGTTAATCCCACGACTTGTGTGGGATCATATAAACACTTTTCTTTATGAATATAAACATTTATTTCATGCAATGACTTGTGTATCATTTCCCTTTTTCATAAATCAATTGCACATAAAAATAAACTGAACATTATTGTATGATATAGATGTTTATAATTATGAGTAGACTCAACAAGATTTTATGTACCTTTTTTATCACTTGATAATGTATCAAACTGCAATGAATGAACTGTTGGTTCTTTCTCTCTGAATTGGTAGAGGGTTTGCCAGTTCCAATGCACAGGCAGATTCGGCCAATAAGTACAGGAGGTTGTGTGAGCTGCCTCCCCTTCACTTCTAGTTTTGCCACACCAAGGGGGGTATCCCTATAGCTAAAGATTTAACCTTGACTTGCCCAATGACAAAAAAATTTAGCTTTACAACAACAGGCAGAATACTCTCATGTATGGACCAAGATTTTCATGATAAATCACAAGTTTGGCAATGCTCTTGGACGTATCTAATTGGTTGGGAATGAGAGTATGTAGGGGTCCTATTTCTAATCCTACAAACTAACAGGTTGGAAATATGAAATGATTTGTATTTATGTTTTGGATGCAAGACAGGGGGTTTTGGATCATAACTACTACACAAGGGCAGACCAGTGCCTATCTCAGGGCAAGGAGTCAACTAGACGTATACAAGTGAATGATTTGCACTGGCATTCAAGTTTCAAGGGGTTAGAACTGGTATTTGCCTTACAAACATGACCCAAGACTGAGTATTTAGCTGCCTCTACTTACACATATCCCAGCTGACATACAATCTTCTTCATACTAACCTAAAACAGTTTAAATTACTCCTTGAATGGAAGTCAAAAGTTAAGCATGCAACATAGAAATCTATATCCTAGAATCTAAGTAACCCTTAGCAACCAGATTCAAAAGAAGGGATGCATACAACAATGGAGACAAATAGCTAAACACATGCAACAATGCATTTTTCATATAAAACAACAATGAAACTGAAAATATGTGCAACGTGCACTCAAATGCAACTCATAAACTCCAAAAGAGACAAAACAGCCCAGAAAAGCTCTATTTTCGCTATTTCCTCCAAAAAAATTGCCCAAGTCTTCAACCACCGAAAAATGAGTGACACAGTCCTCTTTATACAGCAAGAACGTGCCCTCAACATTCAAGTACATGGTCTTTTCAAAATTTTGGCAGATACAATGCACCATCAAAATGGCACCCAAAACATTCAATGCAGTAGAGAGACAAAGAGGAAAGGAGTAGGTGAGATTAGGATGTGAGCCGCCGACTGAAGATTTTCTCCCTTAATTGGGTAGTTGATCTGTCAATCAAGACCATGCCTCTACAAATTTTGCCATTAATGGCCAACCTACCCGTAGCTTCTGAAAGTGCAACGGTCACGTGCTTTGCAATTCTTCCCGCTTGAAATGCGACTACGGACACACAAGATATCCTCTCTTTCTAAAAATTTGAAACTAGCCATCGATTTCCCTCTTCCCCGTGATCCATGGCTTCAAATCACACATCCACCATGAAAATCCACATTGGCATCATCGAAAAATCTTCCACCAATGAGATCGCACCACGTAGGTGCCCTTTTTCCATCGCTGACTTTTCCCTCTTCCATTTTACCTTTTTCGCCCATTTTTGCCCTCAAATCTTTGTATATGCAGTTGTATATACATACAACTACCCTTGGACACGTGGCGGCCTGCCATTTGATCACTATCGCTAAGTACTGGCCTCCTTATCAGTGATCCATTATATCTCCTTTTGCATCTACGGTTGTATATGAGATTGTCTATACATACAATCACCCTGCATACAAGTGCGGACCCCAAATCTATATGAAACAAATTGAAATTTCAATCGGGTCCGGGCATTGTATCTTCCTCCTCTTGTATATCGCTTTGTACATTGCACATACAAATGCAATATACATACAATGTGGATTCCATCACACATATGAGGCAGATTGGAATAAATTTCGAATCTGGCATTGTATTGGCATCTTTGCATCTCACATTGTATATCGCACATACAACCTGCGTACCCCAACCACCTAACCCCCAAAATTAATTCCTCCTTCGCATCTGGATTGTATATGTGCTCTTTGTATCTTGCATTGTATATGCACATACATACAATCGCGGGACATACAGCTGTGCGGGCCCCACCATGCTTTTGAAGACCATTGACTTTGACTGCTCCCGCTCGTATATTTCTTTGTATCTGCTCATTGAATGTCTGATTATATATTGGGAACATACATTCCCAATATACAATGGCGGACCCCAAATCTTTATGACACAAATGCAACTAACTCCTCAGCCATGTCTGCCCTTTGCACCTGCCCACTTGTATATGCAGTTGTATGTTGACTTGTATATTCACTTGTCTATTGTACACATGCAATAAACAAACAGAACTACATACATATCCCTATGCATATCGGCTTTGCATAATGCCTTTGCATCTTTTCTTCTTTGCACATTGCCTTGTATGTGCACTTTGTATATCTGATATACATTCACCTTTGCGTCTTCATCGGCCGTCGGGGAGACCTCAAACTGAGCCACTGATGGATGCTATCACGCTGAAAAAACCTTAGGATGCCCCCCTTGTATGTCAGCCTTGTATGTTACTTTGTATATGCATCGGGCCTTTGTATCTTTTGCCTATGTATAGACTTTGCATATCTCTTCTTTGCACCTGTGACTTGTATATGAGATACAATCGCCTTTGTATGCACCCGCCAGGTCCGATTTGATAATATTTGAAATCTGGGATTGTATGTTTTGCATTGTATGTCATATTGTATATTGAACATACATACAATCCCCTTTGTTGAAAACCTGTGGATCCGACCACCATTTTAACCAGATTTGAACACCTTTTGAAGTCCGACGTTGTATCT
Organism: Cunninghamia lanceolata; assembly: GCA_027924645.1. Taxonomy (NCBI): domain Eukaryota; kingdom Viridiplantae; phylum Streptophyta; class Pinopsida; order Cupressales; family Cupressaceae; genus Cunninghamia; species Cunninghamia lanceolata. The sequence goes on along the minus strand of BSBN01001250.1, from coordinate 20,621,689 downwards.
ACCTTGTTGTATATCGAATATACAACAAAATATACATGCAAACTTTTACATACAAGCAAGGAATATACCGAGAATATGCGATATACAACCCGATATGCATACAACCATTTTTCTCCATTCTGAAGCCGATTGAAATTCTTTTTCGGGTCCGCCAATGTACAACTACACTTGTACATACAAAGACACATACGAGCGGCCATATACAAATATACATGCATAAAAATGTGAAGGCCGATGGACTTAGAAAATTTTGAATATTTACAATGAAAATGCCTACAGATTTTTAACTCGAAACCTTAACTCCAGGTGCAGGCACCAACATGAACAAAGACACCAACTGCAACACAATCTACAATACATAGATTAGCTTCCATTTCTCCTGTCATTCCTAGGATATCTCCTTCTCTATTGGAGTATCCTTTCATCTTATCTGGCTCATGTAGCAACTCTTATTGAGCTGCTACATGATCTTGGTAATATGATCATCAGAATGGTCCTCCACCCAGACAGTAGGCCTTCTAGGGTTGACTGAGAACCTGAACCTTCTTCTCCTTTCCTCTTGAGTCTATTTGTTTCTTCAAAGCAACAAAAAATTAATTCATTTATAGCCTGACCTAATTGGGTTGGAAAGCACAAGTAGGTAACAATAATATCATATCCCTAGATACATAACATGCCATCTCTCCTTGACATGTTTCATCTCCAAAACATGAGAAGAAGCCAAATAGTAAGACTGTCACAAGTTGTTACAAATGTGTCACCATGACCAATCATCCAACCATCCATAGTTGATCTTCACAATGGTTTAATCTTGACAGTACCTTGATCCCATCCTTGATCCATATTTTATTGCACCTATTTGATTCCATTCCTTATCAAAGTTAGTCCTCCTTCGTTGCCATGAATAACCCTTACTTCTATGATACCATTGATCATTGTAGTTGTTCCTTTGATTCCATGTAGGTCCATAGTGATTGGATTGGTGTTTCCATGTAGTATCATTCCTCCATGATGATTTCCTCCATGATTCTTGTCTCTCACAATGATGTGGATGACTATATAGCACCCTTTGCTATCATTGGAACCTCATCTAATTCTTCATCATTTTTTGCCACTTGTTTTGTTGGCTCATGAAGAGAATTACCTATCTCTTATTTTTTCTCTACTTCTTTATCCTCTTGTATGTCTTCTAATTCGTTGGTGTAATATTTAGTAGATTCTTGAACTTTCTCTTCCTTGACTTTTCTTTGGACTTCATTATGTGTGATATCTTGTAATGTGACTTTTTTCCTCCTATACCAAAGCTTCATGAACTTCTTTTGCACATTGATGTTTAATGTTCCCAAGGATAACCAAGAATAATATCCAACCCATCCATATCAAAAGCAAGAAAGTTTAAATGCAAAACATATTTATCCATAGAGAGCTTCAAATCTTAAAAAATTTGAATATCCTTACCCGATATTTGACTGTTCTTGATGTGCTTTGCTTGTACTTGTAGCTTCTTGGCTAATTCCATGTTGATGAAGTTATACTTGCTGATAGGGTTTATAGAAACAATAACCTTTTCCTTTTGAATACATCCTTGAAATTGAAGGAATGAATCTTCCTTCCTTGGAACTAAAGTACATGCACCTATATCCTTCATCTTCTCTTCCTTTCCTTCTTTTTCTTCTTTGTCTTCTTGTTCTTCATTTTCTCTTCATTTTCTTGTTTTTTTCCTTGTTCTTCTTCTTCTTGATCCCATCTATATTAGAAAGCTTGTTCTGGTTCATCTAAAGAAGAAATATCCTCATGCAAATGGTGAATACCATTTGTAAGCTTCACCCCTTAATTGAAAATAAAAATCTGATTTCCATCTTCCCTCTTAACCACAAGCTTATTTATATTGGTGCCACCATTCTAATGCATCTCCACTTCCATCATAATTAGGAATCCTCATTGAAACTAGGGTTTCTAAATTTTTCCAGCATACTCAACATTGATTGAATTATTTCATAATGTTTTTAGCCTAAAAAATAAAAGTATAAAGAATAGACTCTTGATAAAATTTGGCAAGCTTTCTAGAAATATTAAAATCTCAAAAAAACTCCATGATTTGTGGCCTATAAAGTGAAACTATGAAAAATAATTAAATTGCAATAACTCACTCAATATTGATGATAGAAACCTTATGTTTGGACTGTAGCATCCTTAGATGATCCTCCACCTTCAGTAAGAAAATTGTAGAAAAAATTGTAGTTGTTTGAAAGATATAGATGAATCTCTAAAATTTAGGGTTTTGTCCACATTTTCCCAAATCGTAGCTTTGATACCACTTGAGAAGATCCAAACATATAATAATTGCAATAAGATAATGCAAAAGATAGATCTCATACAACATAGGAGATTTTTGTGGGCCAATATGCCGTAATATCCAATATATGCAGAAATAGAATAAACCCTTAAGGTAGGGTAACCCCATACAATACTCCTTAAGGAAGAAGCCACTTCATGCTATATCTCCAAGTGATCTCCAATACAATATCATACTCCACACACCTTACAAAGATAATCACCTCCTTTATATATACCTCCTCCTAATAACATAATGGAGGAGTAATCCTAATGAAGGCCTACTTAACACCTGATATAATTAATTATACAAGTTATCCACATGACCCAATATAACTAACTTAAGCGATGTGTGCCACATGTCAACATCTCCATCCACCTAAATATGTTATAATATCATATCCCTAGGTACATAACATATTCCAATCCAAAAATACTAGGATTGGTGCTTCTGCTATTTTCTTCTTTAGTGTGTCAAATGCCTCTTGGCATTGATTTGTCCATTGAAAGGTATTATTTGTTTTCTTTTCCATAAGATCTTCTATTGGTCCTGCAACTTCCACATATCCTTTAATGAATTTTCTATGGTAGATATTATAACCCAATAATTTTTTACTTTAGTAACTATTTTTGGGGCTAGAAGATTTAAGATTATTGCCACTTTAGTGGATCTACCATTAAGCCTTCTTTTCATATGATATAACCTATTAATGTACCATATGGTATCATAAATAGGTATTAATTCAAGTTCAATTAAATTTGTAGGCTTTTGCATTGTTCCAACATCATACAAAGTACTTGAACATGATTTTGGATTAACCCATACATAGTCCAATTATCGAGGTATACCTTTAGAAACTTGTGAATAAAATCCTTAAATGTGTTGATCATTATTCTGCTAAATATCTTCGATGCATTATTTAGGCCAAATGGAATTATAGTGTACATGAAATACCCCCATTTACTTTCAAACATGGTTTTAGGATGATCTTATTCCTATATTATCACCTGATAATACCTTGAGAAGCTGTCTGTTAAAGAGTACAATTCCCTGCCTACTACTGATTCAAGCACTTCTCCTATAAATGGAATGGGGAAGGGAACTTGTACATATGCCTTATTGAGCTCTCCAAAGTCAACTCACACCCTTATTTCACTTGTTTCCTTATGTTATACAACCATAAGACTTATCCACTCAACATTCTCTACTAGTTTGATTATGCCACCAACTAGCATTTTGTCTAATTCATTCTTAACTCTATTTTTTACATTAGGATTAAGTCTGTAAAGTCTCTTCCTCTATGTCTTTGCACCCTCTTTTGACTATTGTTTTTTTACTTTGGCTTCCTCCTTAATGCCCTTAAGATTTGTGAAAGTGAGGGGAAATAGATCTTCATATTCTCTTAGTACCTTCACAACTTGCATAACTTGCTTCTCATCCCAATAGTCTCTAATTTAAGCAATTTTAGGGCTCCCTTCCATTGTCATTTCTCTTCTCTTGTTCTTAAAGGTTGGTTGAAGTATTCATTTTATAGTGCATTGGTAGTGGCTATCTCTCTTTCTCCCTCGTTGACTTCTACTTCTAAATTTTGAGGATCTTTTTTGTCATCCCCATCTTCTCTTGTCTTTCACGGAGTATCCATATTATCCACCCACTCTATGAGTTTCAAATGCACTTTTATTTTGGTGGTATGGTCTGATACCTCTATCTCTACACATGTTTTGACTTCTTTTGTCGATGATAATATTATTCCCTTTATCTTTTCTAGCGCATTATTTATAAATCTGTTGGAGCTATATAATGAGAAAGTTTTACAAAAGTCATCTTGTACTATATTCCAATCTTTGGTTTATCCTCTCTTCTCTTGGTTGATGTACCAAGTGTTTATGATAGAAAATAAGGTCCAGTAAAATATTTGAGTATAAATTATATCATCATATTCTCTTTTGTTATCCCAATCCCTAATTCAATTCTCTAAATGTGTCTCAGGTTTTATCTCACTGTAATATTTAATGATAACCTTCCAATCCCCTTCTTCTAGTAGGTACTTGGTTTTTATCAAAACTATGAATACTTTCCAAGTTGGGATGTTCATCTTGTGGGTATACCACCACCTTGCTACATCACATTTAGAGTATCATGTAGTGCTCTATTCTCACATCTTCACTCTTAAATCTCTTTTCCATGCCCTCTATATAGGTTATCAGGTCTCCTACTCCAAAATGTCATGGGAGTTTAATGTGTGAGATGCCTCATGAAATGTGGTTCAAATGATATGAAATTTTGGTATTTTGCTCTTCTATATTGCTATTTTACTTTCCTAAATTTTACTGCAAGTTTCCATTATTTGTGGTAATGTTATTAGGCCTTTTCTCCATTTTCCTTAAACTACATACCCTTCTTTCTCCTAATATCTATTGTGATGTTCACAACACGCCCCATTATGCTCCTTAGCAAAATGGGGACCCCTGCTGTTGCTTTGCTTTTTGCTTCTGCTTGTGTTGTTTTGCTTGGTGGTAAAGGGAAAAGAGAGTCAAATTTGTAAACTTTGTTAAAAATATGGAAAAATGCATTTTTAGTACCCTTGCATGATGTGGTTGGATTCCTTGTGAAAAATGAGCCAGGGTTGCTTTTTGAACCATCTTAAAATTCGCCATATTTTGCAAGTTATGATCATTTTAGTAAAATGTACATTCAGGTTTGTCTATCGCTTGGCATATACAAAGTCCTTTGTATGCGCAAAGTTATATTTTTTATGCTTGGTCGCTTTTGTACATTCGAGCTTGTATATTCTAACATACAAGCAAAATATACATTACAGAATATACATAGCGGACCCGAAATCCTTATCAAATATTGAAAAGTCGTTGTATATTCGGGCTTGTATATTTTCATATACAAGCGGAATATACAAGCGGACATACATAGCACTGTTCACATACAATGCATTGTTCACATGCAAGTGTGAAAGATGCAAGCGCCCATATACAAGCGCCGGACCCGAAGTAGTTATTCAACAAGGTTAAATCCTTGTATATGCGGGCTTGTATATTGGCGATATACAATCAAAATATACAAATGCCGGAATCGAAGGGATTATCAAATGGAATTAATGGCTTGTATATCGCGATATACATAGGTTTTGAAAGGAGAAAGACTTGGTCGAATGCATTACGAAATAGACATTGGCGAAACTCTTGCCGATAAAGGAACATCGGCCAAGGTATTGTCATCGGCGAAGGAAGTTTGTGAGTCGCCGATGGGCGATCTCACGCCGATGGAGAATAACGAGGGGGTCGTCGGTAAGAGTCTCACTGACGAAGAGGCATTGATGAAACAATAGTGATCGGTGGAGAGTTTTTTTTTATCACGCCGATAATATGGATCTCGCCGATAGAGGAAATAACAAGTAAGGCCATCGGCCCAACTGCGAACATCGGCCAATATATTTTTTGACACGCCGATGGCGATTGTCACGCCGATGGGTGGGAAAGAACAAGGCGGTGGAATTTTAAATGATTTTTTTGGCGCCTGTGGCATTTTTTTTCGGTCAGCGATAGTTGACCCGGTGTTTTTTGAGCAGTCTATATGCATTTTTGAACGCGTTTTGAGAGTTTTTTGGACCTGATTTCCACATTTTTGCAGTGTCACCTGGATTTAAACAGATATTTTAGTTTCCTGTTGTTTATTTGATAAATTGGTACTTATTGCTTGTCTTGTCTTGCAGGCTTGCAGTTGAGGAAGCAGCTGGAAATTCCACACAGTGACATCATGGAGGAAGGAAATCCGATCTCCAGAGCAAGAAGATAAAGATGAAGTGCGAGGAAGTCAAGGCCATTCAAGTGAAGGACAAGGTTACAGCTGAGAACATTATTGCAGCAGATAAACAGAAGTTATTGTTGAGCTGCCAGAGCTTCTCAGAAGGGGCAATATTTCGCCCAAATTTGACACTGCTCAGAGATATTTTCGAGGACTGGTTCATCTGTATTTATTGTTGTAACCAGGGGATTGAACCAGGGGTTTAGTTAGGATTTTTGTTGTAGTGAGGACAATCAGAAAGTTTATATATTGTGCCTCTCTACACTGTAATACTTTACAATAGGGATTTTTAGGAAAACACAGGGATTTTTAGGAACATACAGCAAGTTAGCTTAGTTTAGATTAGAAGTAGAAGAAGGAGGTTGCTTGTTGTCTGTAGTAAGGTGTGCGTGGAATGTCTGGCTTCCTTACTGTATCTGTAAAGCTTGTAAGTTCTCTGTAGTTTGATCAATGAAACTAAGAGTCATTCCTACATTGTAAATCATGTATGACTATTTGTTTCTAATACAATAGAATCTGGAGTTCTGCATCTATCTTCTGAGTGTTCTCCTGCTCTTCTTTGTGTTTTGAAATATTTTTCTTTGAGAGCTTGCAATTTTAAATGTATGTTTGTGAAAATGCTCAGAACTTGCATTTAAGGTTTTTACTGTGGATTTGATCAAATTACTATAGTATTTACATAGTGCATAACAGAACAATTAGATCCTTCGGTAGAGTAAATGAGGTATAGATTAAATCTTTCTAACTTTTCCCAACCCATCTGAAATATTTAGCTAAAAACGTAGAAATCTAAAGGAAATTGTCTCAAATTTGAAGAAGCATGCATAACAGAGTTAAAAGTAGACAGTTTTTATGAATGTATAAAGGAGAAAGCTGCAATAATTCAAGAAAAACCATCTAAAACCTGCAGCACAGTAACACTTTTATGCAAATAAATGAAAGGTATTGACATATCTATGACCTTTTTGCATATTCTTAGTCCAGTAAACCACCAAACAACTCTAAATTACGTAAGGCCCCTTGAACATTACAGCTTCACATTGACCAACTGAACTTGACCAACCGAGCCATTGTAGACTTGGGATTAGTTGAATCTCAAATGATTCCTTCTTATCTTTGAAGTATAGTTTCAGTTCATTATATGTGAATTTTAACTTATTGTTATGATTGCATCAAAACAATCATCAACAATATCTTCCTAGACCTTCTTTTTAGTTTATCCCAAAGCCAAGCCTCCAATGCATTCTTACTATTCATGTTATACTATCGCTATCAAGGATGATCTCCCCCTCCGAGTTAGGTTCTGTAGACACCTAAATTTTACCATTGCATCTTAACCCAATTCTTGTCGTTAGTCCCCCATCCAATCTTGCACTAAGTAAATAAATAAATAAATAATTTAATTAATTAGGATATCCCTTTTCCATCATGTAATTAAATAGATTTTATTTAATTAGACTATCCTAATGTTAGTCAATTAAAAAAATATTTTTAATTGACAAGGCTAATGTCCTAACATTAGTTAATTAAATAAATCATCTTATTTAATTAACTAAACTAAATTCACCTTTATCCAAAAATCCACATCACCATTTCTTCTAATTAAAAATTCACTTCCTAACTAACACCCATTTTAATAACAATTTATAAATCCACTTCATCAAATCCTAGCCATTTATTTGTTTAGCCTAATCCTAGCCATCCATCTCTTAATCCAAAATGAGATTAAGTTTGAATCCCCACCATCCATTATCCCAAGGAAATCCACACCCTTCATTCTACACATGTGATTCTCACGCATGTGTGAGGTGTCCCATCACAAAAACCCATGAATCTTCTCACACGTGTGAGAGATTTCAATCTCCACCTTTTATTCAAATCTAGGCAATATCAACCCTTAATTTTTCTTAATCCATGTTAGTAAGGGATGAGGGATCATGGACTGAAGTTCTGAGCCCTAGTGCCTTGCATGTAGTCTTTATACCCTAGTTATGATAATGAGAGAGGAGTTAGATCATTTGCGGCTATAAATATCATACTGCGGTAACTTATAATAACACACAATGCATCATATAAATTTTAAATAATCAAATAGTTCTTCAAAACCCTTATATCTTCTTCATATATATATTTATGAATTATTATAGGAGCAGGTATGTAACTTATGCTATGTACTATATTCTCCTCTATTTGTCTCTCTTATCTCTCTTACTTTCTACTACTACTTCTATTGTTATTTATACATAGGATTACGTTAGTGACGTGTCCCTTATAGAATATGTCTATTCCTACTAGGCCTAGTCGGCCTTGTGCTCCAAATTCCATTTGTGGCTAGTTGCGGTGGCTTCTGATCTCTGTGCTAGCTATTACCAACATTATCCCCCCTTTGAAACCATGTCTTGTCCTCAAGACATACAAAAACTAACTACATGATAAAATAGTTGTGTATATGATCTTCAGCTTGGCCAGTGTAGTGTCCCATTGATTCTTTGCTTGCTATAGTATCTAGATTTGTCCATGGGATTGAATCAATGTTTTCTTCACCTTTGTAATTTTGGTGGGGATTTGGATCTGTTGTGTGTTCTTCTTTGCATCAGGATCTAAGATACTAGTCATATGTGCCAATCTGAGGCTCACCACTTCCCAAAGTTGTTTTATTTGGGCTTTGATCTATTCTCTTTGATCCTGCACCTGTTGAAGCTGAGTATGGATTGTTTGAATTTGTTCTTTGACTGTCCCATCCATATCTTGCATTGGGTCATAGGTGGTAGCCACTTGCAGAATTTGGGCCTTCAGTTGGTCTATCTAGTTCTTCAAGACTTTTGTTAATGTAGGCCATTGTAGACAAAATTGATATAGTGAATTGATATCAATTATTGTCTATTGTTGAATGCTAATCTATGATTTGGTTGTGTGTTTTGCAACACACTTCTTCCTGGCCTCATCCATTCTATTTTTATTCATTTTTGTGGTAACTTGATTTTTGATGTTTACGACCTGGTTTTACATTTTTTTTAAGTCCATCCATTAATTGTTTGAATTGTTGTGGTAGTGTTAGTGATGTATTCTTTTGTAATTGTGGCATTTTGGTTTGTATTGAAGTTATGGCTTCCTCCAAATGTTTTGTACTTTCCATATGTTTTATCCCCTAATTAAAATTTCTAAATTGGGGAGATGCTTGTCAAGTTCACTAGTGACCCTATTAGAGGTAACTACAATAGTTGCACTGTAGGTATTGACTGTATTTGTCTCTGCTATACCAAAAAGTCCTTAATGGATTGCATAAGAGAAGTTGTGGTGGAGGAAGAGATCCTTGGAAGAGAGGATGATTGCTACTATGGTCCCTCAATATGATGACTATGTGGCCTGGGCTACCTCCAAAAGGTGTAGTTTGTTCTTGTTGAATCTTCTTCTCCTCTTCCATCAGTGCCTGATAAGCTTGTCTTGTGACAACAACTATTTCTTTTTGAATTTTTGTTTTGGTCTCCTTGTTCAAACTCATTAGGGTGTCTACCCTCTATTCAGACTTGAGTTCTTTCACCTGTAGTTGTGCTAGCTTATCTTTTTTGTGTAGGAGATAATTTAGGGTCAATCTCCTCTAGTGCCTTCTTCCTTATTTCTTCTTCTACCTCTACTACCATCTCTCTCTTCTTGTGGATGATGAAGGCTAGATTAGTGGGGAAGATTTCTATGATATTGTCTAAGGTGTCTTTAGACACTCTTAGATGTCAGATGATCACCTCTTCTATGACCACTTTATTTTCCTCTCCCACTTTATTGTACATCTTTGCAGCCTACTTAAGCATCCCTCTATTGTTTATAGTTGTGATTAAGATGTCAACATCCATTATATCCTCTTTCTTTTCCTCTTGTATGTTTATCTCCACTGTTGTTTGTTTGGTACTCCTTGTTGTTCTTTTTTGTGGTGGTTGTCTAACCTCTTGTACTTCCTCTTCTTCTGTTTCTTCCCCTGCCTCTTGTATTATTTTTCTTTTAACTGTTTGCTTTTGCCTTGCTAGATTTTTCTTTTTCTCCACACTCATTTGTAGTAGCATTTCTGATACCTCTTCTACAGAGGGGTCTATTTTCGTAGGTTGCAAAGTAGATATTGATGTTGTTTGAGAAGATGCTCCTTGCCTTGTTTCATCTTAGGATCCTTGAGTTCCTATGTTTAGTCTCTTTGATCTCCTTATATGTGGTGTGGTAGATCTTGTCTACGGTGGATCTTGGGGTGTGATTCCCCATTTCTCATGTAATTTCTCATTAATCTTTTCCAACTATTCCTCTGAATTCTTCTTATGTTGCTTGTCCATGAATTCCTGATAAGTCCCAAATCTCTTTGCATTCTGATCTTTTGGATGTTTGATATGATTTTGATCATATGACTCTATGAGGTCATTGCTTACTTCATATGGGAGTCTAGGGATCCAAGAAACCCTAAGCTCTATTGCCTCCACAAGTGTAAAATCCTTGTCCACCAGAAAAACTATATCTTTTGCATATTTTTTCATTGTCATATGAAATCCTTTCTCCATTTTGTATTTGTTGTTGTAGGGCTTTGGAAAACCCCCAGTATGCCATAATATATGATGATTTGTCTTTAAATTCTTGAACATGATATTTAATTTGTGCAGCTATTGGTATATGTGTTTACCAAGCTTTATTGGAGAAACATGACAGTGCATTCATAAAGTAAAATGTGAGACATATGATAAGAGTGCCACACCGAAATTTATATTGCACGTTCTTGGTCTTTTGTAGGTTCTGCATCAATTTCTCATGGAGAACCTTGCAAAAATCAAATCCTTTTTCTTCGACTAGTACCATCTAATATGCGGTGTGAATAGTTGTGCCGATTGCTAAGTCCTTCCGATTAACATAGTAGATTTTATATGTGATGCCCATGGTGGCATACCACACTATAGGGATTATGATTTCTTTAACATTCAAAATTATCCCATCATATTTAGCTCCAGTGAGATTTGTAACTTTTTCATTCTTTATTGCTTTCTTTGAGGGCAGCCCTCTCGTGGTGCTAAGCCCTATCACCACTTGTATTGCTTGCTTCATTATCCAATAGGGTTTGTCTAGATAAATGAATTCATTGTGAATTATGCTTAGTATAATCTGAACCCATCCATGCTCCATGGATAAATCAGGGAAATTCTTCCATATGTCTAATTTCTTCTTTTCAATCTCTTGATATTATAGTAGGTATTGTGTCTGATCAGGCTGGAGGAGTGTTCTCTAGAGCTCCTCAAACTTTGTGTGGTCTATCTCTAATATTGGGGCATGGATGTACTTCCTTACATCTTCTATATATATTTCATATGGTGGGATGGTGGTGAAAGCTCCATCTGCATTGACCTCCATCACCTTGTAAGGAAATTTCTTGTATTTCACGCAAGGTTTGTTGGAGACATCAACCAAAATTGGAGTTGTCATTATCGTCCTATATTTAGGGTTTAGCTTGTTTGTAGAGTGTATTTTGAGCTCATGAGTACTTAGGATGTAGAATAGTGTCAGAGTGTATGGTGAGATCTATCCTTTATAGTTGTAATGGTGCCCTTTTACATTTATTACATTTTCATGTTTGTGTTTTTCTGGGCTTTAATAGCTGTTAATTTTTTGTGGCTTCCTTCTTCAATGGTATCTACTTTATGTCTATTGTACATATATTACATACAATAAAAATTTGAATTTCTTAGGTTTTTCTTTACTCTACCACTTGATGGTAGTGTTTCAATCTTGCTCTGTCTGCATACCCTATTAAGGTTTTTCCATCGATTATTTTCAACCCGACTGCTCTGGATTCTAAAATTTTCATCAATATAGTATGGCTCTAGCCATCTAACTTTCAATTTGTGATGTTTCTTGAATTTAATTTCATATAACAATACTAAGTCATTTTTGCGAAATGTTTTGAGGCAAAAATCCTTATCATGCTAGGCTTTTTACCTTTTCCATTCTAGGTTTTGGTGGTATACCTCCAATAGTCTATTTTCATCTAATTTTTCTAGATCTTCTATTCTTTGTGCTAATGAGTCTTCTTCATTTAAGCGCAGAGCAAGTGTGGTATGCAAATTTGGGATAGTAAGATTTATCGGCAGTGTAGCATCCATTCCATATACTAACTCAAATGGAGTGAATTTCATTGCTCTTTTATAAGATGTTTGATATGCCCATAATACCGCTAGAATTTTTATATCCTAGTCTGCTCTATTTCCACTACACATCTTTGTTAATATTGTTCCAATGATCTTGTTTAGTGCCTCACTTTCACCATTAGCTTGGGGATGATATGGGAAACTTTTGTTTGTGTGATCATAAAATTGTTCAAAATTTCCACAATTACCTTGTTCACAAAGTGTTTATGTAATAGCCTCCCAAGAGAAACTATTAATTCAATTAAAATAAATAAAATTAATATTAAAATAAAGCAAATTGAGACAAATTAATAATCAATTAATGAATTATCTATTTAGATCATAGAAACTAAGATAATCAACTTACACTAAAATTTATTTGAAATAGCTTTATAAAATAGAATTCAAACAAACTATCAGATTGCCCCAAAACAACTAATTAAAAGACATTACTATAAGTTAGATATATCAACTTACTTACATTTTACCTTGATAACTGGTTATGCTTAATGGGCAACCAAATCTTGTGATTATGTTCTCGTATAGGAACTTTGTGGTAGTATTGGCTATACAATCCCTTGTTGGCTCTGCTTCCACCCATTTTGTTAACTATTCCACTCCTGTAATAATGAATCTTGCTTTTGAATATTTTGCGGGAGGGTTGATTGGTCCTATAAAATCTATAGCCCATTTTTTGAATGGTATTTGGGCTAAAATTGGTCTCAAGGGCATCTCATCCCTTGAAGTAGGTCTTCCCATTCATTGACATATATCACATTGTTTAACATATTTCTTTGCATCCTTATGAAGAGTTGGCCACCAAAGTCTTGCTAATTTTACCCTCTTTGCGGTGGCTTCTCTAGAGTTATGTCCACCTTATATTCCTTCATGGGCTTCCCTAAGTATTTCTTCCCTTTCATGTTCATAGACTACTCTTCTGATAATATTGTCTCTCCCTATTGTCTGCAATTCTCCTTCTATGAATGTACATAGGGTAGAGATTTCCACAATAGTATTTATTTGTCCAGTGGTTTGATATTCTGTGGGAATTCTCCTATAGATAATAGGCTTGCTATATCATGAAGTTCTTCGAGTGCCATAGTTACTTTGAAAAGGTTTGCACCAGGGAGATCTTCTTGGGCAACAGGTTGTTCTCTGGTTTCTATTCTGGAGAGGTAGTCAAGGCCTTGATTATTCTTCCCTAGTTTAACCATAATGTTAAACTCAAACTCTTGAAATAGGAGTAACCACCTACATATTATTCCATGAGTTATGGGTCTATTTAGTAAGTACTTGAGTGGTTCATGATCCATGTAAAATTTAAATGGTGTAGATAGTAGGTAGTGTCTAAATTTTTGAAGTGCATACACCATTACTAGTGCTTCTTTCTGTAGTTGTGTAGTTCTTTTCTTCTTTTGAGAGTTTTCTACTTGCAAATTCTATGGGGTGATCTTTGTTTCCCCTAGGTTGTACTAGGACTGCCCCTATAGCTATGTCAGATACGTCTACATAGACATGAAATGGTGATGTCTAATTTAGGAAGATTAAAATTGGTGCTTCTACAATCTTTTTCTTTAATGTGTCAAATCGTTGTTGATATTGTTCATTCCATTCAATGGTTTTGTTTGATTTTTTCTTTAGCAATTCTTCTAAGGGAGTTGCTATTGCCACATACCCTTTAATGAACTTGCAGTGGTATTTGATGTATCCTAGGAAAGTTTTGACCTCAGGCATTGTCTTTGGTGGTGGTAATGTCATTATCAATGCAACTTTTAGGGGATCCACCATTAATCCTTCCTTACATATGATATGTCCTAACAATGTGCCAAAAGGAACCACAAATATGCATTTCTTTAAATTCAAAGAAATTTGTAGGCCTCTACATCTGTTCAACATCATGCAGAGCATTTGCACATGGTCTTTTAATAATCCATAGACTATCTAATCATCTAAATAGACTTCTAGAAAATCATGGATAAAGTCTTTGAAGGCGTTGACCATTATCTTGCTAAAAACTACTGGTGTACTTTTCAAACCAAAGAGCATCACCGTATACATGAATGAGCCCCATTCTATTGTAAAAGTTGTTTTGGGCTAATCTTCTTCTCTAATTTTAACCTAGTGGTAGCCATAAAATCAATCTTTGAAAGAATAGATTTCTCTCCCTGCAATTGACTCCAAGATCTCTTCTCTGAAGGGTGTAAGGCCCACCCTTTTCACACTAGATAGATACTTCTATATGCTCTCATGGCTTTATACTTTGAGGACTATATTCTTTTACTATTATGATGATATTTTATGTATGGATGTAGGGGCCTATGTTTCATTATGTTTGGACATTATGTAAGTGTGGTTTTGTGCACGTGTGACTAGAAATTTGGGGGTTATTTTGTGGTTGTGATTTCTAGACTTGTGTGTTTTAGAATATTGATTGTTAGAGAAATTACATGATTGGAATACTTTTATGTTTGAGTGAATTGATTTATTTTAGATTAAATTATATATATTTGAATGGAACTTTGAAAATAAATGTTGTGTAGTTAAATAGATTTTATGAAAAATGACTAGTTAATATTTGATTTTATGTTTACTTTAATGTTGCTTCAACTATTTCTACCAAGGCAATTTGATATTCGAAATTGGAGTGTGCAGGTGGGTGGCCAAGGTCAATTAGTTTCAGAGACTTTCAACAACCCTTTTTGTGATAACTTGTTAGCTTAGTCTAACCCATGGAAGTGGTGAAGACTAATTTGTTGTGTGAATTAATTAATTGTTTGTTTTATACTAAGTTTATAGTTGGGTCCATTTATATTTTATTAAAATTAAATTGATAATTGTGTGAGTTTTAAATCTTATTTTTAATTAATTTATTATTTATCTTTTTCGATGAGGATAAAGGAAGTTTCTTTGTTGTTTTTAGAAATATTGAGTTGGAGGGAAAGGAAAAAAAAAAGAATTCTCCCTTCTTTTTGGTTTTTTTGAGTTTTTGGTTATTTATGGGAGGAAGTTGTTTTCTTTGGGGGATGCTTGGAAATTTTCATGGTTCTTGGGGAAAATTTTCTGGGAAGTGTGGGAAAGAAAAGAGGAATAAAATTGTGAAAAGAATTGGAAGGATGGGCTTGGAAAATCAAAGAAAAAGTTTCTCGGGGGATTTTGGTTTCAAGGGATTTGCATACCATTTTATGGGCTCTCCCTAACTTGGGGAGCTTGTTGCAAGTACGTGCCTAACGGGTGTTGTCATTGATGTCAACATATCTGTGTTATCATTGGTGTCAACTATGTTCTTATTTTGATTAAGATAGATGCTTTGTACTGGCCTACATAAGTGTTGAAGTTGATGAGTAAGTGATCCTAATATTGAGTTTCCAAGTGCTTTTGAGAAAATTTGCTCCTCCGATGGAAACAGTGTATAGAAGAGTATCCTGGTTTACAACAAAACAGTCCAAAAGACTACTTCGTATTTCTTATAGAATGCATATTACGGATTGGAAGTTATTTAGAGGCATGTATGAAGATGCTATATCTCATGTTTGAGCCTCCGGTATGATGATTCGAGAGAGTCTTGTTCACTAGAGTAAAAACTATTTTTTCTGTGCATTTAGTGGTGGTAGGGAGAAAGTATTTTGCTTCGCATTCCTCCGCATTGAAGTATTTTGGTCTGCGGTTTTGAAATTAAGTTTTTAGTGTTGATAAGTACCTTCAACTCCAATGGTTCATGATTTGGTGGTCCACAAGCTATCTTTTCTCTATGACAGTAGCTGACAGTGTTGTTTATGTGCTCCGATTTGAAGAATCTTCTTGGTAGAATGGTTAGAGATTATGTGGTTGTTTTTGGTGATTACTATGTGCTTGTGGATGTCTCTTGATTGTGTTCCTACCTTTGGATTGGTCTGCCAAGAGAAATTTGGATTGTGGATGAAGTTTGTTCTTTGAAGACCTAGTGTTAACACCAGTCTTAGCCGACTTAGCTGTTTTCACTTCTTGCGGAGATGCATTGAAGATTGTGGAAGCGTGTTGTAGCATAGAAGATTGCATTTGAGTCCCAGCTAGGGCATAACATAATCTGCATACATCTTTTCCTTAGCTAGTCTTGTTTAAGTCTAGACCTATTTCTATGTATGTTTGTAATGCTGACCTTGGAGATTGTTCCAATGGTTGATGAATGTAATGCTGACCTTGATGTACATTCCAAGGTTGATGAATTGTATAAAAACATGTAATGTAGTTGCGAAAAAGATGTCGAAGTGCGAAAATAAAAAGATAAGGTAAGAAGTGTAAGCAGAGCAGAGCAAAGGAGTTATATTGTGCTTCAATGGAACTGAACTTAGGCATGGAGTAGATGCCACCAAATTAGTTCACCATTCTTTGGTAGTGAGCCACCCCTTGGCAGTGAGTTGTTCTTGGCAGTGAGCCTCAACTTTTGCAGTGAGCATTTTGGGCAGTGAGCCCTAAGGCAGCGAGCCTCTATTTTTTGATATTGCTATAACATGTATATCTTTGTGGGCTAACACTTACCACAGTTTTTCCCTTATAGGGTTTTCCACATAAAAATTCTGGTGTCTCTGGTGTCTCATGTGTTATTGTGTTGAGTTTCTTATTTCATGCTTTCATGGTTAAATATGAATAACAGTAAATGAGTGTTTGATGTGTTGATGTTCATAAGTGTTCAAAGTTTTAGAGACAACTGATTCACCCCCCCTCTTAGTTGTCTGGTGCATTTCAACAGAGCTGAGGTAGGCTTTGAATTTTTATTTGAAGTTTTATGTATTATGTGTAAATATTGTGGGTGTGTAGAATTGGTTGCATGTTGGAATTGTTCTTATTTTTACTTTGTGACTGTTTGTGGGAAACAGGTTGTGTAGGGAGCAGATCTCCCTTGAGGGGTGAGAGCCTCCCAGGTTTTGGGGTTGAGAGAGGCATGGAGCCTCTCTTGGGGATGGTTTTAATGTGTTATGTGGTAGTTTTGTGGAGTTTGGTAATGATAGCTATTGGGTTTTGCGATGGTTTTTTGGCATTGGAGGTATAAAGATTATTTTGTGAATGGAGGTTTTGTGGTTAAATGATACTAAAATATTTTTGGTACCAAGTTTTGTGAGTCAGCCTATGGGGTTTTCTTGTGTGTAGAAGATAAAATTTGTGTTTTTGAGTATTTTGTGGGTTGCATGTAAGTTTTTAGTTCTTGGAAGTCTCCTGCTCGGGGGTGGGTTTGTGTTACAAACCCTACGGTAGGGTGGAGAGCAAGTCTTGGTCATCCAGTTGGTTAATTATGTTGTAGATTTGATGAAGTCTCCTCAGGGACATATAAGAGAAAAGAAGTTTACTATGATGGTTTATAAATGAGTCTGTTGAATTATTGTTATTATGTGAGTGAATTTCGGTTATGCATGATTTTACTTTCCATAAAAAAAACTTGGACTGTATATCAACAAAACTGTATATGCATGTTTGTTATGAATCTGTAAATAAATCTGATAGTTTAATAAATCTGTGTAAAATACTTTCTGGTTTGTGTATTTCTATGAGAAATTCTGTATATATAATTGTTGTTTAAATATACATTATTATTGTATATATAATTCTTAGGTTTACAGTAGCAGTAATGTATATTTAAACAACAATTATATATACATAATTTCTCATAGAAATATGCAAACCAGAAAGTATTTTACATAGATTTATTAAACTATCAGATTTATTTACAGATTCATAACAAAATTATATATATATATATATATATATATATATATATATATATATATATATATATATATATGTGCAGCTGAATCTGTGTTTTAATAGAAAAAGAAAGTTTTATGGGGTGTTTTATGTTTTAAAGTTGGATAAAAGATATGTATTTTTGTTTTACATAGAAAAAAATTTACTTTATTAATCAAAAGATTGTTTTTCCAAAAAAAAAAAAATTATTGGTTAGCTTTATGATTTAAGGATTGGTCTTAGATATTTATTTTGTTTAATTGTTTTGAAAATTGTTAATTGTTAGTAACAAATTAGTTGTTAAATTATTTTTAATAATAATAATAATAATTAGTTTAATATTTAAATGTCGCATTGTCCAAATTATATATTTTAATTATTAACTCTAGAAATTAAGTCACATAAATCAAAGTTAGTAATGGAAGTTTAATATACCTTGTTTAGATTATTATCATTGTTTTATATTTTCTTTAATTTGAAAAGATATTATAATTATTAAGAACAAAAAATAATAATGTTTTGTTTATTAACTAGAACAAGTTGTTCTAAAATTAGATTCCTTCCCTCTTTAAATTAATATTTCTATTTAATTAGGTTAAGTAAAGTGCTTTTATATTCTTTAATGTTTTATTGAAAGATTTTTTAAGGATGGATTAATTTTTTTGCTTTCTTTAAATTTTCATAAATTTAGTTATTCTTTTTCTCCAAGTTTCTTCATAGTTGAAGTTGTTAATTCTTTTATCTTTAAATGAATATGTGGATATTGACATTATATAATTTAATTAGTTTTTCTTTAAAAAGAAAACTATTTTTATTAATTATTCTAAAATCTACTTTATGATTTTTTTTTTTGAAGGTGCATTTAGTAAATTAGTAATTATACAAGTTGTCTTTAATATTTAGTTATTATTACTTAATTAAGTTTTTTCTAAGTATTGGATAAGAAATTTAATTTAATATAAGTTAGAATTTAAACTAAGTCATAGTGCCTTTTAGAGATATCCTTCAATCTTATTATTATTATTATTATTTTGGTTAATTATTTTAATAAATGAATGCAATTAATTTTATTAGTTAATTTAATTTAGCTAATGGTAAAAAAAAATATTATAATATAAATTGTTTTGATAAAAGTAACCGGGAAGGGCTCAAACCCATATACAAAAGCCAAAAAATGATGAGAAAGACAAGTTTCACAAGAGGTAAAACTACCAAACTAAAACATAACAACAAAGAAAGAGGAACGAGCCAGTAGAACTAGCCAAACCCAAAAAGACCAGCAATGGGTCAGGCTACTGCTTGGCCATAGACTTGAGGCTACTAATAGCCTACCATTCCATGTTAAGGAATTGTAGCTTCTCCTCAAATGTGCTCTCCTCCTTGTCACGTCCCTACCAGACCTACAAATCTTGAGAATCCTTCTCCTCGACCTGCGCCTCTTGAATCTGGAAACTCACCTACTTTCCTTTACTGTTCTTTTCCTTGACCTTGGGTTTGCTAGACTGACTAGCCTTCCCTTGCTTCTATGCCTCTTGATTAGACGTACCCACACTGCCCTCCTTCATGGATTTCCTTTTCTCGAGCTCTTCCTTGAGCACATAGAGTGTAGTAGAAGAATTCTTAATGGTCCCCCAACTGAAATCCACCAGCTCTGCCACTTTCTTGTTGAGTTTACCTTGGTTTTCCTTTATCAAAACAATTTCATCCTCTATCTTTTCCCACTTCTCAAATTTGTTAGCCAACCTCTCGACTTGATCCCACAAGTCATCCCTACTCTCCTTAGGCCATTTAGTAGTTTCCAACTGAGTGATGACCTCCAAATGTTGAATCTTCCATTTAGCATGGTGTAACTGGGCTAGTTACCACTTCAACACTTAGTTTTAAAGGTCAAGATCCTGATAAAGGGTCGCAACTTTGTCCACAAGCATATTACAAGAAGTGTAATCTTTGTTGATATGCCCCTGAGTAATCTCTGTAGATCCCTTCTTCTTGTTGTTGGGAGGTTCTACAGGGTTACTGGTAGTGTTGTTCTTCTTATCATTCAAAATTATTTTACCTTTGTCAGGGCTAACTTCCTTCCCATTCTTATTATCTATAACAATGATATCCTTCAGAATCTGGCCATCCCTAATACCCTTACCTTTACTATTGCTAGACTGGGTATGAACATCCTTTATAGACTGGGTAACCCTTCTACCAACTGGATCCTTCATACTTCTCAGATGAGGCCTACTAGTGGGTTCATTGACAATAGTATTTATGGAAGGAGCAGGGTCTTGGGTCATAATATCCCTGCTTCTCGGCTTCATCTTCACCACTTTCTTAGTGGGGGTGTTGGGAGTATTATTAGTAGGGCTCTTGACCACTCTCTTATCCTTGATGTCTGTTATGGTTTGGGGAGACTTGTCAAAGTCTTGTTTAGAAGAAGAGGCCTCTCTACCCTACCCAGAAATTTGATTTGACCCAAAGGCCATACCCACATTACTCTTGCCCACAGAGGAACCCTCAACTCTCCCAAGGGTTCATCCTCCCGAAGAATTGCTAGAGATTTCATGTATGTTTTCAACAAGTTGAGGGTTATAAATTCTAGGCCTAAATGCAAGAGTAGGAGTTAAAGCAAGTTTAAACTTGTATAGGGCATATATGAGACTCTGATGTAGAGGAAGGACTTTGTCACCAAGCAGAACTTTTTGAACAGAATCTTCCAGAGAGGTAAAAATCCAGTAGAGGAAATTAACTTAATATCATGCTGGAAATGATTCAGTAAAGGGAAAAGATAGGTGTGAAACCTCTTGTATCTCCCGTCCAAAGTGACATACCTCATGAGAACCTCCACTACATCCTTCCAAACTCTAGGGAGATCCTCTCTATTGAAGCCATTTTGCAGCCTGCTCACATTTTCCCCCTCCTACAGAAATTTCTTCACATCCTTGTTGTAATTTCGTTTAACCCTCTTGGGAATTCTCACCCCTTCCATTTTGAGTCTGGTGACTTCTACAATTAATTCCTTAGTGACTCTAAACGAGATACCCTTGATGTAAACAATCCCTGCTTTCCAGGTGCCGGTGAACTCTCTGGAAAGAATAGTGTCATGACCATTCATCGATTCAATATAGTTAGTGAAATTCCCTCTCTGTAAAATTTCCCACAACTCCTCATTTTTCTTAATCTTGTCATGTTGGGTAGGTTCAGTCTACGTAAGGTCACCTCCCATCTTGCTCTTCTCACAATTGTAATCACTCATGCACAGCCTGAAGTAGATAATGTGAAGAATAATCCAGAATAATATGCATCTTAACTGAAAGATGTCACGATTGAAACCTATTTGCATATGATTACTTGTAGTCAAGTCTGTGAACTGGTTTGTGTGAGTAGTCCCTCGTTCAACCAGGACATACAAATAATTTATTTTCAATGACTTAATCATTATGAATGAGGTCGGATAAACTCCTCGGGATGTCATCTCCAATTTTCCACTTAAAATTATCATTAATGGTGCATCCAATGTTGGCTAAAGCATTAGCTTTCGAGTTGCCTTCTCTAAATATGTGGTGAACCTCCACTTTGTCCATGTCCCTAAGTTTAGCTTTACATAAATTGATGATATCCTTGATCATCCAATTAGGAGTAGCCTTATTCCTTATCATATCCAAGACATTTTTGGAGTCCCCTTC